>CAMTDV010000002.1:30811030-31133424 GCA_947069175.1 Scalesia atractyloides | reverse complement strand
GTTTTTCTGATCTTATATCATCCATACACGTTTTAATTTAGAATAGGTGGTATCGGTATCCAGTACCATCCAGACTCGTTTTAATTTGGATCATTAACTTCCCTGACATGTAAGATTCAGAATGGTTGTTTAACGAACGTATAACATCAAGAGTCAGCTACATTCAGATAGCATCAATACTCCATTGAATTCGGATACAGTAACATCACTAATCAGAAAGACTCACAATCGGTGGTATTCGGATTCTCTTTAATCCAGACTCCGTTGAATTCGGATCCTTTAGATTCCTCAAACAGCGAAGTTCAGAATTTGTGTTTTTAGGATACTATAGCATCCATAATAGATTTTATTTGGTTAGTATCCATGCTCAGTTAGTTTTGGATCGTGTACCATTACTAGCTAGAATGATTCAGAAGGGTGATGCCCGTCTTCTATACCATCCAAACTCGGTTTAATTTGGATCATTCAACTACCCTAGCATGCGAGATTCAGAATGGTCGGTTTAATTTGGATCATTCAACTACCCTAGCATGCGAGATTCAGAATGGTTGTTTTACAAATCCTATAGCATCTAGGATCAGCTACATTCAACTATCATCCATACTCGGTTGAATTCGGATCCTGTAACATCACTAATCCGAAGGACTTCTAATGGGTAGTATCCGGATTCTGTCTCATCAAGACTCGCTTAGATTCGGATCCTTTAGATTCCCTAAGCAGCGGAATTCAAAATATATGTTTTTTAGGATCCTAAAGCATCCAGAATCGATTTGATTCGGTTAGCATCCATACTCAATTAGTTTCAGATCGTGTACCATCACTAACCAGAATGATTCAGAACATGTGATATAGGTATTCTGTACCATCCAGACTCGGTTTAATATGGATCATTCAACTTCCCTAGCATGCAAGATTCCGAATGGTTGTTTTATGAATTGTATAGCATCCAGAGTCTTTTTTTGGGTAAAGGGTTACCCCGGTAAATATTATATCAATCAATCCAAAAATAACAAGTGAGGTAGACAGAAACCTCAATTCTCAAGTATGACAAGCCATACTAGAGTTCATCAAGCGATCATCCTACAGCCGCTAGATACCTATTTAATAAGCACGTCACTCGACAATACACGTAACACTAAACTACAAAAGGAAAAACACATGTAACACCATTAGCCATATTCATCATCATTTATCAGCAAACCTCTAGGAAGGCTCCATTCCTGTAGAAGATCTCTAGTGTGACTCGTGTCTTTAAATTTCATCAAATGTAGCTTCATCCGAACTGTTAGTAGAATAACCTCAATGAGTTGATCTGCACTCCTTTTTTCGTAGAAAACAATCTCTGATTTCGTTCCTGCCACACGAAGTAAGTTGCCGCACTAACAACAAGCTTTCCAATAACATGAGTAGCATGCTTTGATTCCGCATATTGCACCAAATGATCAAAAATCCTTTCCCATTTGTTATGTAGCGATCCCATTCCTGCTTTATCTCGAATTCCATTCCAGACCTGAGCAGCATATAAACACTCGAAAAAAAGATGGTCATGAGAATCCAAACCACCCATACACAACGAACAGCACATGAGGTTATAATTAGGACTACCCGCCGAAGACCATCGACTCATGACATCCTGCGTTTTTAGTTTTTTGTTCACAAGAAGCCACATTAAAAAAGAATGACGAGGAATTGATTGGGGATACCAAATAATAGTCGCCCATGGGACTTCATTCTGGTGTAGTCGAAATTCATCCCACCCTATAGCGGCACTATAGTTCGTCTCCTTTCCTGATCTAGTTCTCCATACAACTCTATCATGTAAACCCGGGCTCAGTGTGATACTTGGCATGTTCCGGAGAGCCGGAAATCGGTTTACCCACTCGGTCGGCCATCCCCACCCCCCATGGTCACATACATCCGCAACCTTCGAGTTCATATAGAGTCCAGCATTTGATATCATACATGGCGTAATAAAAGAATTCAAAGGGCATATCTCATCCCACTTATCAAACCAAACAAGTGTTTTGTTACCGTCTCCCAGTTTCGTCCATACATGTTGTTGAATAATCGGCCTTAGCTGTAGCATTTTCCTCCAGCTCCATGTTATGTTATTTCGGATTGGTAAGTCCCAAAAACTTCGGTCTCGTATACGATATGAATGGATCCACTTTACCCAAAGAGACTCTCTATGTGTAAGAAGACTCCATACATGCGTAACCATAAGCGCTTTATTCATATCCCCAATCCTTCGAATACCCAAGCCACCCTCTCGTTTAGGAATACACACTTTTTTCCAACTCACCTTAGCTTTCCCTTTTATGTTATCACCTTGCGCCCACAAAAATCTTCGCATTCTTTCTTCCAGATCATAAATGATGCGCTTTGGTAAAATAAACACCGACGCCCAATATATATGCATAGAAGACAGGACCGACCGAATCAATTGAAGTCTACCCGAAAATGACAGACTCTTATTTTTCCAATCGGTCATTCTTAAATCCATACTTTCCAGAAGGCGCTTACAATCATTATAAACAAGCCTGGTAGATATGAGGGGAACTCCAAGGTAGCGAACTGGCAACACGCCTTCATCAAATGGGATGATACTTCTAATTCGGTCTTTCACTATGTCCGGAACATTACCAAAAAAGACCGTACTTTTAGTCATACTAGGAACAAGACCTGACATGTTCTTAAATAAGTCTAACGCCTCCAATAGCACTTTTGCTGATCTATGATCGCCCCGAGAAAACAAAAACAGATCATCAGCAAAACAGAGATTAATTATTCGCTGATTTTCACACTTATCATGGTACCTGAACTCAGCTGACAAAGAACTCTGTTTTTGCAAAAGCAATGTAAGAACCTCCATAACCAGCGTAAAAAGGTACGGAGACATTGGGTCCCCTTGTCGTAAACCCCGTTGCCCTCTAAAATACCCATACAGATTACCATTTATAGCCAAAGAGAAGGACGTGGTTGTAACACAAACCATTATCCACTTCACCATTCTCCGATCAAATCCAAAACCAAGCAGTATCTGTTCAAGAAAGTTCCAGTCTACCGTGTCGTAAGCCTTTTGAATATCCACCTTAAAAGCACACCTTGGTGGCCCCTTATCATGATGATAGTTATGCATTAACTCCTGCGTTAGGAGGATATTATCAGAAATTCTTCTACCTGGAACAAAGGCTGACTGGTTGATGCTCACAATATCACCTAACCCTTCTTTTATTCGATTTGTAATAATCTTGCTGATACACTTATATAGTGTGTTACAACAAGATATAGGGCGATAATCTGTAATGGAAGATGGTGAAGTAACCTTAGGGATTAAAGAGATTATCGTATGACGGAGTAGTTTACCATTTCGAAAAAACTCCTGTACCGCACTGCATACATCCTTCCCAACTACATCCCAAGACTTTTTAAAGAAGACCGAGGTGTAACCATCAGGACCTGGAGCTTTATTCCCATCAATTGAAAACATTGCCTGTTTAATTTCATCATCCGTAACAATCCTAACCATAGCAGAAGCTTTATCAACCGATAATACATTATGGAATAGATCTGGCGTAGGATGCAAATTTATACTTCCAACACTACCAAAAAACTGGGTATAGTGCTCCACCATGACTTGTGGAACCGACATTCCTTCATGTAGTATACCGCTACTGTCTCTTACCGAGAAAATTCTACTCCGATGATTTTTTGCTTTGACCGTGTTATGAAAGAACTTTGAGTTCTTATCACCAAGCGAAAGCCATTGTAACTTAGATTTTTGCTGCAAAAAAGAACACTCATCAATTACCACTTTCTTATACGCTTGAAGTAATCGACTGTGTTTATCAAGAATCTCATTGTTGAAAGGATCATTATCAATAGCAATCTGGTTGTCTTCTAGATCCTTTCTCATCGTCTTAACCTTCTCATGTAGATTACCCTGTATATATAAGAGTTTCCTCATCGGGTTTTTTAACAGCTTGCGCTTTTTAACAATCTGAAACATGCGATAACCTTGAATGTCCATATTCCAAACCTTTTTAATTTCCTCCATAAAACCCTTCTTATCGGCTACCAAATTCACAAACTTGAACGGCTTCGGTTTTCCTCTAGTCACATTAGGCAATTTTAAGATACACGGAGTATGGTCTGATATGCGTACGGAAGAAAACATGCTGCCGCATTAGGGAATGTATCGATTAATTGCATATTCCCCAATATTCGATCAATTTTCTTAACAATGATACCCTTTTTGCTGCTTATTCGTCCATGTAAAATGTAAACCCGTTCGATTAACATCAAACACCTCTATCTCATCAATGCATTCCTTAAATTCCCTATTCCCAATGCTAAGCGTGGATGGCCCTTGAGCTATATCTTCATGAAACAGGGAAGAATTAAAATCCCCCATAATAGTCCATGGTTTATCATGCATATAAGAATGATGAGCACATAAGTTCTGCCATAGGTCCCGTCTATTTTTGTAGTAGTTGTCAGCATAAATAAACGAACAAAAAATAGACTTTTGATCGAGTCTAAACCTGATCTGAGTATGCACAACCTGATCAGTTTTAGAAAGGATCATAACATCCACAATGTCAGCGTCCCACCCTACCATAATACGAGTACCTTTCTCACAACAATCAGCATTAGTCGCCCAGCTCCATGACGAGCAAACTTTCTTACAAACATTATAGACATTAGACGAGTCAACATGAGTTTCCATAATTGCACATACCTGAAGATGATTGTCCATTACCACCTGACGAACCTCCTTTTGTTTGAGGGGCCGGTTCAAACCCCTTATGTTCCAAGAAGCCAAACTACCCATGGACACTAGTATCACCAGGTGTGCTTGCATCCTCAGAATTTATATTTTCTTCTTTCTGATCCATTAATTTTGAGATATCACCTAAAAGCTCCTCGATTCCAACTGCATCAGCAATTATTTCCTCCAAATTGGTACTTTTATTTTGTTGGTTACCTTTTGAAGTCATACCATCTATTCCACCGAACTCATTGGAGTTATTTTCCTCTTTTTGAAGTACAGAAAATGGGTTAGAGATAGGCACTTGGTTCTTCGGTTGCCCCTTCTCATCAGCCTTGGACTTATGCTTTGCTACCGGATGGTACACAAATTTCGGCTTCTGATTCTTAACATGCAGCCCTTGATTGATCCCTTTCCTACTCTTCGATAGTACCTCCTGAAAATCATTAGTATTTTCCATCTTATCATCCATCTGCACTGTTGTTTGTTTCTTTGGGCACGAGTTATCATCATGACCAAACACGCAACATGTTGAACATCTCAACGGTTCCCAATCATATTCTATTTTTACCTCCGCTTTAGAGTATCCTTTTCCATCGAGTGCCGGGATTGCAACTGTGACAACTCTCTTTAATTCAGACCCTGCTTGAACTTCAATTAACGCCCTAGCATAACTACTTCTTCCCCATGAATCTACACACATTGTTGTTGTGTAAGAATCCAGCAATTTTGGAACACCTATTTTCGAGGCCAGTAAACTCAACCGTCCTCAGTAAACGCAGCCAAGGGTACATCATGCATTTTTACCCAAACCGGTATAGATGTTATATCCTTTTTCTCAACCATAACATCAGGAGTCCATTCAGTAAGAATAATTGGGTGGTATCCATACTAGGTTGAATTCGGATAGCATCCATACTAGGTTGAATTCGGATCCTGAAACATCAATTAATCAGAAAGACTCACAATGGGTGGTATCCGGATTCTGTTTCATCCATACTTGGTTGAATTCGGATCTTTTAGAATTCTTAACCAGCAAAATTCAGAATAGTTGTTTTTGGGATCCTATAGCATCCAGAATCGATTTGATTCTGTTAGGATCCATACTAAGTTATTTTCGGATCGTGTACCATCACTAACTAGAATGATTCAGAACAGTTGGTATCGGTATCCTGTACCATCCAGACTCGGTTTAATTTGGAACATTAAGCTTCCGTGGCATGTGAGATTCATAATGGTTTTTAACGAATCGCATAGCATCCAGAGTCGGCTACATTCAAATAGCATCAATACTCGGTTGAATTCGGTTCCTGTAACATCACTAATTAGAAAGACTCACAATGGGTGGTATCCAATATTATGTTTCATCTAGACTTGGTTGGATTTGGATCCTTTAGATTTCTCAACCATCGGAATTTATAATATGTGTTTTTGGGATCCTATAGCCCTTCGGTTATATTCCATACTCCGTTAGTTTCGGATCGTGTACCATCACTAACTAGAATGATTCAGAACGGGTGATATCCGTATCATATACCATCTACACTCTTCTTAATTTAGATCATTCAACTTCCCTAGCATGCGAGATTCGGAATGGTTGCTTTACGAATGTATAACATCTAGATTCGGCTACCTTCAGATAGGATCCATACTCGGTTGAATTCGGATCCTGTAACGTCACTAATCAGAAGGACTCACAATGGGTAGTATCCGGATTCTGTTTCAACCGTACTCGCTTGAATTCGGATCCTTTATATTGCCTAAATAGCGGAATTTAGAATAGATGTTTTCGGATCCTATAGCATCCAAAATCGATTGTTTCGGTTAGAAGTTAGTTTCGGATCGTTTACCATCATTAACTAGAATGATTCAGGACGGGTGGTATCCGTATCGTATCCTATTCCATCCAGACTCGGTTTAATTTGTATCAATCAACATCCCTAGCATGCGAGATATAGAATGGTAGTTTTACGAATCGTATAGCATCCAAAGTCGCCTAAATTCAGATAGCATCCATACTAGGATGAATTCGGATCCTGAAACATCACTTAATCAGAAGGACTCACAACGAGTGGTATCCGGATTCTGTTTCATCCACACTTGGTTGAATTCGGATCCTTTAGATTTTTCAACCAGCGGAATTCAGAATAGTTGTTTTGGGATCCTGTAGCATCCAGAATGGATTTGATTAAGTTAGCATCCATACTAAGTTAGTTTCGGATTGTGTACCATCACTAACCAGAATGATTCAGAACAGATCGTATTGGTATCATGTACCATCCAGACTCAGTTTAATTTGAATCATTAACTTCCCTAGCATGTGAGATTCAGAGTTTTACGAATCGCATAGTATCCAGAGTTGGCTACATTCAGATAGCATCCATACTTCGTTGAATTCGGACCCTGTAACATCACTAATCAGAAAGACTCACAATGGCTGGTATTCAGATTCTATTTAATCAGACTCGGTTGAAGTCGGATCCTTTTGATTCCCCAACCAGTGGAATTTAGAATAGGTGTTTTTGGGATCCTATAGCATCCATAATAGATTTGATTCGGTTAGCATCCATACTCAGTTAGTTATGGATCATGTACCATCACTAACTAGAATGATTTAAAAGTGTGTTTTCCGTATCCTATACCATCCAGACTCTGTTAATTTGGATCATTCAACTACCCTAGCATATCAGTGTATTCAAAATGATTCGAAGATTGTCCGGTTTTTAAGTTGTTCAGATTTGGACATAGTTAAGTGTCACACCCGCTAATAGGCGGAAGCGCACGGTGTGATCTGGTTGGTTCTCATTGCATACAACATAAGTGAATAAACTATATGAATAAAACATTCTCCATATGCCATTGCTGAAATTGGTTCAAACGCAACATAAGTTAAGTATATTGTTACAAGCCATTAAATGGTCAATGCTAAGTGACCAAAATACAAGATTTTAAAATAATAAGGTTTTGTCCTTTATATCACCGCAAGTAGGCGGGACATACCGGACAAATCCTTCAAAAGTGGCATTGGAGACTTGATGCTTGTTTCTTGATTTAACTGCTTGCAAAGATCCACTAATTACCTGAAATACATGTTAAATTAAAAATCAACAAAAGTTGGCGAGTTCATGTGTTTAACTGTATGCGTTATATCCACAAAATGTATAAGTATTTGTATCAAAACTCGGTATGTAAAGCGTCAATAAAATCGTTGATCATTAATGTTTTGCAAGGACATTAATATGTGTGACGACATGAGAAGCAATCCAAACCTAGACGATTTCTGTCGATTAACTTCGACTGGGACGACAAATGCACTCTTCTGTGTGGGTCCATGACCAAGAGTGGGGCTCGCCAACACCCGCTAGATATAACCTTTGTACCGTGGTCTTAAATAAGATTAATGGTGCTTAAGTTCCACCCTATTCGCACATGATCTAAGTTGTTTCATTCCTTAGCTTATCATACCATTGAACATGTATTTCCCCCGATAGTTGTAAAACAGTAAAACATTTAAGATGAAAAGGGGGACATAAACTCACTGCTTTGCTTTCTGCTAAACTGATTAACTCGAATACTTTTCACCGGTTTCGTACCACAACCTACAAACGCGTTAGGTTTTGTTAGACACTTTGGTCTTTGAATGATTCTTGTTCTTGTTTCTTGTCTTAATTACTTACTAAGACTGGTTCAGTTTTGATTTTGTTTAGATATACATCTCAATGTATGATGACAATAGATATACTTCATTAATTATATGTGTATCCTTGCAACGCATGTGTTGCTAGCACGGGCCCAGCTCGTTAGACTCTATGCCTCGCACGAGTAATACGTATGTGTTCCATGACACCTCATGGACGGGTTCCACCCGTTTGCCTCGACGACTCCATCGTCCGATATATTCCATATATAATTCTTCTTAATTATATATAATTCCAAGTTCGATGCGTCACTTAAAATATTATATTTTAACTTGTATTATTTGTATGCACCTCCTTATATATATCATTTTGTTTATGATGGGTTGGTTAAAATAATCTATTTTTAACATGTATTGATATATAATTATTTGATGTGCATGTTTCATAATATATATGACCAACTATTGAAATTGTTAAGTATTATACCAATGCTTTTCCCCCAAGTATAGGTATACTTGTATTGGGTGTATTTGTGTATTTACATTCGTATTCTTATGGTTAAGTACAATACTTGTATAAATGTATTTTCACCAAATATTAATGGTATATATATTGGCATGTATTTGTACGTATAGGAATATGTGTATTTCTTGTATGTATTACCCTTATTTTTGTATATTCGTAAATTATATAATTTTAAGATATATTCAAGTTAGTATATAATGCTTGGTAAGTGTATATATATCCAAAATAATATATTTTTTACGATTAGTTCTAGAAACCATGTATTTTAATTTCCACCAAACTTAATATATTTTTAGAAGGCTTTTGAAATAATATGTTTTTAGTGCCAACGAAATACGATATAGTTTCTATATTTGTAAAAATATATATTTTGTCAAGTGTTCGGTTTTGAAAATAATACTTATCAAGCTTTGATAAATTATATTTTTAGTCCATACTTTATATAGTCCAATGTCCGAATAGTCCATATTTGTTGCCATGTATGCTTATGGATATATATATATATATATTGTAATTCTTTGTTTGCCACTTATTATGTATTTATTTGTATGATTTATTTAAAGTTCCTAACTATATACATATGTAACGCAATTAACCAACACATAAATTGTGATTCTTATGATCACTAAATAAATATTTTTCCAAAATATATATTTATGCCCATTTTTATCTTTATAAAAATCATGTCTTCTTGAACTTATATTTTATACAAATACATGGGGATTTTTATATTTATGGCTTCAAAACATGTTTACTTGTAAGGACTTGGTAAACATATATTTTTCTAAGTTTTTAATTTTTATAAAAATTTCGCCATAGTCTCCCCTAGATTTAGGAGGTTTCCCATGTTTTAAAAAAACATGTGTTAAGCTTCCAAAACTCATCAATTGATTCGCAAACATTTCACCAAGTAATACATGTACATTTATATGTATTTTTAGGTCATGATGAACTTGAAAGTTTAATCAAAACATGTAGTCTTTTAACCTTGTGTTTAAGATGTTCATACATCTTTAAAAATGGGCTTAGTTTCTAATATTCACTAACAACTTGTTTCTTATAATTTTTAGCTTAGATGGAAGTGTTCTTCATCTTTGTTTTGCATGAATCTTTAGGTGTTATCTTGTACATCAATTATATATGCTTTAACTAGTTGAAAATTAATATTCAAGGGAACTTACCACTAGCACAAGGCTAGGGAAGTAACACACAAGAACAAGAAGATGAAGATAAAGAAAAATAGGTGGTTAATAGCTCCTTGATGAGGTCCTTCCACTTCCAAGACTTGTCACCTTCCTAACTATGCTTGATACACCTTAAGATAACCTTAGATTTCCTTGAATTAAATTTGAAAATGAAGATTATGTGAAGAGTAAAGTGGCCGTAAGTTGGAGGAGTTCTTGGTGTTTGAATTTTTTGTGATAAGATAAGTGCTAATCATGTCCCTTTATGCAAGATTTTTCCAACATATTAACCCCCATGTAATTACATCTTCCTTCCAACATTTTGTAGGTTAGGGGACAAGATTGTTGGTGGCTTGTGGGCCCCTTTCTTGACCGTCCATGTTGATGGTGATGATAATTATCTTGGTTAGTTTCCATAGTTAAATATTTAGTTAGATATTTAGGGGTATAGTTAGGGGTATTTATATATTAAGGGTTTTTAATATATTTTAAGATACAAGATGCTATATACTAGCTTAATATTCTTAAATAATATTAACTAGTTTATATTTTATGTCTAGTTCGTGTTTGGTTGTTTATCGGGTGCCCGGTTCGTTAACGGGTCCTTAAACGGAAGTTTAAGCAACTTGTATGGAATTTAGAGATTTTAATCCAAAACACTGTGTTTAATGATTTGAACTAGTTATATGATGTTAAAATATTGTTAACTAGTTCATATGATGTTTCAGATCGTGTCCGGGTGTTCGTTTCGTTGCCGGTTCGTTAACATTAACTTTCAAGACTTACGTGATATAATATGTTATTGTGCCAAACAATACTTTCAATGTGTTTTAAGAGATGCAGGATGTTTAACAATAATTCTGCATATTATTCAAACTTGTATTTGCTGGATTTTGCTGAATTGCTGTTTAGTGTATAGTTTCGGCAGTTTTCATTGCATGTATTGTTTTCGGAAAGTGTGAGCATTAATCCTTGCTTTCCCACATGGGGTTTAATATACAGTTTGCATTGGACTCTCATCTAAGTCCTAAATCTGCAGTTTAACTGCATACTGACACTGTGCTGCCGCAGCTAGTCTAATAGTCGTTTCCGATGCACTATTTTAGGTAGTTTTTAAATGTAACCACTAAACAATTAATATGCATCATATAACATATTCAATGCACTTTCTAGATTGATGTCATGCAATTCAAGCAGTTCAGTCATTTCGAAACACATATTTACATCGCATACTTTACTGTTTAATTGTACAAAAGTATCCAAAAGTGACAGTTGTCACATTAAGTCCATCAGTTTTTATCTGGTCTTACTAATCCGAACTTAATTGTTTTTCTGGATATGCATTTTCAGTCCGGATTTAAATTAAAATTGTAAAACATGTCCAAATTTACGGTTAAAACGGTGTCTGGTTTTGAGAATTTTATATTCGGATATACTTAATAGTTATATCCCATTTTGTTTGAACTAAAACTGCTAACCGGGTGTGTTTTTAATTGTCTGTCTGGACTTAATAAATGTCCGGTTTTAACCTGCTTTATTCAGAATCCATTTTTATGATAGGTTCCGAATTTATCAGTGTTTTTAACATGATTGCGGTTTTATTTTGTCTGGCTTTATTGTGAAGTTCTAAATTTTTTATCCAATTTTAATTGTTGTCTGATTTTACTAGCTTGATTTCTTATATGTTAATAGTTCATCCTTTCACAGTGTATTGGTTTGCTGTATTACTAAGTGTTGTACATTCCGCAGACCTTACACTTGCAATTTATTTCTAACATTGTCTAAACTCACTTGCGTCAATTGTTTTCGTACAAATATGGCCGAACAATCAACCACCTCCAAACCAACAACAAGTTCTAGGATGCATCTTCATTCCAAAACACAACCAAGTAGCACTTTTGAATGAAAATCTGCATGGAATTAAAGATTATGTGCAGATCATTAATTTTCTTAGAAGATCATGAGTATTTTATACAATTTCTACCGATATACGTATTGTAGCCACTTATATGTAAGATTTTTGGATGACTGCTCGTGTAAATAACAATGTGATCGAGGCTACTTTAAAAATGGTCATTACTTGACTATTACAGAGGATGTTGTTCGAAATGCATTATAGTTAGGCACATTGGATTTTGGAGAAGTTTGTTATGTTTCTCAGTTTCGAGAACGCACTCTTATTAGCTTTGGTTACTTGGGAAATCTGCCAACACGACATTTCTACAAAGGAATGCTTCTTGAGAAATGGCGTTTCTTTTACCATGTCATGATGCAGTATTTCGCTCCAAGAAAGTCAGGAACGGATCGAATGGGTCATAATCTTTTGTCGGGTATGATTGGGTCACGTTTAATCAGTCATACAACTTCACACGCATGATATTTCAAGCGCTAGAGGATCAAATTGGGTATGAAGAGGATAATTTCCATTTAATGATGCTATATCCGCGTTTTCTAATGATTATCTTTAGACATCTTGTTCCGAATCTTCCGATTTAAGATGGTTTGACTCCGCTTGTACTAAAAGTTACGGGTAGACGTATTTTTAGCGATAGTAGTAATGCTAAAGTATCTACTCATTCTCCGCACTTGCCTGAACTTCACCGATGCTAGGTGCTATTCAGGTTGAAAATTAAAACCCAGTAAAAGATGTTACCTGGAGAAACATTTCTTAGGGTGTTAATCAGATTCTTGTTGAAGGTGAGGATGAAGATGGTGCAGTTTCTGTTAATCTTCAACAACCGGCAGTCGTTCAACCTCATGTTGATCTTCAACAACCGCCGGTGGTTATTGAAGAAGCCGTTGGTCATGACCCTGATGTGGCAGAACCAACAGTAGTCGAGCACAATGTTGAACAGGTTGTTGAGCTTGTTAATGAACCGTTACATGATGTTGTGATGGAGGATGTTATTCAAAATAGTTCTTTTGATCAACCTGAACCAAGTTTAGAAGATATTCTCTTTGATAGGGCGTTAGCTTCGATTGATGCTGCTTTGGAGTCCGGTGCTCCATCATCAAGCACTTCTAAAGGAAAAGGTATCTAATTGAAAAAGAAGATGTTAAGATATTGACTGAAGTATTTAGCACTGGTTCGTAAAGATTTCTTAAGTAGATAGTCAACTAAAGGACAAGCAAAGATTAAAGCTTTTCGTGATAAGGTCGAATCTCTCGGCCTGTCTTCCAAGTGGGCCTCACGTTTGTCATTTTGGAATGAGAAGACTTCTGATTTGGCTAATATGCCTGATGATTCTTCTGTCAGTGAAAGTGGTGGAGATCCTGATAGTAGACCAAGTGCTGTTTCGGTTTCTGTTTCTCGACCGGTTCTGACGTATAAAAGAAGAAGATTGAGTGAAAGTTCAAGTTCAACTCCCAGGTTTTCTGAAGTGGAGAATGTTTCAACTGTTGAAGTATTAGCTGTATTCGTCACTATAGTTACTGGCGGCATATCTATTTGGGGGTTCCTACTTCTTGACCATTAGCTTCAGCTGCTATGTCTGTTCCTAGCACAACACATGCGATATATGTTGCTAGTGCTTCTTCTCAAGGCCAGTCTTCTAGTTCTAGTATTCCGAATTTTTCGTCTAATGTGTCCACAACTCCATTGTTTCTATGTTTCCATCTCTTCCGGGTTCCAGCAATGTGTTTGCTACATCCGTGGGAGTTAGTTCTACTTCATTGCCTCCGGTTTTCTTGGCTATGTCTCCTGGTTCTTCTTCGAGCTTCGTTCATCCACGTGATACTCCACCTATTGGTCCTCGAATGAAGAAACCTACTACATCAGCATCTACTCCTAAGTCTTCCAAAAGATTCGTCCGAAAGTTGCGTTTGGTCCTAGACATCCCTGCCTTGTTACTCCAAGGCCTACGACTCCAATTTCGGCTCCACGGGCTCGGTGTGCATTTGCTAGTGGTGACGAGACTTCTTTTGCATAGTTTGTTCGCGAAAATTTTGCTAAAGTACATCGCACAATGCAAAGGCCAATCAAGGTAATTAATGACAACCATAGTCATGTTAAGAGACAGCAACAGGAATTGGACGAGCTTAAAAAGAAAGATGCAGAGAAAAAGGAAAAAGATCAAGGATTTAACTCTTCAATCTACACGTCAAGCTATCCAATTGAGTATTCTTATTAAGAGGGATATGTCGTATTCTACTCGACATGAGACTCTTTCTGCTGCAACTGAACAGAGTTTCGGTTGTTATTGAGCTTGTTGAGCTCTTTGCTGCTCAAGGGAGAATATTCCTCTGCAGGTCCAAGCTAGATGCAAATTGGATGAGTTGAAAAAGATACATGATGACTTAGATAAAGACAAGGATCCCAACGCTTCACAACAGAGCGAGCAGCCAAGTAGCTCACAAGCTACAGAAGCTGTAACCGATGTTGTAGTTGAAGGTGAGTCAAGTAATGGCGCAGGTGGTAGTGGAGGTAAAGGCCCCAGTCGAGGGTGATCTTGGTATTTCGTCTGATGACTCGGATCATGAAGGTATAACTGGAGAGCACTTCATCTCCAATGACGATTTAGAGAAAGATGATGAAGTAGTTGGGAATCATTGAAGAACTTAGATCGGATGAAGATGTCGATCATGTTGTAATGAGCAAAGGGGAAAATGTGTCATATACTATGAATGTGTAGTCTGTTGAAGGTGTGGAAGTGGATTTTGAAGACTTGCGAGGTATTGCTTATAATGATACACTCGTTGAAGCAAATCCCGATCCTAAGCCAATTCTTGTAGAAGTTCAGAGGGTCTTATGGCTAATAGCGCCTCCTCCAGATCTAACTCAAAAAAAGCGTTTTCGGCGTATCAGTGGAGAACACTAGGGCCAGATAAGAAGCTGGGATTTCGATGAGCAAAATAACTTGTGTTAATTAAAGGAACAGATGGCGTTCAGTATTTCAGGTCGGGCTTCAAAACTCTCAGTTCTCTTCTGGCACATGATCTTCATCACATTGCTCAGATTAATTTGAACACACCAACTTCTAATGGAATAATTGGAGCACTAAAGAAGACTTTAGAAGAAGAAAGCTGAAAGCAAGTGGAACCGGTTCAAACCTGTTCTGGGTCGGTTCACCGGAGAAATCAAGTACAAGGTTATGTACCAGCCCGCTTTGTGTTTGAGAACTATTTTTATGAGGCAATTCAACCTTGACAGTATGGAAGGAATTGGGTATTGGTACGTTGATGGTAGACCGCGAGAAGCAGTGATCACCAAAACGAAAGTCATTGAGGTGATTGTTAAAGTGTTAGATCCGATATGGCTAGTGAACTTCAAGCTTTAAGATTTGAAGAAATTGAAACGTGTCTCTTTCCAATATCTAAAAAAAGACCGGGAGCTTGCTCTTCTGTTTATTTGAGTTGTTCAGTTCTGCGCGAAAAACAAGGTTGGAGCAGGAAGCGATTACTCAAAGATCCGACCTTCATAAGACTTGCAGATCCCGCATATACCAAAGGGGAGTCTGTAAGTGCATCTATTGATGATAAATGCTGGATTCTGCCTTAAGAAGATTCATCGGGCTCGAATGTGTAATTATTGAATAGTTTGAATTTGAAGTCAGTCTGACTTTGTGTAGACATGTCCTTGTCCGAATTTGTTGTGACAAATTCGGATTCTTTATTTTGTTACGTGTCCAAATTTATTGTATATATTCGGATTAGGTCTTGTCAGGTTTTATCATGCAGGGTCCGAATTTGATATGTTACAAATTCGGACTAGGTGTAGTTGTCAGGACTTATGTATCCGACTTTATGATCTTGTATTTATACTCTGCGAATGAATGTAAGATACGACCTTTTGAAATTTTATCATTCTGTGCAAGTTCTCTCTATGTGTGTGTTGGTAATCTATGAATACTTTGTGGATTCACTGATTGTAAATCATCATCTCTGTTCTTCTACACCTTCTACATCGTGACCTTTGCAGCGGTTTGCATCAGTGGTGGATTTCGCACATTGTGTGAGTTGGTGGTTCGTGTTTGTGATCCTGTTCGGGTGTTCGAGGTCCATAGGTAGGCTTATAGAAATTTTGATTCCTCCGAGGTTCAAAATTCCTAACAAATCTGGGAGGTTCGTGTTTGTGATCACTGTTTCTTGAGAATGATCGTGATTAATTATCCGAATGAGATATTTGATGTTGAAATCATAGAGGTGACGCATTTCGATTATCCACGAAACGGTTCTGAGCATGAGGTCTAACATAGTCGTTATTAGAACCTCTAGATCGTTGAACAGTCTTTTGTGGTCGGAAAGTTACATGATTTTGGCGTCGATGAGGTGTTCTCTCATGAACATCATGTCTCACTAAAGAACTTTCTGATCCACGATCAACACATATATCGAAAGGTTCCTCCTATGACACTGGCTTTGTTGTGATTTATATGCAGACCTCGGCATAGTCAGGATATCTTAAAAGAGCCAAAGGGGCCAAAAACCATAAAGGAAGAAAATCTTACTATGAGAGAATTCCGTGTGCTTTTAAAGCAAAATTCATACCAAAAAGGTATTTGCCTAACCCTCGTCAGACACAAATATTAGTTACTCTGTTGTACGAAAGTACTGACATGTTCACCAACAGTCTGACATTATAAACACGAAGGGATGGACTCAGTATACTCACCCGCTACGAGGAATCGTTGTGCTTACCTTGATCGGGGGGTATGTCATGTTATGGGACATACGGGCTTTATAGCATAATAGTACCTTAAGCATATCACGAAGTTGAAATTTGAAAGTTGAGCGTTAGGTTTAAGTGGACAAACATATTGGCAATCACATATACTAGTCTGAATAAGTTTGTACCGAAAAATGTTCCTTGGTCTGCCTGAAAATGATTTTGATCCCATTGCAATCGTAATTGTACATTGTAACTGTCTGAGTTAGTTTCTCCATTCTTGTTTATGTTCTCATTTATTAAAAAATAGCAAATTCAAAAAGCCAGAGTGATTTATTTATTTTATTAAAATTTTAACCATTCTTGAAGATGTGACTGATCATCAAAAGTTGAAAGAAATTTGAATTGTGAAATCCAAGTACGAGTACTTGGATGCACTAAGTGTGTTGATGCATATGTCTGTCTTCTACGTTATCGAGTCGTATCGAGTCTGTAATAGGGTTCAACATGTTAGATTTTATATTGTATACGTGTACCTTCGTACGAAGGTAAAGCAATGTAACTTCGTATGAAGGTGACCAACTCAGATCGTACGAAGGTAACTAACCTAATTTCGTACGAAGGTGGACTACTTAGCTTTGCACGAAGATAAACATGTATATATAGGTGTGTGAAGTTAGTGTGATGTATTGGTTTTGATAGAAATGACGGCGGAGCTCTGCCCAATTGTTTCCAGGAATTGTAACCGCTTAATATCAATGAAACAATGATTAAAAAGTAAATCTTGTTATATTTGTCACCTAACCTAAAACGGATTCCGCACGTTATGGACTAGGTTAATCAGATTAGAACTGAGCTTATCAGATCCTAACACAGACCTATAAGTGGTATCAGAACTTGGAGGCCTGATTTGAAGACAAATAACAAGATTCAACGATCTCACACTTCTCTTCTACTCATTTTTCATTCATTTTATCATTTTTCAAAGATTTAACAGTCGAAATGGACTGAATTTTTCAAGGAATACTTAAAATCTACTTCTAACAAACTTTTGAAAGAATCAGACCTAGAATCAACCAGAATCATGATAAAATCATCGAAGAACATGAAATTTTGAACTTACCTCGCACGAACTACTCACTTTGCACGAAGTTAGAATTACCTTCGTGCAAAGTGTAATTCGGTCAAATTTAAAGTCTACCTTCGCACGAAGATAGAATTTTGCAAGTTTTGGATTTACCTCCGTACGAACTGAGATCTAAATTGTGGTTTTGTATTTTTAGTTCGCACGAAGAGACAACTTCGCACCAGGGTTAACTTCGCACCTGGGTTAACTTCGCACAAGTTATCTTCGTACAAAGTAGTTTTGTTCAAAAGTTTTTGACAAAATGGATTACGAATTCTATAACGCCTTTGCAACCACAACTTCATCGTCGTTTGTTCAAAATATGAGTCTTGAAAATGAAATGGGAAAGATGGCGAAGCCACCTAAATTGATGAAACTGAAAGATTATAATGCCTGGTATGAACATTTCGAGAACTCGGTTCATGCAAATCATTTAGATTGTTGGTATTCGATCGAAGAGGAGTACAAGAATCTAGTCGGAGATCATGGTTTAGAAAAAAACATTGACACAACTTACTCTAGATGAGAAAGCAAAATTTATTCGAGAGAAAGATGCTTAACATTCTATAAAAGGCGATAAAAGAAGATATAATCACGCTTCTCCAACATTCAGTATGGAATACACTTAAAGTAAAATTTCAAGGTAGTGTGCGAATGATGAAAAATAAAAAGGCATTACTCAAGAGAAAATTTGATATTTTCACAGCTTTTAGATGAGAAACGAGGAAACAAGTCACTGAAAGATACTGTCATTTGGTTGTAGAAATGAAGAGGTTTGGTATTCGCAAAACAAATGATGAATGGGCTGACAAGTTAGCTAACACTTTACCTCAGGGTGAATGGTCAACTTATTTAATGATTCTAAAAAATTAAAGTACAATTGTATGAATTTGAGTAAATTCATCGAAAAGCTAGAAGGACTTGAGCTTGAAATGCGCAAAATGGCTAAAACAAAGAGTGAAAATGCTCAACAAGATGTGAATCTTTAATTTAAAGGAAGTGGAATAGTCAATATTCAAAGCCTAAAGATTCAAACCACATTTAGTGCAAACAATTCATCTTGTTATTCAACAATCAGTTCAACTAGTGGAAGTGGGTTCCTCAACTTATCCGAGTTTTGAGCCAAATACACCGATACAGAGCCCTCAATCATCACAGAGCTCGAATAATTGTAATAGCTATAATAGCCTGAATAATTCTAATCCTCATATCCTGCAGTGCAACATTGTTATTAATCTTCAAAATGCTCAAGATTTTACTGAGACAACAGCTAAACAACACATGGCATTACTTGCCTAAGTCTGGAATCTTATGAGAGCTTGGTTGCAGGGAAGATCAGAAATCCATAAATGATAAAAGAGGACTATGATCAAATTGATTCATAAGAATTAGATATGATTGATATAAAATGGAATATGGCTAGTATAATTCGAATAGCGGAAGATTTATGAAATTACTAGGAGGAGCTATCTCGTTGGTACTGACACAAAACTAGGATTTGATAAATCAAAGGTCGCATGCTTCAAGTGTAAACAAAAGGAGTCATTTCAAAAGAGAATATTCGAATAGAGAAGTTAAGGGAAATCAGATGCCTCTTGATGATTATTATAAGAAAGGATTTATCACAGTGTGACATTTGTACATTTTTAGTCATTGAACAATTCCAAAACATTTTCGTATTTAATAAAATCTTGTGTTTTATTTGCAAGAATGTATATTTATCAATCATTATATAATCCCGGACATTTTTATTCAATAAAATCTTGCATTTTTTTGGTAAGAATGAAAAAATGTCACCATTACACAAATTCGGTCATTTTCGTGTTCGATAAAGTTTTATACTTTATTTACGAAATGTGTAACCGTAGAATCTAACGAACTGACATTCACGACATTTCCAGACAAAATCCAAGTTACACATGCCTTAACGTCTTTATATAACCTAAATATTAGGTTAAGAGGGGTTAAAAATGACAAAACGCAAAAATACAAGTCCAAGGGCCAAAATTGTCAAAAAAGTTTGCTTCTTCACTTTGCCACCTATATCCAATTTTTGACACCTTGCACTCATTTTTCGACACTTAATTTGGTGTTGACATATGTTAGGACACTAATCCACACTTGGTAACACTTGTCATCACCTCCTTAATCCTAAAACACTATAAATACCCTTTGATTCATCCAATTTTTCACACCACTTCAAAACACTTCAAAGCAAAGTGTGAAGTTCTGGAACCAAATAAAGTGGACCAAATTTGCTGGAAGGATAGGGATGATATACTTGAGTTTTCTTCCTCAAGTGTCTGGCATTCGATTCGGATAAGGGAGCCGGAAGTGGATTGGGCAGAAGTAGTCTGGTTTAATCAGTGCATCCCTAAGCATGCTTTCTTTATGTGGTTGATTATCCGACGGAAATTGCTAACTCAGGATAAGATTCTCCAGTGGGATATCTCGAGAAGGAAAAATATGAATATGATGTGCTGTCTTTTGTGCTATGAGAATGTTGACTCCCATGATCATCTTTTCTTTGAATGTAAGTTTTCTAAACAGGTATGGAACAAGACTAAAGATAAGGGAGGTATGTCAACGGTTGGACCCAGATGGAGTGACATTATGGCCTGGCTTCTGGCCCGTGCTCGCTCGAAAACAGCAGCGCACTATACAAGTCGAGTGTTTGTTGCCTGTGCAGCATACATAATATGGCAAGAACGTAACGCGAGATTGTTCAAGAATCAATCTAGGCCACCAGATACCATATGCGAACAAATATTAAAGACAGTTCGGTACAAGCTGATGGGGGTTAAGTTCAAAGATTGTGCGAATGTTCGGAGGCTGCTAGGTAAATGGAAGATAAATGGCAACTTCATTTTCGATAATGGAGGCTGATTACTATTTTTCTTTGTGTGATTAGTGGTTCTAGATTCTAGTCTAGTAGTTGTATTTGTCTTGATATCTGCTTTATATTGTTTGCTTGATTTACTGTCATGAGGTGTGTCTCATGATAGAACTAGTGGGAGATTATCCTCACTACTTGTATTATTTGGTTGGTTAATATATAGAATTACAGGGGTAACCCATTACCCAAAAGAAGTTCTTCTTTCTATCTTTCTTGGAGCTTGTTTCCAGACTTTAGAGGCCCCCTATCTTTCGTTCTGAAAGTGTTTTCTATCTTTCTTGGAGCTTGTTTCCAGACTTTAGAGGCCTCCTATCTTGAGTTCTGAAAGTGTTCTTCAACACAAGTAAGTACTCTTCCTGTTCTTTCATTATTTTAGCTATTTTGAGCTAAATGTCAAACAGTTTGGCTTCCTGTTTGACTTTCGGTTCTGATCATTTTGGTCAAGTCAAAGTTCAAATTGAACTTAGCAACGTGATCGTAATCACGAAGATATTAATCCCTTACGATTGGACCTTCTGATTACCACGTTTAGTAGGCAAGATGAGGAGTCAAAGTTTTACAAGTTAAAAGAAAAAAATGTATAAAAATGCATTTTACGACGAAAACGTTTTTGGGTATTAAAACTTAAGGTCTTGACCCCAAATCAGTTTTATAACATTATTAGACATGTTCCAACATATCTAACTCGTCATTTCTAGTTTAGTGTTTATTTCTTAGTCGTGAGTCGAGCGGTTTTACGACCTATAAAAATGCATTTACGACGAAAACGTTTTTGGGTATTAAGACTTAAGGTTTTGACACCAAATAAGTTTTATAACATAGTTAGACATGTTCAAACATGTCTAACTCGTCATTTCTAGTTTAGTGCTTATTTCTTAGTCGTAGTCGAGTGGTTTTACTACCGCTTTGACTTTCGAATCTGACCCGTTTGGTCAATCTTAGGATTCGACCAAGTGCATTTTTATGACCATGGTAATTTAGGGAATAACCCTTTGAAGTTATACCTTATAGTCATATAGTTTGGTTAGTTATATGATGAGTCGATTTTATGTAATTTTAAAATGCCAAAAACACCCTTTTGGCGCATAAAATGGTTTTAAACATGTAAAACCATAGTTTTGACATCGAAACTGATATTATAACATAACCAAACTTGTTTTGACATATAAGGCTCATCATAGGACTTATTTAACCATCCAAACCAATAGTTACGCTTGCGACGCATTAAAGTGGCGTAAACCATTTTAACAAGTCGTAACGGGTCAAAGCACTTAGAAACTCTTCCAAATCAGAATGTCAGGTATTATAAACCATATCATATGAGTCCCAACACTCGTTTGGCTTATAAGACCTCATTCTATCCAATTCTCCGATCAAAGTCTCGACACACTAACATAGTATTCCGATACATTAGGACACAATTGAACTCTTCAATCCTTGAGCTTTGTTTGATCATTTGAACAAGAAATTTACGCGATCCCAAGTGATTACATAGCCCCCTCTTTACGTTTTCAAATGTTTTGGGGAGATTCATATGTGGCTATCACTACTTTCTTGTTTTCATGACATTATACATGTTTTGCTTATATAGTACATATAGTACATGATTTCAAAGACATTTTGCTTCGTATGTTGACTTAGCATACCTAGTACATGATTTCAAAGACATTTTTTGCTTCGTATGTTGACTTAGCATACCTAGTACATGAATTCAAAGAGATTTTGCTTCGTATGTTGACTTAGCATACCTAGTATACGATTTCAAAGACATTTTTACTTCGTATGTTCACTTAGCATACCTAGTACATGATTTCAAAGACATTTTGGCTTGGTATATTGACTTAGTATGCCAAGTACATGATTTAAACATTTTCATGACATGCTTACATTGTTCAAGACATATTGGTGCATTGAATATACAATGATACATTCATTAACATTGATCACGCCGACCGGTAGTATGTAATGGTACCATTGGATTGACAATCCCGTTCCCGCTTCCTAGGTTTGTTTGGAAGTGACTTTAGGGAATGATAGAATCCGAGGAACATTTGATAAACCTTTATCTTTATAAGGGTTTATCCGACAGTCAACAAGGCTTGAATGTATTCGCCAACAATCCATATATATAAGACAAGAGTTTTTATTTAAACAAGACCGTTGTTTATTCAAAACACCTGTTTTATACAAGACATTTTGACGAGACAAGACATTTTCGTTATTTTATACAAGACATTTATTTTATGTTTTAAACAAGACTTTTGTTTGCCATACAAGATATTGGTTTATACATAACATTGGTTTAAATAAGACATCTCATTTTTGGCTCATGGTAAGTGATTTAAATGACGAGACGTGTTTAATATGATAAAAGAATGGTGGATACGCCGCTGGTACTTCATATATATAAGTGCTTTCATTATATTACATAACGTAGCGTTATCTAAACCACTTCAAACAAAATACAAGACATGACATATTTTATAAAAGGCTCGAGTTATTTTGGTTATTAAGTTAACCATGCATCATTTCTTTTAAATCATTTGATTTTCATATGATTTCATAAAAGAAACATTTTTGTAAAGGATCATGGCTACTTTTGTAATAGTTGAATATTTCTTTTAACTTTCAAAGCCATGAATCTTCATCACAAAACCTGTTAGCATTTTTATGCTGACGTTTTATTTTCACATATGTTTCAGGAGCTAATGTTTGACTTTGAGCATGCTTCACATAGGGCGGACTTGGGCCTTAGTGACTTTAAAATTTGCAAGACAATTGTTATGTTTTTATTTCATTCTCCCAAGACAATATAAACAATTAAATTCAATCATATAAAACTTTATGTACCATGTATTGTGAAACAATAGTTCTGTGACATGACACCCCGACAATTCCGCCGCGGTTTGTTGTTTTACGCGGTTGGGGCGTTAAAGAATGATTGGTATCAGAGCTCATGGTTTTAGGAAATTAGGTTATTAGTAATACTTTGACCTTGACTATAACCTTCCTAGGTCCCTAACACAAGTTATCTTGTGTTTAGATCTTAAAATAATACCATCAGCTATCCTTAGGTTTGAGAGTCTTGAGAGCACATTCCGTCATTCTCAATGTCCAAATGTGCGCAAAGTAGAATATGCTTCGAGTGTATTCCAAAAGAGGGCGCTCACGTGGTGGAACGGAGTGGCGGGAGATAAGAGAGCTGATGTTGCAATGGCTAAGACGTGGGAAGAGCTTCGAGCTCTTATGGTGAAGGAATTGTGCCAACGCCACGAGCAAAGAGCACTTGAGAATGAATTTCGTGACCTGAAACAGGATAGTGGAGAGTATCGTGCCTACACTGACCGTTATGAGGAGCTAAGTTTGTTATGTCCTGCTATGGTCACGCCCTTGGATAAAGCTATTGAAAAGTACATTAATGGCCTTCCTGACCCAGTTCAGGACATAGTCACTGGTAGCATCCCTGCTACAGTCAGACAGGCTATCGAGTTAGGTGCAACCCTGACTGACTCGCAAGTCAAGAAGGTAAACTTTTTCGTAAAGGCAACAAGAAGCATCTACCAAGACTACACAAGGAAAACATAGGGAAACAAGGCCGAGACCTCCAAGAAGTTTAGGAAGCGTAAAGCTTCCAAGAATTTCGTTGTTGTTACACAACCCAACCAAGCTGCTCCCAATCAACGAGCATAACCTCCCACAAAGAGACAATATGCCAACACTGCACCTCTGTGCAACAAGTGTGATAGTCATCACCAAACCCATCTACCGTGCCGTCATTGTACCAATTGTGGACGATATGGCCATCTGGCCGACACTTGTCGTTTTGCTCCTGCCCCGAATCAAGTGGTTTGAAATCCTGTTCAACCACAATCCAATCCTGCACGACTCCACTACCCACCTGGATCCTGCTACAATTGTGGTGATCTTACTCACTACCGAAACAACTGCCTGAAGCTAGTTAATGCAAATCCAGCCTGGGGACGAGCATTTAACATAAATGCTAATGAGGCTCGTGCTGATAATGACATGGTTAACGGTGCGTTCCTTGTCAATAATCAGCCTGCTTCTATTATTTTTTATTAGGGTGCCGATAAGAGTTTCATATCCTTAGATTTTGAGCCTTATCTTTCAACACCACGAACCAAACTAGGAAAGACCTTAACAGTAGAGATAGCTGGTGGCGAACCTCTTGTACTTGATTATGTTATTCGTAATCGCCAATTGAACCTCAATAACCATCTTTTTTTCCATTGACCTCACGCCAATACAACTTGGGAGTTTTGACGTCATAGTAGGCATGGACTGGTTAACCAAACACCATGCTGAAGTGATCTGTTTTGATAAGATTGTTCACATCCCTCTTTTCTCTGGTGAAATCCTAGAAGTTCGTGGAGAGAAACCCTCTCATAGCCTTAAACTCATTACATGTACCCCAAGCCCAAAAATACCTACGAAAGAATGCCTTTTTGGCACATATTGTAGAGGAGACAAGAAAGGGTAAAAGTATTCAAGACATCCCTGTTGTTCGAGATTTTCCTGAGGTGTTTCCTGAAGAACTACCAGGTTTATCCCCAGCACGTGAAGTCGAGTTTCGTATAGACCCTATACCTGGTGCCAACCCAATTGCCAAATCCCCTTACCGTCTTGCACCGTGTGAAATGCAAGAGTTGTCAAAATAACTCCAAGAACTTTCAGACAAAGGATTTATTCGTCTGAGCTTTTCACCTTGGGCACTCTTGTCCTATTCGTGAAAAAGAAGGATGGATCCTTTCGCATGTGCATCGATTATCGTGAGCTCAACAAACTCACGATTAAAAATCGATATCCCCTACCTCATATTGATGATCTTTTTGATCAACTACAAGGTGCTACATGTTTCTCCAAGGTTGATCTACGTTCTGGGTATCATCAGCTTCATGTATTCGATGAAGATATTCCCAAAACTACTTTTCGCACTTGATACGGCCATTACAAGTTCACTGTCATGCCCTTTGGTTTGACAAATGCTCATGCCGTCTTCATGGACTTAATGAATAGGGTTTGTAAACCTTATTTAGACAAGTTTATCATTATTTCATCGATGACATTTTGATTTATTCGAAATCCCGAGCCGATCACAAACGTCATCTTCGTCTAACGATGGAACTCCTAAGAAAGAACAACTTTATGCCAAATTCTCCAAGTGTGAATTTTGGCTGAAGGAAGTTTAATTTTTGAGACACGTTGTCAACGAACAAGGTATACATGTAGATCTCGCCAAAATCATTAGGGATTGGAGTACACTACTACTCCTACCGAAGTTTGTTCATTTCTGGCTCTAGCTGGCTATTACCGCCGCTTTATCGCAAACTTCTCCAAGACTGCGGTTCCCCTCACTTCTTTGACTCAAAATAATAAACCTTTTGAGTGGGGACCCAAACAAGAAGAAGCTTTTCAGACCTTGAAATAAAAGCTTTGCGATGCTCCTATTTTGACCTTACCCAATGACAACGACGACTTTATCGTATATTGTGATGCATCGAATCTAGGCCTTGGTTGTGTTCTCATGCAAAGAGACAAAGTCATAGCCTATACATCAAGACAATTGAAAATCCACGAAAAGAACTACACAACTCATGATCTTGAGTTAGGTACCATTGTTTTCACTCTCAAAATTTGGAGACATTACCTCTATGGCACAAAAACGTGTGGTTTTCACTGACCATAAAAGTCTCCAACACATTCTTAATCAGAAAGAACTGAACATGAGACAACGACGTTGGGTTGAACTTCTAAATGACTATGATTGCGAGATTCGCTACCATCCTGGTAAGGTGAATGTCTTAGTTGATGCTCTTAGTCGTAAAGAACATGTCAAGCTACATTGTGTTCAAGTTCGATCTGATATCCAAACACGTTTTTTGTAGCCCAACGCACTTGTGTAACCCAAGGTTTGTTGAAAAACGAACTATCCCATCATCTTGAGCTTCAGCTTGAAACAAAATACAATGGGTTACTCTACTACATAATCGTTTATGGGTTCCAAGCCAAGACAATTTCCCCACCCTATTGATAAACGAGGCTCACAAGTCTCGTTATTTAATTCATCTTGATGCAGACAAAATGTACAAGGATCTTCGTACCCAATATTAGTGGCAAGGTATGAAGAAGGATATTGCCTTTATGTATCCAAATGCCTAACTTGTCTTAAAGTTAAGGCAGAACATCAACATCCATCTGGTTTGCTTGAGCAACCAAAATTTCCGGTTTGGAAATGGGAAAACATTGCTATGGATCTCCTTAACAAACTACCACACACTTCTAGAGGTCATGATGCCATTTGGGTAGTCATTGATCGTTTAACAAAGTCAGCACACTTTTTGCCAATTCGTGAGGATCTATCTACTGACAAACTTGCGAAGATCTACGTTGATGAGATAGTATCTCGACATGGTGTTCCTTTGAACATCATATCGGACCGGGATGCTCGATTCTCATCTCACTTTTGGAAGACCATGCAATCTGCCATGGGAACCAAACTTAACTTGAGCACTGCTTATCATCCTTAGACTAGTAGACAATCCGAAAGGATGATCCAAGCATTGGAGGATATGCTTAGAGCTTGTGTGATCGACTTTGG
Organism: Scalesia atractyloides; assembly: GCA_947069175.1. Taxonomy (NCBI): domain Eukaryota; kingdom Viridiplantae; phylum Streptophyta; class Magnoliopsida; order Asterales; family Asteraceae; genus Scalesia; species Scalesia atractyloides. The sequence goes on along the minus strand of CAMTDV010000002.1, from coordinate 31,106,061 downwards.
TGGTAGTTGGGATTCACATCTACCTTTGATTGAATTCTCCTACAACAATAGTTATCACTCCAGTATTAACATGGCTCCTTTCGAAGCTCTATACGGTCGAAAATGTCGTTCACCTGTCTGCTGGAATGAGGTTGGTGAAGCTCAGCTCACCAGACCAGAACTCGTTCTAGAGACTACAAACAAGTCAAGAAAATACGTGATAAAGTTTTGAGAGCTAGAAGCCGTCAAAAGAGTTATGCGGATTAGCGACGCAAGCCCTTGGAATTCCAAATTGGTGATCACGTCCTTCTCAAGGTATCCCCTTGGAAATGTGTGATTAGATTTGGAAAGAAAGGAAAACTTACACCTCGATATGTGGGACCATTTAAGATCGTTGAGAGGATCGGAAAGGTGGCCTACAAACTTCAGCTACCTCCTTAGCTTGGGAATGTTCATCTAACTTTCCACGTGTCAAATTTGAAAAAGTGTTTAGCTGAGAAAAACCACCACATCCCTCTTGATGAAATTTGCATTGATAACACAATGCACTTTGTTGAGAAATCTGTAGAAATATTGGACCATGAAGTCAAGAAACTCAAACAAAAACGCATACCGATTGTTAAAATTCGCTGGGAGTCCAAACGTGCCCCAGAGTTTACTTGGGAACTAGAGGATCAAATGAAGGCGAAATACCCACATCTTTTCTCACAAGTTTCCTCTAATTAAATTTCGGTACGAAATTTCCTAAAGTATGGGAGATTGTGACATTTGTCCATTTTTAGTTATTGAACAATTCCAAAACATTTTCGTATTTAATAAAACTTGTGTTTTATTTGCGAGAATGTATATTTATCATTATACAATCCCAGACATTTTTATTCAATAAAATCTTGCATTTTTTTGGTAAGAATGCAAAAATGTCAATCATTACACAAATTCGGTCATTTTCGTGTTCGATAAAGTTTTATACTTTATTTACGAAACTTGTAACCGTACAATCTAACGAACCAACATCCATGACATTTTCAGACAAAATCCAAGTTACACATGGCTTAACGCCTTTATATAACCTAAATATTAGGTTAAGAGGGGTTAAAAATGACAAAACGCGAAATACAAGTCCCAGGGCCAAAATTGTCAAAAAAAGTTTGCTTCTTCACCAAGTTCGCCACCTATATCCAATTTTTGAACCTTGCACACATTTTTCGACACTTGATTTGGTGTTGACATATGTTAGGACACTAATCACACTTGGTAACACTTGTCATTACCTCCTTGATCCTAAAACACTATAAAATACCCTTTGATTCATCTATTTTTTTCACACCACTTCAAAACACTTCAAAGAAAAGTGTGAAGTTCTTCTTTCTATCTTTCTTGGAGCTTGTTTCCAGCATTTGGAAGCCTCCTATCTTGATTTCTGAAAGTGTTCTTCAACACAAGTAAGTACTCTTCCTAGTTCTTTCATTATTTTAGCTCTTTTGAGCTAAAAGTCAAATAGTTTGGCTTCTTATTTGACTTCCAGTTCTCACCATTTTGGCAAGCCAAAGTTCAAATTGAACTTTGCAACGTGATCGTAATCACGAAGGTATTAATCCCCTGCGATTGCACCTTCTGATTACCACGTTTAGTAGGCGAGATGACGAGTCAAAGTTTTACGAGTTAAAAGTAAAAAAAGGTATTAAAATGCATTTTACGACAAAAACGTTTTGGTATTAAATCTTAAGGTTTTGCCACTAAATCAGTTTTATAACATTATTAGACATGTTAAAACATGTCTAACTCGTCATTTCTAGTTTAGTGCTTATTTCTTAGTCGTAAGTCGAGCGGTTTTACTACCGCTTTGACTTTCGAATCTGACCCGTTTGGTCAATCTTAGGAGACCAAGCGCATTTTTATGACCATAGTAATTTAGGGAATAACCCCTCTAAGGTTATACCTTATAGTCGTATAGTTTTGTTAGTTATATGATGAGTCGATTTTATGTACTTTTAAAATGCCAAAAACACCCTTTTGGCACATACAATGGTTTTAAACATGTAAGACCATAGTTTTGACATCTAAACTGATATTATAACATAATCAAACTTGTTTTGACCTATAAAATTCATCATAGAACTTATTTAACCATCCAAACCCAAAGTTACGCTTGCGACCCCTTAAAGTGGCGTAAACCATTTTAACAAGTCGTAACAGGTCAAAGCACTTAGATACTCTTCCAAATCAGAATGTAAGGTATTATAAACCATATCATACGAGTCCCAACACTCGTTTGGCTTATAAGACCTAATTCTATCCAATCCTCCGATTAAAGACTCGACACACTAACATAGTATTCCGATACATTAGGATACACTTGAACTCTTCAATCCTTGAGCTTTGTTTGATCATTTGAACAAGACATTTACGCAATCCCAAGTGAATACATAGCCCCCTCTTTTACGTGTTCAAATGTTTTGGGGTGATTCATATGTGCCTATCACTATTTCGTGTTTTCATGACATTATACATGTTTTGCTTATCTATACATATAGTACATGATTTCAAAGACATTTTTGCGTCGTATGTTGACTTAGCATACCTAGTACATGATCTAAAAGACATTTTTGCTTTGTATGTTGACTTAGCATACATAGTACATGATTTCAAAGACATTTTGCTTCGTATGTTGACTTAGGATACCTAGTACACGATTTCAAAGACATTTTTACTTTGTATGTTGATTTAGCATAGCTCGTACATGATTTCAAAGACATTTTTGCTTGGTATATTGACTTAGTATGCCAAGTACATGATTTCAAAACATTTTCATGACATGCTTACATTGTTCAATACATATTGGTGCGTTGCTATACAATGATGCATTCATTAACATTGATCACACCGAACAGTAGTATTTAATGGTACCATAGGATTGACAATCCTGTTCCCGCTTCCTAGGTTTGTTTGGAAGTGACCTTATAGAATGATAGAATCCGATGAACATTTGATAAACCTTTGTTATAAGGGTTTATCGGACAGTCAACAAGGCTTGAATGTATTCGCCACAATAGATATATATATGTGTGTTTACACAATAAAAGCAATTGATTTTATAAGACAAGAGTTATTGTTTTATACAAGAAATTTTAACGAGATAAGATATTTTTGTTATTTTATACTAGACTTTTATTTTATGTTTTAAACAAGACTTTTTGTTTACCATACAAGATATTAGTTTATACATGACATTGGTTTAAACAAGACATCTCATTTGTTGGCTCATGGTAAGTGATTTAAATGACGAGACGTGTAATATGATAAAAGCATGGTGGATACGCCGCTGGTACTTACTATATATAAATGCTTTCATTATATTACATAACGTAGCGTTATCTAAACCACTTTAAACAAAATACAAGCCATGACATATATTTTTTTTTTTGGGTAAAGGGTTTACCCCGGTAAATATTATATCAATCAACCAAAAATAACAAGTGAGGCAGACAGAAACCTCAATGTATGACAAGCCATACTAGAGTTCAACGAGCAATCATCCTACAGACGCTAGACACCAATTTAACAAACACGTCACTCGACAATACAAGTAACACTCAGTTACAAAAAAACACATGCAACACCATTAGCCATATTCATCATCATTTATCAGCAACCCTCTAGGAAGTCTCCATTCCTATAGAAGAGCTCTAGTGTGACTCGTGTCCTTAAATTTCATCAAATGTAGCTTCATCCGAACTGTTGTTAGAATAACCTCAATGAGTTGATCTGCACTCCTTTTTTTCCTAGAAAACAATCTCTGGTTTCGTTCCTGCCACACGAAGTAAGTTGCCGCGCCAACAACAAGCTTTCCAATAACATGAGTAGCATGCTTTGACTTCGCATATTGCACCAAATGATCAAAGATCCTTTCCCACTTGTTAGGCAGCAATCCCATTCCTGCTTTATCTCGAATACCATTCCAAATCTGAGCAGCATATAAACACTCGAAAAAAAGGTGCTCATGGGAATCCAGACCAACCATGCACAACGAACAACACATGAGGTTATAATTAGTACTACCCGCCGAAGACCATCGACTCATGACATCCTGCGTTTTTAGTTTTCTGTGCACAAGCAGCCACATTAAAAAAGAATGACGAGGAATAGATTGGGGAAACCAAATAATACTCGCCCATGGGACGTCACTCTGGTGTAATCGAAATTCATCCCACCCTATAGCAGCACTGTAATTCATCTCCTTTCCTGATCTAGTTCTCCACACAACTCTATCATGAAAACCCGGATTCAGTATGATACTTGGCATGTTTCGAAGAGCCAGAAATCGGTTCACCCACTCGGTCGGCCATCCCCATTCCCCATGGTCACATACATCCGCAACCTTCGAGTTCATATAGAAACCAGCATTCGATATCATACGTGGCGTAATAAAAGAATTCAAAGGACATATCTCATCCCATTTATCAAACCAGACTAGCGTTTTGTTACCATCTCCCAGTTTAGTCCATACATGATGTTGAATAATCGGCCTTAGCTGTAACATTTTCCTCCAGCTCCATGTTATGTTATTTCGAATTGGTAAGTCCCAAAAACTTCGATCTCGTATACGATATGAATGGTACGCCATGACATATTTTATACAAGGCACGAGTTATTTTGTTTATTAAGTTAACCATGCATCATTTATTTAAATCATTTGATTTCCATATGATTTCATAAAAGAAATATTTTTGTAAAGGATCATGGCTACTTTTGTAATAGTTGAACATTTCTTTTAACTTTCAAAGCCATGAATCTTCATCACAAAACCTATGTTACTCACAGGCATATTTATGCTGACGTTTTATTTTCACATATGTATAAGAAGCTAATGTTTGACTTTGAGCATGCTTCACATAGGGCAGACTTGGGCCTTAGTGACTTTAAAATTTGCAAGACAATTATGTTTTTTATTTCATTCTCCTAAGACAATATAAACAATTAAATTCAATAATACTAAACATTATGTACCATGTGTTGTGAAACAATAGTTCTGTGACATGACTCCCCGGCGTTTCCGCTGCGGTTTGTTGTTTTACACGGTCGGGGTGTTACACCCAGAACTTCTCAACAACCTCAGAATCAGACAAGATTTATTCAAGTAGAAGGTGGTTTGACAAGATCTAAAGATGAAGCCCTCTAGTTACACATGAAGACGAAGGTTTTAACTAGGATAAATACATTTCCAAGACCGAAGGTCATGCACTTTTGGCCGAAATTATCGAAGAACTAGAACCTTTCGAGGAAGAAGTTATTGTTGAAGAAACAAATGAAAAAGTATGTGATGAAATAGTTTTCGGTGAATCTCCAAAAGAAATAGAAGCTGCTGCTGTTTAGTACCAATATTGTTCTGAATAAGATTTTATTCATAATGCTATTAAATCATCTATGCCTCCGCACGTGTTTAATGCTTTTGCAGGTTTCTTCAGTTCAACGATATTACCAAAGAATGCAAGCGAGGAAGAAAAAAAAACAATCCGAAGAAGAAATTATTGCTAAGAAAGTGATCATGGATCAATCAAATGAGGAAGCTGAGACTTCTAAAGTTGATTAGAAATTCGTTTGAAGATGGTGAGAAAGAGAGTAGAAGTGAGAAAGTTAAAGAAGAGAAACAATGCACAAAATGTTTAGAACCGTTGCAAGTTGTGTGTTAAGAGAGAGATGAAAGGTATAAAGAACTTAAACGTCATACTGATAACCTGGCAAGTGATTTCAAAGATAGAAAGAAGCTTACGATAAACTAAGCAAAATTGTCAACGAATAAAGTGATGCTAGTAAAAAATATAATGCTACGCTTCCTATGCTCAAGGCAACAGTCATGGATAAACAGATGGCTAGCAATACTCATATTGACACAATTGCCAAATTAAAACAAGAGCTAGAAGCTATGAGAATAGAAATGGAACGAGTTGATAAGAAGTTGATGAGTTATTCAACATCTTATGTCTTGGATTCTTCCTAAACCTACCGGAAAAGATGAAAATGGGGAATATGTCTATGGTTATCACAACAAAGGTTTGGGTTATCATCGTGTTCCACCCCCGATATGGAATAACTATTCAAAGAAAAAACCAGAAGGGATGGAAAAGACACTAAATTTGAAGTTAAAAATTGTACAAAAAGATAAGTTATAAGACAACATTGATGTGACCTACTGAAAGTCTGATGCTGATGCTGCATCAGAAGTGGTTAAAAATGTGATTGATAAGGCTTTGGGAAATGAAAATGATAAAATTGATTTTTAAAATACAAAACCAAAGATTGAAAAAGAAAGTTCATGTTTACAGCCTGAAATGACGAAAATTTTCATGATAAATATATTCGTAAATCAGGAAATAGTTCAAATGATGTTCCAAATATTTTAATGTACAAAATATGTGGATCTAATCAACTATATTCTGATTCTGAATGTCCGATTCAAAATGCAAATTTGGACCGAGTCTAAAAAGTTTTCAAGCTTGTTAAGATTGAAATGTCTAAAATCAAAGATTTTACAAGCAATCAAACTTTTTCAAACTTAAACAAGATAAGTCTTATTATACCAAACCCAATAAATTCCTATCCTAAATATCAACAGAAAAATCACTATTATGAGAGGAATAGTTCGGGTTATAATAAGAAAAATTCTAATAAGTTTGAAAAAACAATATTTGCAAAGAAAACGACTTTTGTGCCTGCAAGTTCAGAAAGTACAAAAGAAAGTCAATTTTTCAAACAATCTAATGAAGATTTTTTTCGCTCAACAACAACGAGAACTATAAGAATCCTCTGTTGTAACAGACAGCAGGATGTGCTTTCGATGTAATCAAGTTAGGCACATTGTTAGAATATGTCCATAAAATAAACATAAACATGTTTTCGATGTTAAGAAAAATTCCGAAGATAAAAAACAAAAATCACCGATGTTTGTTCCAACATAGGTTTGGAATCAAATCAAAGAATCTACAAACAAAGTAAAACCAGTTATCACTAAACTTTTAAATTTTGAAACAGGTGAATCTTCAAAAAGTAATGAACAAAAAGATTTTTTGTTTTATTTCAAGAAAGAAATGTTTACAAATCAAACATGGGTGATGAAAGAAAAAGTTGTTTTTGAAAAGATTGAGATATTTGTTTCAACCAAAAAGTTAGAAAAGGTTGAACAGAAGAAAGAGAAAGAAAAGGATCAAATGCACCCAAGACTGAAAAGACTTGGGTATCACCATTCAAATAATCAATTTGTTTGATTATGCAGGGTATTCTGAGTCATAAGTGAATCATCGATAATGAAGTCCCTTGGCACTTGGAGAGGAGTTTGGGCAAATTAACATGCAAAATTTTCAGAATTGGCCATGATGGGATTATTAAAATGCTTATTGTTTTGAAAAAGATTGAAAGTTTCGCATAGCTCTCACTGTTGAACAGACAAAATGAAATGATAAACAAATTCTAAAATGTTTTAAAATCAATGAAATCAATATTTTTGTCATCATGAGAGCTAAAAAAGATAAACTAAAATGTGAAGCAAAAATAGATGGCAATTTGAAGTTGACCTCATTGGTTTGTCAAGTTTTAGTTTTCATATTTCTTTCTTTAAAAAGAAACCGAAATTAGGCTTTTGATTTTAGGGGGAGAAATATGTTATGGAAAATACAAAAACATATAAAAATTTGAAAATGTATAAAAACATGAAAAAAAAAAGGCAAAAAGAGTTTGTGTGTAATTGAGGAAATGATAGAATCGGTGTGCTATCACAGTATGCTAAAGAAATGTAGTGTCAAAATGTTTAAACAGGTCTCGCTAATGATATGCTGGTAGACTTTGCACATTTAGTAAATTGTTTTCATTTGAGAGATTGCCGGATTATAAGATACTAGGTTTTTATAGATAATTGATATATGGGGTATTATACAAGTTTTTCTAATTTTCCGTAAGCAATGGCCTACAACTTGTAGAATACTTTTGCTTTGAAACCTTAAAACTACATCAAAATTGAAAAGTATTGAAAGATCTGACAATTGTAGTAAAAACGATTCCAAATATGGAACACCACTTTTAAGTCAAGCCTTCATCTCTTTGTCTGTACGGTGGTACTAACCTGAACTCTCAAGGTTTCGCACAACCCAGATACATATATCAGTTAGATATATTCACCTGTAAGATGAAATCCAAGGAATCTTGATACGGGAGTATATTCTGAGGTGGGAAACACTGTTAAGTCAAGGTCTAAGACATCTAATATCATATCTCAAAACAATTGAGAATTGTGTAGAGGTTTAAGTGGATCAGTATACTGACAATCTAAGTGAATCTGGTTGGAACATTAAGTTTTCAAAGATCAACGGTACTAGTGATATGTCTTAAAAACTGATATGATCCTCTAATACAAACTCACAAAAATATGTCTTTAAATATGTTTGTACACAGTTATTTCATTTCATTTAAGAAAAATTCAAAAAGCTTTTCAGTGTGTTTTAGCATAAAATTTGAGAAAAAATAAAAAAATTATTCTCATCTTAGTTTTTGACTATCGATGTTGGAATACCGATTTTCAAAATCTAAAGTTGCTGAACGTAATCTGAGAACAATGGTAATGTGTTTGAATTGGAAACTCAAAGATAAAGGGAGCAAGATTGAAACGTTGATCAAAGATAATAGAAGCTCAACAAAACAGGGAGCATGTTGATAATTAATGTATATAATACAAGCTCAAAGTAAGGGGTGATTGTTAATAGAATTTGTTGTGCTGAAACGTCAAAGATAATAAAGTTATGAAGATTGATTGAGACTACGACTTCGAGACTGCTGCAACATCCAAGGGGGAGACTGTTGATGCATATGTTTGTCGCCTATGTCATCGAGTCGTATCGAGTCTATATTAGGGTTGAACATGTTAGATTTTATATTGTATATATGTACCGTCGTACAAGGTAAAGCAATGTAACTTCGTATGAATTGGATCAACTCACTTCGTACGAAGGTAACTAACCTAATTAATGAAACAGTGATTAAAAAGTAAATCTTGTTATATTTGTCACCTAATCTAAAACGGATTCCGCACGTTATGACTAGGTTAATTAGATCAGACCTGAGCTTATCGGATCCTAGCACGAACCTACAAAGTGTTCATATGGTACTCCTCTTTATTGAAAAGAATTTTTTGCTTATAAATTTCTGAGAATTTTGCAGAACTTGATTTAAATCAAGAAACAGGGGTTGTTGAAAATTGAGATGCTGTTAGTTGCTGACTAAGCAGGAAGCATCACAACAACAAGATGTACCTGAGTCAGAAGAAACAGATACTAGTCATCGTCTGACAATTATAGTACTCTTGAAGAAGTACCTGTGAACCTGCTTGAAAGTGAAAGATCGAAGAAGAAAAGAGTTGTTGAGAATCCTCCTCTCACATTCTTTTTGACAAGATTTTTCAAGCAAAGCTGATCGAGATCCTGATATTAAGCTAAACGTAAGAGAAGAAGAAAGAGACCTAGTGCTGAGAGTTCAGAAATCAAGAACTTCCACAACATCTGCACCATAGCGACAACCATACACTCCATTGAAGAAGTTGTTAAATTCATACTAATGAAGACAATTTGAGGCATCAGTCTAGGGGGAGATTGTTAGGTCCTAGAAGTGTGAGACCAACACATCAAATATACACAACGGGCCATGTAGCGAACTGGGATTTAATTGGGTTAGTTTATATTAGGTTTGGACCTATTTAGGTTGTTTCACAAACTAGGTTTAAGAGCCTCCATGATATAGAATTCCTAGAGAGAGCCAAAAAGAGGCGACCTGGTAGAGAGAACACTTGTACCAGATGATTTGCTTATTCAAGTAATAGAATCATGTGCAAGGTGTTAAAGTTGATTCGGTGTTCTTGTGTTTTCGGTTTTTCTTGAATCACACCAAGTTTGGATTCCGCCCATCCTTGATGTGTGTTTGATATCATTGTTTGATCCAGATATTTGGGACTTACACTTTCCTATAACCAATGCCAAACATTTCTTCTTCAGTTTCTTTAAGACGTGGCTGTTAATGCAAAAGTTCATCACTTCAGATGAATTTTCAATTTTTTCGATTTTTCTTTGCAACTCTAAAATCAAATTATCCTTTTCCAAAATAGTATGTTCTTTTCCAAAATACAATTTTGGTTTAATTCAAGTTCAGATTTTACTCTTGATTTTTAATAGTCACTTGAGCCACACGTCATTCAAATTCAAAGATATCATTGTTTAGGGCCTTTATCTTAATTTGGTATTCCTTATCCGAACAAGATAAAGCCGTAATGAGTTCTCTGGATTTTTTTAAATCAGCAATCAAATTGCTATTATGAAGTGCGTATCTATCAATTTTAGCTACAAAGTCTACGCATCAAGTGCATCACTTATCTACAGTATTCGAATTTACCTCAATTCAGCCATGAATGGCACAATCTCCTTTTTCAACTGAGTTTGCTTCTAACTTTTGAACTTCAACATCCGCGAGCTCTTGCATCTCAATGTTTGAGATCTTGATTTCGAAGAAGTCTTTCTGTTCTCCAGTCTCTGTTCTTTTTAACATCTCAGTAGCTTCTTCCTTCAGGTTTTCTTCAATCTCAGTAGCTTTACCCCATTCCATTTCTTCACCTAAAACCTCAGCTTCAACAGCAAGTTCCTCCATATTTGCTTCTTCGATAACCTCTCTACAGACCTCTTCTTCAATAATTCAGCCATAAAAGCTTGTGAAGCTATAGTTCCTGATAGCTTTTCCATTGCAAAGCCCAAGTCAAAAGGCTCGGTCACATCTTGTAGAGGTTGAACCACCAAAGCTTTGTTTGATGCTGGAGTGAGGTTCTCAGATGAGTTTGCAAGAACATTTGAGGTTGAAGCATTTGCTGTGTTTGAATTAGATCTTAGTTACTTCCTTGCTGACAACTGCTTTTCTGTTGGACCTTTCCATCTCAAGCTTCCAACAATCTCTTGCATAATGCACGTATATGCCGCAATTGTAACATTTTACCCATGCACGTCTTAGTTTGACCACCTATAAACTTCTTCCCTGTTTGATGAAGGAATTTATTTGCTCTTCGAAACTATAATGCCATATTAAATTGAAGATCAAGTTCCTCCATTTCATCTTGGTCAATTTGGTCAAAATCTTCATCAAGACTTGACTGTTCGACAAGCTTCCCAAGAGCGAAGTTTTCATAGCCGTCATAAAGAATGCCAAAAGACCCATGTTTCTTCAATCAGTTTTAAACAGTTTGGATCCAATTTTGGTATATTAACACTTGATGCCTGAGACTTCTGACTTCCACAAGATGAAAACGTTCCCTGACTTGAATATGTAGCACCACCCAAAACATTTGCCCCTATTGCTCATAAAAGCATGTTGACTTGACTGATCTTCATGTATGCTATTTTCTAAGTAAAAGGCAATACCAACTCCACTATTACTACTCTTTTCTACTGGTTTAATAGCTTTATACAAAAGAGGATCCCGAATCTTCTCAAATCAGACTCTTGGTCTTCCATGTTCCGGAGTATCCCTTCAATTTTTGGATAGTATCTTCTAAAGTAAGCTCTTCATAGAGGACGCTTTCTCTGATCAAAGTCGTATACATGTTCCATTCTCTAGGAAGCCAATTTAAGAACTTCTCAACCTTTTCAAACTATGAGTAAAGACCTTCCTCACTTTGATCAAGCTCACAAAACAAGTGATAAATTGTGTCATCAAAGGATTCAGTCTTCAAAGCTTTGAAGACAACAAACTGAGTTTTCAATCGTTCTAAGTGTCACTTCTTATATATCGCATTTCCTTCATAAGGCTCAATCATGCTATCCCATAACTCCTTCGAATTACTCTTTTTACTAAAGGTATGTAATATGGATTGTGTCAGAGCCATTGTTATCATAGGCATGGCTTTTTCTTCACACTCATGGAACTTTTTCTTATCTTCGGTAAGAGCTAAGTAATTGTCGAGAGTTCTAATTGGAGTTGCTCCATGACCGTTAACAATACATAGCCAAACTTTAATATCCTTAGCTCTCACATATCTCCCAAAGCGTTACTTCCATTCTAGGAAATCAAGTTCGTTTATCAAGAGCGGAGGTTTATCATTACTCCCTACTTCAGCATTATGCATAACATTTTGGACCATCGCGATTAGATTGTTTGTCATTTTGAAAATCACTGTAAGGATAGTAGTTTTAAACAATAGGTACTTTTGGTAAAACTTCTAAGTCCAAAAAGTTTGGAACTATATGTTAACTTGGAAATTCAGAGCAGATAGTCCGGATAATATCAGAGTTGAAAAACCCAAATCAGTAACCTAATTATAAATACAAACTCGAACTACGAAACTCGGACAAACTAAATTTAATTGTAACATGGAGACAAACAAACTCGGAGCCAATAACAAACCAAACAAAATCCGGAAAATCAATAACTCTGGAAATATCAAAAATCCGGAATCCTTATTAAACTAATCCAAAAATCGGGAAACTTAATGGGACTATAAGTCCGGATAACAGGATATCCAGTAATCCGGAAATCCAAGATAAACAAAAATCCAGACAGAGGTAATCCCGGAATATTAGGTAACCGGCTTCCGGATATCTCCCAAGTGTGACTTCACACAAGATCAATAATAACCCGAAACGCAAACAAAAATAATAAATCGGACAAAACTTTGTAAGATCAAACCCAAAAATTTTCACCAACTTTCAAAAACCCAGCAAGTTCTTCAAACCTCTGTAAAAACTCAGTTATAATCTAACCTAACATTATTCTAGTCAAAATCCAGCATCAACAATCAATAAACTGAATCATAAATGATGAAAAACACAAAATCTCAGCAAATAAACACCAAAACACTAACAAAATTTGACTTCCTCACTATAAACCTTCAGAACCAAAAACCTATAGTAGTATAGCACTCCCTATACAGAGCCTACTCTAATACCACTTGTTAGGCCACCTAATCCTCTCTCGATCATTGATCTCGTTCAAACACTAACACGTGGTGTGCAGAATCCACCACACGACTACCACAGTAGGGTTTTGTACAAGAAAGTATAGAAGAAGAAGAAGAAGAAGAAAACAAAGTATTCTCCAATATGACGTCACACACACTTAGTAGCAGCTACCACACAATGATTAGGGTTTGCTTGCCAAAGAAACATTCCACAAAATAAATCGTTGTCTTGTCATTCATTTCACAAAGTATAAATACAAGACACATTTGGAACACACAAGTTCTGGATAACACTACAGACATGTTGATACATATGTCTGCTGGCTTCGTCTACAGTTGTGTCGAGTCTATAACAGGTTAAAATGTTAGATTTTGATATGTATAATTGTTACTTCGTATGAAGGAAAGCTTGTTTAGTTCGTACGAAGGTGTGATAGTTTAGTCTGCACGAAGGTAAGAGCCCTATAAATAGGTGTGCGGTCTGAGTTTGTACGTATTGGTTTTGCGAACGATACGCGAAGCCCTGTCGAATTGTTTCCGAATTGTAATCGTTTACAATATTAATGAAACAGTAATAGAAAAGTAATCTTGTTATACTTGTCATCTAATCTAAAATGAATTTCGTGCATTTTGGACTAGGTTAAACAGATTAGACCTGAGCTTATCTGATTGAAAGCAGATCCTCACAAGTGGTATCAGAGCATGGGGCCTAATCTGGAGACAAACAACAAAATTCAACAATCTCATACTTCTCTTCTACTCATTTCTTCTCATTTTTATCATTTTTCGTGAATTTGACCGTCAAAATGGACTGAATTTTTCAAGCAATACTTAAAATCTGTTTCTAACAAACCCTTGAAAAATTCAATCAGATTTTAAGTATTGCAAGGGTTTGTTAGAAACAGATTTTTCGTGAATTTTTCGTTGATTGGATTATGATTCTGTTTCTAAATCGTTTTTCAACGAAAAATATTGTTCAGTTGGATCTGGTTGCATGCGTAGAGGCAAGTTGGATACATGATATCCGGTCGTGATGCTATCAGATACATTAATGATTCAAGCATCGAACGATATAGAGTTTTATCTATCTTTACTCCAGTTGGATCTGGTCTGATGCCATGATTCAGAGTTAATGGGGTAGATATTGGTGATGATTCGGACATCTTAAATTTCTCCATAACGTCGTTCACATACTTCATCTGATGTATAAAGATTCCATCAGGCAATTGATCGACCTGAAGTCCCAGAAAGAACATCATCTTCCCCATAGAACTCCTCGAATTTCTTTTTCATGACTCATTTGAAATCTTTGCACAGCACGTCATTTGTCGAACCGAATATGATGTCATCCACATAAATTTGTACAATTAAGATGTGTCCTGCTACTTCTTGTATGAAGAGGGTACTATCTACTGTTCCTCTGGTAAAACTGTTGTCTAGAAAGTGCTGAGAAAGCATCTCATACCAGGCTCTCGGGCTTGGTGTAAGCCGTATAACACTTTATCCAATAGATAAACCTTGTCTTTGTGTATCGGATCGACGAACCCTAGTGGTTGGCGGACGTACACCTCCTCTTTCACCTTTCCGTACAGGAACGCGAACTTGACATCCAATTGTACACTTTGAATCCATTCCATGACGCGAATGCGAGGAAGATGCAGATTGCTTCCAATCTGGCCACGCGAGCGTAGACTTCAGTGTAGACTATTCCCTCTTGCTGATGAATTCCCTGAACAATATCTTCTTGTGGTCTTCTAGCAAATCAACAAGTTTCCACACACCGAAAAGAGCTCCTCCTGCATGGCCTTCACCCAACTTTTTTCTGTGAAAGCTTCCTTATACATTTCCGCTCTATCTGCGAAATAAAACATCTATATGAGACCGTCTTTTGTAAAGGTGCTACATTAGTATAAAAACCACTAAGATCCTGATTGATCTGATTTCGCATTTTAACACTAGTTTGCAACTCTCCAATGATGTATTCTGGTGGGTGGTACGATAGTGTCCTTGCTATAACTTCATTCAGAACGCACACTTCATGTTCCAGATTTGTGATGTTTTGATCAGCTTTCTGATTAACTGTAGATGCTTCACTCTGAGCACTCGTTCCTTCGGCTTGATTGTTGAGTAAACTTTCAATCTAATCTTCACCAACATCGAAAATAGATACATCATTGTCATATGTCGGTTCAGCATCAGATTTAGAATCATCGGATTGGTCAAACGTGGGAACAGGTTCATTCATCTCTTGTTTGGTTATGGGAGCACTTGTCCAGCGGTCTGTGATCCTGGATGTTGAGAACTATAGCCAACTTCAGTATCATGAGTACCAACAGGTATTTGAGTTATAAAGATTGGTGTATGAACTTGTTCTTGTGATAAAGATTGTTGTTGCTGATAAAGCATCACAAGTTCAACTTCTGTCGATTCATCTGGCAGCTCGAAGGAATCCAAGAGACTTTCGTAATTAAACAACCAAGAATCTCTTGGTTTTTGTGTTGGAGATGTGTAACATTGACAATCTACTTTCTGAGCTTCAATAACCCGATTTATGCTAGGAAGATCTCATTAGTGGACTAGCATATCCCACGATGAAACCTTCCATTGATTTAGCCCCAAATTTGCCATTTGCATCGATTACCGAGCATGGTGACCCAAATGGTTCTAAATACTTCAGGTTTGGCTTTTGTTGATTAAGTAGCTCGAAACATGTCTGCTTGTGTGGCTTGATTGTCAATACTCTGTTCAATGTATAGCATACAGAGGCCACAGCTTCGCTCCAAAAGCTAACTGGCAGTTTTGAATCGGCGAGCATGGTTCTTGCTGTCTCTATAAGTGATCTATTTTTGTGTTCAACTATACCATTTTGTTGTAGCGTGTATGGTGCACTGAATTCATGCAGAATTCCTTTCGTATTGCAAAACTCTAACATTTGATTGTTCTTGAATTCCGTACCGTTATGGCTTCTAATGCATCGAATTGTCAAATGGTATTGATTCTCTAATTTCCAGAACAAGATCATCAGATTCTGGAATGTTTCATCCTTGGTTTCCGAGAAAATCACCCACGATAACCTTGAGTAGTCATCAGTAACAACGAGACAATATAGATCTCCTGTGATACTTCGAACATTGACTGGTCCAAAGAGATCCATGTGTAGTCTTTCTAGCGGGAGTTTTATTGAGTTCGGAGCTTCCTCGGATGCGACTTTTTGTGTTGTTTGCTCTTCTTACAACTTATGCAGTCGTCATTCAAGTGAAAACTCTTTAAATTGACCCCCTCCACTAGATTGTTGTGTACCAAGAAATTCATCTTTCGGAGATGAATGTGTCCCATTTTCTTATGCCACATGATTGATTCTTTCTCTGTTGCCTTTGACAGAAAACATTGCGTGGTTTTTGTCATTGTGGTCGAAACGCTCATGTCTAAGACATACAAATCATTTTCTCGGGGAGCGCGCATCAATATCCAGTCCTCCGGTATCTGGAATCCCGACTTCAGAATAAGGCATTCTTGATCAGTGAAGTGTGTTGTGAATTTTTTATCACATATCTGATAAATACTCAGTAAGTTGTTCTCTAACTCTACTATGTAGTTGACCTAGTCGAACGACACCACACCATTAGTTAGAATCCCTTCACCTACAATTCTACCTCCTTGGTCTCCTACAAACCCGACGTAGCCCCCTCAGATAGATTTAACATCGTATAAGAGAGCCACCCGATGCAAACCCGACGTAGCCCCTTGGAAATGATTGATCTTGGGAGCCCTGCACATTCACTTAAACGATTATTTTAATAGCGAGACCCAAGCCTTAACGGTCTTGGGTAGGTTTTCACAGATTGAATCACACACACTTTAATTCGTTGTTTAATAATGTGTTCAACTTTTTGTTCAATCTTTTCATTAATAATAGTTGGAACAGATGTTTTGATCTCTTTAGATAATGCTTTTGATTTAATCACCCAAGTTTGATTTTTTTGAAAATGCATTTTTGGGTTAGTATTTTGAATCATATTGTTCCAAATTGATTGATGATTCACCAGCCTTTTCAGTTGAAACATTAAGATTTGTTGGTTTCACCTCGTTTTAGATTCAGTTTTTCGTTTTAGAATCTGAGTAGGAACAAACATTGGGGATTTATGTTTTACATCCTCTGAAGTTTTCTTGACACCGTAAACAGGTTTAGAGGTATATTATGAACATCGTCTTGCAATAAGCCCCACTTGGTTACATTTAAAGCACTCCCGACTGTCTGTTACAACAGTGGATCCTTGAACCTGTTCACATTGTCATTTTCAGCAAAGAATTCTTCGTTTGATGGTTTGCTTGACAAGCTTTCTTTCTCACTCTCTAAGCTTCTGCCAGAAACAAACACCATTTTCTTTGTGAATTTTGAATTCCCAAACCTGTTGTTGTTTCTCTTACCATACACTGAATCTTACTTCCCGTAATAGTTATTTCTCTTTTGATTGTTAGAATATGAGCATTTCAGAGTAGTAAGATTTATACAGATTATCAATCTCGGACATATCAACTTCAACTAACTTGAACACTTTGTCACTTGTCTAGGTTCACGTTCTGAATAATATGTCATCAAAATATAGCTTGTCAAATCCATTCAGTTTGTACATGACAATATTTGGATCATCATTCAAACCATTTTATGATTTTGGAAAATAATTCTTGTGAAAACTATCGTCATTTTCAGAACGTGAGCTTGAACTTGTTTTCTCAAGAATAGATTGAACACTTTCAAATTCATTATTTTCACAGTCGTTTTCCAAAACCTTTTCAATGAAATTTTTAACCAACTCTGACTCACAATCATTTTATATCTTGGTATAGCTTATAGCGATGTTTTCAGACAGCTCTTTCTTTTCAGTTCTTAATTTCAAATTGAGCGCCTTTTCCACCTCATCAGTTTTTTTCTTTGAATAACTATTCCACGTCGAGGGTGGAACAAGATGATAACCTAGACCTTTATTCTGATAGCCATACACATTGTCTATCTTTTGTCTTTCTTTGGTTTAGGAAGGATGTGATCCAATACGTAAGATACAGTTGAATAACTAATCGGTTTCTTATTAACCCTTTCCAACTCGATTCTTATGGCTTCTAATTCTTGTTTAGTTTAGAGATCGTGTCAATATGAATATTAATAGCCATTTGGTCATCCATGACAGTCGCTTTTAACATAGAAAGTGTATCATTGTCTTCTCTATTCGCATCTCGGTATTGGGTAATAGTCCTGCTCAGTTTATCATATGCCTCTTTTATATCTTTTAGATCACTGGATAAATTATCAGTGTGTTTTTAAAATTCTTTATGCTTTTCATCCTTCTCAAAACAATATTTGCATGGCTCTAAGCACTTCATTGTTTTTCAGTTTCTTTCTTCTCACTCTTACCCTCCTCTTTGACTGACTCAATCACAACCGCCTGAACTTTCTAAGAGACTACCTCTTATAATCGTGCCATCATAGCTTTATCAGCAATCTCTTTGAGATTTTATGCATTCATTTCTTTGGTACATCGATAATTTCTTCAACAAAATGCTTTGTTTCTTCTTCAATTTGTGTGATTTGATAATGGCTTGATCCTCCAAAGAAACCTGCAAAATATTTATAAACGTCAGGTGGTATAACTGATTTAAAAGAAGTATGAAAAATATTTTCTTCAGTAATCTGATTATAATAATATTCTTCAGAATTATCATCTGGAGTTTCATCAAAAGTAACATCAGAACAATCTTCACTGGTAACTTCTTTGACTATTTCTTCCACTGCTAGTTCAGGTTCTTCAATGATTTCTACTAGAAGTGCAAGACTTTCGATCTTTGGAATGTGGTTGTTCCAATTGAAGCCTTCGTCTTTTTTAGTGACCATAAGAGCTTTGTCTTTTGATTCTGCGGAACCATCCTCAATTTGAATAAGCATTGTTGTACTCCGAGGTTGTTGAGAAGTTCGGTGAGATATTGCTTTCTTGTAATAATCGTCACTAATGGATTATGATTTCCATGTACTTCTCGATTCAGACATTCTCTTTTAAATTGACCCTTCTCTTGGCACTTGAAGCAGGTAACCTTTGATTTGTCAAATTCTAGTTTCGTGTCCAGACCACCCAGACTATTTCTCCCGGTTATTTCCATAAATCTTTGAGCTCGATGAACAATACTTGCCATACACCGCTTAATATCAATAAGCTCTAGCTTCTCCGGATCAATTTGATTGCAATCCTCCTTTGTCATGTTCGAATTACTGATCTTTCCTGCAACCAAGCTCTCGTACGACTCCAAGATTGGGGCAATTAAAGCCATGTGTTATTTAGCCGTTGTCTTGGTAAAGTCTTGAGCATTTCCAGGATCCACTACTATGTTGCACTGCAGGATTCGTTGCTTGGAGCTGTTTTGGCTGTTCTGGGTGTTTTGGCTATTGAAATGTTCAAACTCTGGGAAGATTGAGGTTTATGTGTTGGGGTATTTGGAACAAAACTTGGGAATGAGGGAAACCCACTACCATTGTTTGAATGGTTTGAAAAAGCACTCGATGAGTTGTCTACACTATACGCAGTCTGAATTTTTGGGCTCTAATTGTTGGCTATCGTGCTTCCTTTGAAGTATAAGTTCACATCTTGTTGGGCATGTGCATTTCTTGTTTTAGCCATTTTTTGGAACTCTAGCTCATGTCCTTCAAGTTTTTCAATGAACTTTGCTAGACTCATATTCCTATTGTACTCTGAACCATTCTTTAAGACCATTAAGTAAGTCGACCATTCACCCTCTGGTAATGTGTCGGCTAACTTGTCAACTAATTCTTCATTCTCCTTATGAATACCCAACCTTTTCATTTCTACGACCAGATGGCAATATCTTTCGATGAGCTGCTTCATCTTTTCACCTTTTAATGAAGTAAAAATATCGAATTCCTTTCTGATCAAGGCCTGCTTACTCTTAATCATTTGTGTGCTTCCTTGAAATTTCACTTTTAACGCGTTCCATATTGATTGCACATCTCCCTGATGTTGTAATATTTGAAAATGTCTTCTTTAATCGCCTGTTGTAGAATATTCAACATCTTCTTTTCCCATGTAAACTTTTCCTTTTCAAGTTGAGTAAACTGCATGATGCTTTTCTCGAGTTCATTCCCTCCTGTAGCAGTGTACCCTTCTTCAATTGCATACCAGCACTCTAGATAATCCGCCTGACGCCAGTTCTCAAAATGTTAATGCCAACTTTTGTACTCTTCTAGGTTCATCAGTTTAGGCGGCTTTGTCGTCGTTCCCATTTCGTTATCGAGACTTAAAAATTGAACAACCAACGTTGCGCCTTTAGTGGCGAAAGCATTATAGAACTTGTTCTCCATTTTGTCGGAAATTTTGAACAAACAAGGCTTAGTGCGAAGGTATCTTTGTGCAAGGTTAGCTTCGTGCGAACTAGACATAAAAACACAAATTGTGGTTAAGTTCGTACAATGGTAAAGTTAGAATTTTTGAGATCTATCTTTGTGCGAAGGTAAAGCTATCTACGTACGAAGGTAAAATAGTGAATTTGAAAGATTTACGTTTGTACAAAGGTACTAGTTCGTACGAACAAGGTAACTTCGTACGAAGATGAGTTTCAAGTTTTCTCGTTCTTCGTTGATTTTATCATGTTTCTGATTGATTTTAGGTTCAATTTTCTCAAGGATTTTTTAGAAATAGATTTTAAGTATTTCTTAAAAAAATCTGTAACAACCCGAACAATTAAGGTTAGCGTTCATTCACGACGATACGTTTTACCATGTATAATTGTGACATTTATTTATGTTATGATAATATTTATCTACACGACGAATATTTATTTACACGATGGGTTTAAAAAAACAACCGGAATGAACCAAACCTATACCCTTGCGGCCCAACAAAAACCCCAAACCGCCCCCATTCCCTTGCGGCTAAAGGGAACCAACTGCCCCATGCCCCTTTATTCTATATGTATGTATGTATGCATGTATGTTAGGCATGTGAGAACAAAAAAACCCTAATACCTTCCCCCCACCTCGGCGAACGACAGCCACCCCCATCGAACCGCCCTCCGACTTTCTATCTCTCTCTCGTTACTCTCTCTTCCACTTAACACTCTCATCCATCTCCACAAGGTTGGTTCAGTTTTGGTGTTGTTTCAGTTGGAAATTCTTGTATGCATGGATGTGTTTTTGTGTGCCTTGATAATCATGATGATAACTTTGGTGCTTCATAAAAATCAAGTGTTATGCTTAGAAATAGTTTTATGCATGTATAGATAGATATATCTCGATTAGGGTTTGAGATGCTTGATGGTTGTGATGAACTAATTGTCATATGATTTAATCTAGGATGATAATCTGTTGTGATTAAAGATTTTAAGTCGTTGGGTGCATTAGATAATCGTTTGTGGGGTTCGGGTGATGAAACAGAATCTGTCCAGAACGTTACAGCCGACTTTAATCGGCTGTAACTGAGTCAAAAGTTAACAAAAAGTGTTGTTTCTTGAGTCCATGATGTACCTCTAGGAAATACCTTTCGAACCCCACTGGAATTGCATTTTTCGACCAAAATTGAATGTTTTATAATTTTTTCTATATCGAATGTTCAGGCTGCGTTTTCTGGCAGAATTTGCAACCCGTTACGAATGTCATAACTCAATGTAGGGATTGAGTTATGATCTCAAATTTTTGCTATAGGTAGTTTCAGGAGGTCACAAAGATATCCGATTAGAATTACGTCAATCGGATATCTGAGGATTTTTAAATAAATTTTTCTGTAAACTGCAGTCAGAAAGTGACGAATCTGATAGCTGCTTAATAAATAATTTTTATAGAATTATTGGTAAAGATTTAGGCCTTGAACTTTTTACACCATACCAACCCCTCCGAGGGGTGCGTAACATTCTCCACACTCCATGTATGCTAACATACTCGACCATTCCTTAGATCATATTCCACTAATCTTTTACTTGCAAACTCTGTGCTTGTAGGTATGGGGACTAACCCGTACAAACAAATTACCGATGCTAATCCGGCTAAATTCAACGGCGGGGAAGGGCCAATCGGGCTAGTCAGATGACTCGACAAATCTAATCTGTGTTTGCAATGTGCAACTCTCTACCTGAGAATCGGGTCAAATTTGCAGCTTCCACTCTGGTAGACGCAACAATCACTGGGTGGAATGCACGGGTCTGGGCTCTCAGACTCGACGTGGCAAATGTAATGAGTTGTAACGAGTTGAAGGATCTCATCAAGGAGGAATATTGTCCATGGGACCGCATTCACCAACTGGAACAAGACTATGGGTGCTGAAGATGGAAGGGTCGGAAATCGAGGCCTACACCTCAAAGTACTATGACCTAATATCTTTATGTCCTGACATGGCTAGGCCGGTATATAAGCAGATTGAGCTTTACATCAAGGGTTTAGCTCCGGAAAATCAAGGAATGGTGGAATCGAGTAGTCCCGTTACGGTCCATCATGCAGTGCGACAGGCGCACAAATTGACCGACAGGGCAGTAGAACAGGGTAACTGCCGAAGAGAGGTGCAGCTAGGAACGTCTCTAAAAATAAACGAAAGTGGGAGGACAGATCCTCGAAACAGGTGTCAACTGGGCATGCACAACAGGGTTCTCAGAAACGATTCAACAACAGTAACCGCAACTTCACCAACAACAACAACCAACAATTCAGCAACAACGCCAACAACCAGGGTCAAGGTGGGCACGCTGGGAAGAAGCCATTTTGCAACAAATGCACTCGTCACCACTTTGGGTCGTGTGGTGGATGTCAGCGATGTGGCAGAGGATGTCACACTGCTAAAGATTGCAGGGTAAATCTTCATCTGAAACAAAACATTAACCAGGGTCAGCAGTAGCCTGGAGTCACCAGAACCTGTTATCAATGCGGTGGCAATGATCACTTCAAGAAGGATTGCCCACATCTGAACAAGGGAAACAGTGGTGGAAACCAACCCCAGAATCAGAAAAATAACAACAATGCTAGCGGGAGTGGTGGAGCTAAAGGTCGTGCGTTCACATTGGGAAAAGGTGAGGCCCGAAACGACTCTAAAGGAGTTACTGGTAAATTTCCTTAAACAACAATCTTTCGCATGTTTTATTCGGTAGCGGTGCCGATAGGAGTTTTATTCCGAGTCATTAAAAAACTAGTTAGACCTTAACCCTGATGAACTAGAGCATTGTAGAGTTAGCCAATGGGAAATCGGTAGAAATAACCCACATCATCCACGAATGCCAGTTATAGTTGGCTAGTCACATGTTCCATATCGACCTCATGCCAACCACACTTGGTAGTTTTGATGTTGTAGTTGGCATGGATTGGTTATCCGAAAACCAAGCTGAAATCTTATGTCGCGAAAAGACTATTTGTATACCTCACCCAAGCGGCGAGATCCTAACCATTCATGGTGAGAAGGGTGGTGCGGTAACCAACATCATTTCCTTCATGAAGGCCTAGAAGTAAGATAGAAAAACTCATACGCTATCTTAGCCACTGTTACTGAACAACCAAACAACAAGAGGAAGATTGAAGACTTTCCTATCATACGTGATTTTCCTGACGTTTTCAACAAAGACTTGTCTGGTCTGCCACCACATCGGCAAGTCGAATTTGAAATTCAACTGGCAAAGCACGCTGTGCCGATTGCCAAAGTTCCTTACCGATTAGCTCCATCCTAACTACAAGAGCTTTCTACTCAACTCAAGGAACTCTTAGATAAAGGCTTTATTCCTTCGAACTCATCACCATGGGGAGCTCCAGTCCTTTTCGTCAAAAAGAAGGATGGAACTTCCCATATGTGTATCGATTACAGGGAGCTCAACAAAGTCACTATCAAGAACTGGTGCCCTCTACCAAGGATCGACGACTTGTTTGACCAACTTCAAGGGTCAAGTTAGTACTCTAAGATTGATCTAAGGTCGGGATACCATCAGCTGCATGTACGAGAGGAAGACATCTCCAAAACCACATTTCGTACTCAGTACGGCCACTATGAATTTTTGGTCATGCCATTCGAACTAACTAACACACCTGCGGTATTCATGAACCTCATGAATCGTATTTGTAAGCCTTATCTTGACAAATTCGTCATCGTCTTCATTGATGACATACTGGTGTATTCTAAGACTAAGGAGGAATATGCAGAGCATCTGTGGTTGGTGTTAGAACTGCTGCGAGAGGAACAACTGTATGCCAAGTTTTCTAAGTGCGACTTCTGGATTCGAGAAGTCCAATTCCTTGGGCATATAGTGAACGAAAAGGGTAATCACGTTATCCAGCAAAGATTGAGGCTATCAAAAGTTGAGAAGCATCAAAGACTCCAACGGAAATAAGACGGTTTCTAGGTTTGGCAGGCTATTTTCGTTGTTTTATTGAAAGATTCTCAAAAATCGCTCAACCTCTTACATCCTTAACCCAAGAAGGAACCAAATATATTTGGGGTGACAACCAGGAAGAAGCTTCCAGGTGCTGAAACAGAAGCTTTGCAGTGCGCCTATTTTGTCCCTACCTTAGGGAACTGAAGACTTTGTGGTGTACTGCGACGCTTCCATTCAGAGACTTGGATGCGTACTCATACAACCCGATAAGGACATTGCGTACGCATCCCGGCAGTTGAAGGTACACGAGAAAAACTACACAACTCACGACTTAGAGTTAGGAGCCGTGGTGTTCGCTTTAAAAATCCGGAGGCGCTATCTTTATGGAACCAAGTGTACCATCTACACCGACCACAAGAGCCTTCAACACATATTTGATCAAAAAGAGTTGAACATGCGACAACGTCACTGGGTCGAACTTTTAAATGACTATGAATGTGCCATCCAATACCATTCGGGAAAGGCTAATGTGGTAGCCGACGCTCTCAGTAGAAAGGAACACAAGAAGCCCTGACGGGTTCGGTCCTTACAACTCACGATACACTCTAACCTACCCGAACAAATTCGCAACGCTTAGTTGGAGGCGGTCAAACCTGAAAATCTGGAAGCTGAGAAATTACGCAAGACGGAATATGATTAGGAAACCAAATCAGATGGAACTCGTTACTTTCTTAATCAGATATGGGTACCCCTCTACAAGAACTTGAGGGAACTCATAATGGACGAAGCCTACAAACCAAGGCACTTTGTTCATCCAGGATCGGATAAGATGTACCAAGATCTCAAAACGACTTACTGGGGGCCGAACATGAAGGCTGAAATAGCCACCTACGTAAGCAAATGCCTAACCTGTGCCAAGGTTAAAGTAGAATACCAGAAACTCTAGGGCTATTGCAACAGCCGGAGATTCCCATTTGGAAATGGGAACAAGTCGCTATGGACTTTATCACATGCCTACCCAGGACACCCAGTGGAAAGGATACTATATGGGTGATCATTGACCGGCTAACCAAATCGGCTCACTTTTTGGCAGTCAAGGAAACCGATAAGTTTGATACACTTGTGGCGTTGTACTTGAAGGAAATAGTAGCCAGGCACGGAGTGCCAACATTCATTATATTTGACCGTGATCCACGTTTTACTTCACATCTGTGGCAATCAGCGCAAAAATCCTTAGGATCACGCGTCATTTGAGCACAGCATACCATCCTCAGACTAATGGTCAAAATGAACGTACTATTCAGACCCTCGAAGACATGCTCAGAGTATGTATAATCAACTTTGGCAAAAGTTGGGACAAACATCTACCTTTGGTAGAGTTTTCCTATAACAACAGCTATCACACGAGTATCCAAGCGGCACCATTCGAGGCACTGTATGGAAGGAAATGTCGATCGCCCATTTGTTGGGCGGAAGTTGGTGACAGTCAAATCACGGGCTAGAGTTGGTTCTAGAGGCAACTGAAAAGATCGTGCAAATCCGGATTCGTATGGCAGCAGCTCGAGACCGCCAAAAGAGCTATGCCGATCATCGTCGCAAACCTTTAGAATTTCAAGTAGGCGATCAGGTCATACTGAATGTATCGCCTTGGAAGGGCATGATTCGTTTTGGCAAGAGAGGTAAACTAAACCCGCAATACGTTGGCCCGTTTGAAATTGCGAAGAAAATCGGTTACGTGGCTTATGAGTTGAGCCTTCCTGATGAACTCAGTGGATTCATAACGTTTTTCATGTCTCTGAAGAAGTGTCTATCAGATGAAACACTAGCAGTTCAACTGGATGAGATCCATGTGGACGAACGACTATGGTTCATTGAAGAACAAATCGAAATCATGGACCGAGAGTTCAAATCACGGAGACATAGCAAAATACCGATTGTCAAGGTTTGTTGGAACTCTAAGCATGGACCGGAGTACACTTGGGAAAGAGAGGATCAAATGAGAGACAAGTATCCTCACCTCTTTGCAACCGAATCACAAGATCCAAGCAACGCGAACTGTATTTCGGGGCAAATTCCTTTAACTAGGGGAGAATGTGACAATTCGAAAATCTTTTACTCCAACACTTTCAAACTCCTGCTCACTCAATTTTCGGGACGAAAATTCTTTCAACATGGGGATAATGTTGTTGGATGCACTTTATGTCCATGACTGTGCGAATAGGATAGAAAGAGTGTGTATTGAATATTGTATAGATTAGATACGAACACACGACCCAAGTGCGAACGAGAACTGGCTCGTACGAGTGATAAACATCTCACCCGTACGAGTGAGCTTATGTGGTTCGTACGAGTGACATCTTGTCACTCGTACGAGCAACCATTCGCACGAGCTGCTCATGTCCATATATAGGTGTTGTGTGTTCATTGTTTTGTAAGTTTTGGAAGTTTCCTAAGGGGAAACGCTAGCGGATTCTCTCCAGGAATTCCGCCAGCCAGACAAGATGTATACTCTTTCGGTATGAATGAATGAATGCTTCCGCTGTTTCCGTTCCTACTTTCTTATATCGTTCTACCGAATCGGTACTATCATACACCCAAGCTTCCATCTAGATACGCCGTCACCGGGACCCACAACTGGTATCAAAGCTACGGTACCGATTCTTCAATTTAACAGTTGATGAATCACCTACACTAATAAATATTGGATGTATGAGGGGTTTTAGACGTAAAACATCATATAATCGGACAATCCATGGACATAATGTAAAATTGAAACCATAGGATTGTTAGAGATTGATATTCGACCAGACTGTGCAAAAATCATGTTGAAATTCAAAGAAATGAAGATTTTAGATCGAAAAGACATAATCAGTTTCGTTCGTACGAGAGACTCTGTGGCTCGTACGAGTGACAATTGGTCACTCGTACGAAGCACCACTCGTACGAAGCATCAATCGTACAAAGTCCAGCTCGTACGAAGTGGTGACCAAAAAATAGGCATTTTTTGATCGTATTGACGAGACGAGTGTCCCAAAAAAATTTGGTGATTACAAATTTTTTCGAGATTTTAGCGTCTAATTCGGGCTGTTCGGGGACACCGTCTAGAGGAGTGTAGATTTGATGATACGGTCAAAAAGGATGAAGATTTTGGGGTAGTCACTGATACATGCGCAAAACGTTGATCATCTGGTGTAGTGACTATTAATGGGCCTTAACGTTAAATTAGCATTTTATCAAAACTACAATTTTGGGAAATTTTCCGCAAAATTTGAGTACCATATGCTGCAGTCGCGCCGTAATCTTCATCCCCATAAGAACTAAAGACGTCAGAATTTGCAAAAATGAGGGGGACAAAATTTTCACATATATGTTAAAATCCTGGCATTTTTAAATTCGTGGCGATGCAACAGTATCCGGGTGGTTCCGACTGCAGATTATCTGGGAAACACAGAGGATCTAAGATTCATTATTTGGAATGTCGTGATCAAAAGATGTTCAAAATTTTCAGATCATGTTTCAGGTTGATGCTCAAGGGTTAAATGCCTGATCCCCGATGTGGAATTGGAAGCACATACGACTGCTTATCTTTAACTCTGCAAGGCAAATGAACTGTTGTTCGGACTAACCGACAGGAAACAAGGATGTCTTGTAGTTTCAGTTGCCCCATTCCAGCGGAGATAGCTATACATCTGTTTTTGTGGCTAGAAAGGAAGAATGTGATTCTGATTGCGGCAGAATGTGTGATCGAAGAATGTTCGGAATTTTCAGATCATTTTCAGATTGATGCTCAAGGGTTAAATGCCTGATCCCCGATGTGGAATTGCAAGCACATACGACTGCTTATCTTTAACTCTGCAAGGCAAATGAACTGTTTTTCGGACTAACCGCTAGGAAACAAGGATGTCTTGTAGTTTCAGTTGCCTCATTCCAGCGGAGATAGCTATACATCTGTTATTGTGACTAAAAAGGAAGAGTGTGATTCTGATTGCCGAATAATGTTTCTCAGATTCGATGTGTTACCAGATAGTATGATTCCGATGATGATTTGCTGATTGAGAAGATTACCGATTTGCTGATCAATCATGATTACGAAAATCGGGATTTCAGATTTTTGCGGATATTCATTGATTTGAAGTTTTTCGTTGTGGTAATTCGAAGTTTTTATCAATTGCCGGTTGGGTTTTGAAGATCAGAGGATCGAGCATCAGAGGAGTGCGCTAAACCAAACGCGAATGTGGTTAACGTTGAAACGGAGAAGCTGCATTGATTAATTTCAACTTGGTGATTATTCGAGAAAATTTGTAGATTAAGCAAATCAAAGGAGGTCTTGAACCGTGCAAACAAAAGACCTGAAGATTAATTTCTGGAGAAAATTATTTCAGGGGGAATGTTGCTTAAAGTAGATAATGCAAACACGGATCATCAATCAAGGGGCAACTTGTTGATGCGTTCTACGACATCGACAGATACCTGATTGAAGTTGCAGAATATTCAAACACAGCTCTTAGATTTCAAGATCAAGATCAAGCTCCGACAGTGACGTCCAAGGGGGAATTTTGTTGATGCACTTTATGTCCGTCACTGTGCGAATAGACTAGAAAGAGTGTGTATTGAAAATTGTATAGATTATATACGAACACACGACCAAGTGCGAACGAGAACTAGCTCGTACGAGTGATAATGTCACTCGTACGGGTGACAGTGTGCCTCGTACGAGTGATAAAAATCTCCCTCGTACGAGTGAGCTTATGTGGTTCATACGAGTGACATCTTGTCACTCGTACGAGCAACCATTCGCACGAGCTGCTCATGTCCATATAGAGGTGTTGTGTGTTTATTGTTTTGTAAGTTTTGGAAGTTTCCTAAGGGGAAACGCTAGCGGATTCTCTCCAGGAATTCCGCCAGCCAGACAAGATGTATACTCTTTCGGTTTGGATGAATGAATGCTTCCGTTGTTTCTGTTCCTACTTTCTTTCTATATCGTTCTACCGAATCGGTACTATCATACGCCCAAGCTTCCATCTAGAACCGCCGTCACCGGGACCCACAAATGTAACAACCCGAACAATTAAGGTTAGCGTTCATTCACGATGATACGTTTTACCATGTATAATTGCGACATTTATTTACGTTGTGATAATATTTATCTACACGATGGTTTTAAAATTAAAAAACAATCAAAGTCAAACCCAAACCCATACCCTTGCGGCCCAAGAAAACCCCAAACCGCCCCCTATTCCCTTGCGGCCAAGGGAACCCAACCGCCCCATGCCCCTTTATTCTATATGTATGTATGCATGTATGTTAGGTATGTGAGAACAAAAAACCCTAATACCTTTCCCCCTCACCTCCTGCGAACGGCACCTCCCCCCATCGAACCGCCGCTCCGACTCTCTTTCTCGCTACTCTCTCTTCCACTTTAACACTCTCATCCATCTCCACAAGGTTAGTTATGTTTTGGTGTTGTTTCAGTCAGAAATTCTTGTATGCATGGATATGTTTTTGTGTGCTTTGATAATCATGATGATAACTTTTGGTGCTAGGGTTCATAAAAATCAAGTGTTATGCTTAGAAATAGTTTTATGCATGTATAGATAGATATATCTCGATTAGGGTTTGAGATGCTTGATGGTTGTGATGAACTAATTGTCATATGATCTAATTTAGGATGATAATCTGTTGTGATTAAAGATTTTAGGTCATTGGGTGCATTAGATAATCGTTTGCGGGGTTTGGGTGATGAAACAAATTCTGTCTAGAACATTACAGCCGACTTTAATCAGCTGTAAACAAGTCAAACGTTAACAAAAAGTTTTTTTTTTATTAATCCCATTATGTACTTCCAGGAAATACCTTTCGAACCCACTGGAATTGCATTTTTTTGACCAAAATTGAATGTTTTATGAATTTTTCTGTATCGAATGTTTAGGCTGTGTTTTCTGGCTGAATTTGCAGCCAATTACGAATTTCGTAACTCAATTTAGGAATTGAGTTATGATCTCAAATTTTTATTGTAGATAGCTTCAGGAGGTCACAAAAATCTCCAGTTGAAATTACGTCAATTGGATAACGATGATTTTTAAATGAAGTTTTCAGTAAACTGCAGTTAGAAAGTGACGAATCTGATAGCTGCTTAATAAATGATTTTTATGGAATTATTGGTAAAGATTTAGGCCTTGAATTTTTTACATAAGGCCAACCCCTCCGAGAGGTGCGTCACATACAAAAATCATAATTTTTTCAGCCCTGCAAATAGGTTAAACGAGTCTCTCAAAACAGCTTAGTTTCAGTAATTTTTTATAGGCAGGAAACATGAATGTGTAAGAACCGAACTTGCTACTTTCAATATCCATGATTGTTTGTTAATTGTATAAATAGCATATATCATATCATAGGAAGGTTGTGAACACGGTTAATGAACCATATAATAGAAGTGCCATGTGATTACTTGTACGTGTGCTAGTTACCAGACAAGTGTAGGACTTTCGTGATAAGCAAAACCTAATAAATCGTGCTAACTATTATAGGGCGGTTGATCGCTCTAGATTTCATATACTTAGTCTAATCTTACCGAGCAAGACAAAGGTGAGTTCACGGCCCCTACATTTTTATACGGTTTTAAATACACAGGGGGGAGAAAACATGTACCGTTACGGTAATGTAACGCTTTTATTGTTATGTATTAACGAACTATATTGGAAGGGGTTATGTTATACGGTTAAGGTCACAAGGAAGCATTATGTCACATGTCAGTCCCCTTAAATCTTACGAAGCCGTTAGTATTGGATTATAGCGAGGGAATTTTTAGTAGTACTACTGGGCCCGACAAGCCTCACTGGTGCTGGTCGCGCCAGCTAGACTGAACGTCGAAGGTCACGAGTGTAGAATTGCCTAACACTTACCCATGGTTGGTGATAAACCCGGTACAACGGGGGCAACAACGTCAGTTTCGGATAGAACACTTTATTTACATGACCTAGGCTAGCTACCTAAACATATAACATATACGTCTAAACAATATAACAACGTGATTCGGGAATTGAATCGGGAAACTTACGATAATCTGATTCGGGTGGGATCACCGAAACTTTATAACACACTGGTTTGGGGCTGAACCAGTGGAAACAATTATCTTTGAAAATTGTGA
This sequence comes from Scalesia atractyloides, assembly GCA_947069175.1. Classification (NCBI taxonomy): domain Eukaryota; kingdom Viridiplantae; phylum Streptophyta; class Magnoliopsida; order Asterales; family Asteraceae; genus Scalesia; species Scalesia atractyloides. Next base: position 31,074,622 of record CAMTDV010000002.1, on the reverse strand, counting down.
ACTAAAACCTGTGAACTCACTCTTTATTAAATGTTGACACTTGATTTTACATGTTTTCTCAGGTTGTTAAGGTATCTTCCAGAGTAGGAGCACATCACGAGCATGAAAACTATTTTGTTTAAACGTTTGCATCTTTACTTTTAAATTCTTTGGTTTGGGCGTTTGTTTTGACGCACACTTTACTTATGTTTACTTACACTTCCGCATTTCTTTAACTGCATGGTTAAACTTGTTTAAACGTATTTTTACATATAGAGTCATTCTATGTGACTAGTGTCTTGGATCCTGGTTTGTCACGCACCTTGCGGTAAAACCCCGCAAATGGATTTTGAGGGTGTGACAAAATCAGCCCATTTCGACGGTAAATTTTGTGAAAAATGATTAAAAAAAAAAAGTGAAAAGGAGTAGAAGAGAAGTGTGAGATTGTTGAATCTTGTTGTTTGTCTTTAGATTAGGCCTCCAAGCTCTGATACCACTTGTGAGGATCTGCTTTCATCTAATAAGCTCAGGTCTAATCTGTTTAACTTAGTCCAAAACAAGCGGAATTCATTTTAGATTAGATGACAAGTATTGTCACACCCCGACCCGCAGCGGAATAAGAGTCGGGGCATAATTGGGTTATCACCAAAGCTCATGATGTTTACTAAAATGTTTCATATTTATTAAATTCAAATTACAACTTAAATGTTCAAACCAAATTCATTCAATACAAGGAAATGAAAACTAAATAAAACAATCCAAAGCCTAAACTGATTTATTCTTCTAGGCCGTCCTATGTGTTTCTTGCTTCAACTGGATCACCTGTATCATGTGTAAAAATGGGGGAATTTTGGGTCAACAAAAGTTGGCGAGTGAACCTTGTTTAAAAACATTGTTATTGATTTCTTGTTGTATTTGATATTGAAAAGTTGTGCAATAATCATATGTGAGCAAACGTATATAAACAAACAATCACAAACCACCTTGAATGAGTATATGACATGAATGATAATATATTGTGAGATCCAGGCTCAATCAAACGGAGCTGGCCTGGTATGTTGGCAACGTTACGTTCCGCTCATAGGTAATGGGGAACAGACGAGCCTATGATGATGTATGTGAGATCAAGGCTCAATCAAACGGAGCCGATCGAAATGAGGCACCTGTACTCAACCCGTCTCCCACGGGGAGCTGTTGGGCCTAATGAAATGTATGTACTGAAAATGATAAATTTAATCTAAACATTAACCACACAAACAATTGATACATATTGGATACACATTTGATCATGGATATGATGGATGCACAAGTGTTTAATATAATAAATAATTAAGCGACACATGATACACCCCAAAATGTGATTAAAACGGGGAATTGGTAGAGATTCACTCACATTGGGTGCGTTCTTTTGATGATGTTGAATGTGCACGAGTTTTGGGATTTGATCGACGAGGAAAAACTAACCTAAAAAATAACGAAATGGTTCGGTAAATAAGTGGATTTTATTAACAATTTTAATAGGATTTTTAAGATTTATTTTTGTGAGTTTAAGGTTATTTTCTAACTTTAAAAATATTATTTCTAAGTATTTTTAATTGATTTTTAAATTAAATAAATAAAAAAATAAAAAATTTGACTTTTTGTTGACCGTTGACTGGCCGTTGACCGGACCGTTGACCGGTCGGACTGTGGTTGAGTGTGCACTGAGTGAGGTTCGAACCCGGGACCTCTCGTACGCGTGCACGCAGCTCTACCAACTGAGCTACGTGTCTAACCCGAAATATTCTATGTTTTAATTATATATATATACTAATTAAATGTTAATTTATTTGGTTTATATTAAAAGGATTTTAAATGGTTGAACCGGTTGCAGGGACCCGGATCGAACTCGGGTCCTTCGGTTTGACAGCGCACCAGCCCAACCAGTTGGGCTGTGTATCTTATCTGTTTAACTTACGGTTTATATTAATCTTATAAACATACTGGGACCTGTTCTGATTCAGTTTTAAAAAAAATTGGTTTTAATTCGGAAAGTCGGTGCGTTTGTAAGGTTCGAACTCGTGACGTGCGCTATGTGTTTGCACACAGTCCACCACTGGACTGTGTGTCTAACCCGGTTTAATATCTTGTTTTAATTAAACTTATACACAATGTCGACTTCGTCTTCTTCATTCAAAGACACAGACAAACGATATCCAACTGTTCTGGTTTAAATCGTTCGTCGATCATATAAGTGATTGAAATGTAATGAATAAATAGAGTTACGGAATCGAATGTACCGAACAGAATGCTTTCCTCAGAATTCCGGCAATGGTCGTCGGCTCTGATTTGTGAATTCCGTCTGATTGAATCAATTAACAGTTTTGATCGATGAGTTGTGAAATTGAGTTACTAAACAAGGATTATCAGAGGGTTTAGATGTTTGTACCGATTCACAGCGTGATTTCGGAAATTTCCAGAGATTTTCCGGCGAGTGCAGATTATCCGGCAACGTCGTCTGGGACCGATTCTGGTTGAAGGATTGAAGTTAGTATAAGTCTAACAATGGATTGAAAACGAAAGAGTTGAGAAATTTACCGATTTGATGTAAGTCTCGGTTTTCCGACGAATGTCCGGCAATACAGAATATCTCCGACGAGTGTAATTGCTTCGAGAAATTGTGCGATTTTGAGCGAAAAGATTACCAGAGACTTGGGTGTGTATTTATAGGGAAGAATCAAGATGAATTGAGTCCGAATTTGGTCTTGATTCATGGTCAAGGTTTTCTCCGACGGTTATGACTGAGATCGCGGGATTAGACATCGGTTATAACCGATGTCGAAGTTAATATACGCATTCAGTCAAAGGAAACGGTCGAAGTCTCGCGAAATCGTCGGGATTTCCGGCGACTGCGGATTGGGCGCGCTGATCACTGGGTTTGATTTAGAGTTCTATTATAAATGTTAATTGTTTCAACATATATCACAAACGAGTCAAGTGGCGGAGTGGTTAGGTGTTTGTTTGTTTCTTTCGGCTGACCCGGGTTCGAAACCCGGCAGCCTCTTTTCTTTTTTTACTAACTTATTTTTACTTTTTAATAATTATAGTTTTTAAATTCTAAAATGTTTATTAATTATGTATTGTTTAAAATTAATATTAATCATAAATACGTAACGAAATTTTATAACTGATTATTCGATTAATAAACGACGCGGGTTTGGAAACCCGTTTTTCGACGGATGTTACAGTATCCCCTACTTTTAGAAATTTCGTCCCGAAATTTAAGTAGTAGTGGTAACAGGAAAAAGATGTGGGTATTTCTCGCGCATTGAGTCTGCACGTTCCCAAGTAAACTCAGGTCCTCGTTTTGACTCCCAGCGTACCCTGACAATTGGAATGCGACTTCGTCTTAAACGTTTCTCTCCGAAGTCCATAATTTCTACTGGTCTTTCAATGAAATGCATAGATTCATCGACTTGAATGTCTTCTAGAGGAATATGGAGGTTTTCATCGGCGAGGCACTTCTTCAAATTTGATACGTGGAATGTGGGATGAATTATGTTGAGCTCTTCTGGTAGGTCAAGCTTGTATGCTACAGGTCCTACTCTTTCGAGTATCTTGAAAGGTCCTATGTAGCGTGGTGCTAGCTTGCCCTTCTGGCCAAAACGAACCACTCCCTTCCACGGCGATACTTTTAAAAGTACTTGGTCACCAATGTTAAACTCCAAGGGCTTTCGTCGTTTGTCTGCATAACTCTTTTGACGACTTTGTGCTGCTAGAAGATTGTTTCGAATTTGATGGATCTTGTCTTTTGTTTCTTGAATTAATTCTGGACCGGTGATTTGTGCTTCTCCAATTTCGTGCCAACATATTGGTGATCGGCACTTACGACCATATAAAGCTTCGAAAGGTGCCATGCCGATACTTGAATGATAGCTGTTGTTGTACGAAAATTCAACTAATGGTAGATGAGCGTCCCAATTCCCTTTGAAGTCTATGACACATGCTGGAAGCATGTTTTCAAGAGTTTGGATTGTGCGTTCAGATTGTCCATCAGTTTGAGGATGAAAAGCGGTACTGAGGTCTAATCGTGTACCCAAAGCAGCTTGTACGGCTTGCCATGTTCGTGAAGTGAAACGACCATCACGGTCTGAAATGATGCTTAAAGGTACACCATGACGGCTTACGATCTCGCTGATGTAGATACGAGCTAACTTCTCGTTCTTGAAGTCCTCGCGAATTGGAATGAAGTGAGCTGATTTTGTGAGACGATCAATGATTACCCATATGGTGTCATACCCACTGGAGGTGTGAGGTAACCCGGTAATGAAGTCCATGGTTATGTTTTCCCACTTCCATACAGGTATTTCAGGTTGGGTTAGAAGTCCTGAAGGTCTTTGATGTTCAGCTTTTACTTTAGAACAGGTAAGGCACTTGGAAACAAAAACATCAATATCCTTTTTCATGCCAGGCCACCAGTAGGTGTATCGAAGGTCTTGATACATCTTGTCGGCTCCTGGGTGTACAGAGTACCGTGTTTTGTGTGCCTCATTCATAAGGAAATCACGAAGGTTATTGTGATCGTGAATCCATATGCGATCTAGATAGTACAGAATACCGTCGGATTTGATTTCGATTTTAAGTTCTGCTCCACAAGACAGCTCATTGCGTACGTCGTTTTCTGTTACAGAAACATGTTGAGCTTCTCGGATTTGATCTTTGATGTCGGTTATGATTTGCGAACATAGAAGACGAATGGAGTTCGCATAACCTTTTCGACTGAGCGCATCGGCCACCACGTTTGCCTTGCCAGGATGATACCGAATTTCACAGTCGTAGTCATTAAGAAGTTCGACCCATCTTCGTTGCCTCATATTCAACTCCTTTTGGTTAAAGATATGTTGGAGGCTCTTGTGGTCAGTGTATATTTCACACTTGGTACCGTAGAGGTAATGTCTCCATATCTTGAGAGCGAACACAACGGCTCCAAGTTCCAGGTCGTGGGTGGTGTAGTTCTTCTCATGAACTTTGAGTTGTCTAGAAGCATAGGCTATCACTTTTCCTCTTTGCATTAATACGAAGCCTAGTCCTTGCCCTGATGCGTCGCAATATACTACAAAGTCATCGCAACCTTCGGGGAGTGTGAGGATAGGTGCGTCACAAAGCTTTTGCTTAAGGGTTTGGAAGGCTTCTTCTTGTTTAGGTCCCCATATGAAGGGTTTCCCTTTATGCGTCAAAGCCGAGAGTGGTACAGCAATACGGGAGAAATTTGCAATGAAGCGGCATAGTAACCAGCCAAACCAAGAAATGATCTTACTTCGGTAGGGGTACGTGGCGCTTGCCATTCTTGTACTGCTTTGATCTTTGTGGGGTCAACATGTATTCCCTTGTCATTGACGACATGTCCAAGGAATTGTACCTCTTTTAACCAGAATTCGCATTTGGAGAATTTGGCGTAGAGCTTTTCATTCCTTAAGAGTGTAAGGATGAGTCGAAGGTGTCGTTCATGATCAGATTTAGACTTTGAGTAGATGAGGATGTCGTCGATGAAGACTATGACAAAGCGGTCGAGATAGGGTTTGCATACCCTATTCATTAGATCCATAAATACAGCTGGGGTGTTGGTTAATCCAAATGGCATGACCATGAATTCGTAATGACCATAACGAGTTCGGAAGGCGGTCTTTGGGACGTCTTCTTCATGTACTCTGAGTTGATGATATCTAGAACGAAGGTCGATTTTTGAAAAACAGGTGGCGCCTTGAAGTTGGTCTAGAAGGTCATCGATGCGAGGTAATGGGTAGCGGTTCTTGACTGTTAACTTGTTGAGTTCTCTGTAGTCGATACACATGCGAAACGTTCCATCTTTCTTCTTCACAAAAAGAACAGGTGCACCCCAAGGCGATGAGCTAGGACGTATAAATCCTTTGTCAGTCAGCTCTTGCAGTTGACTGGCCAGCTCTTGCATTTCGGATGGGGCTAACCTATAAGGAGATTTTGCGACTGGTGTAGCGCCAGGTATAATATCAATGCGGAATTCGACTTCTCTCATGGGAGGAAGTCCTGAGATGTCGTCGGGAAAGACTTGTGGGAATTCTTTCACTACAGGTATATCTTCGAGTTTCTTCTCCTTGTTTCCCTTCTTGACGACGTGAGTTAGGAATGCGACATAGTTCTTGCGGAGCTATTTTCGGGCTTGAAGACAGGACATTAATTTGAGTCCTTTCGAAGGGGTTTCTTCAAAGATTCGTAGGGTCTGACCGTCTGCAAGAGGAATGCGAATGAACTTTTCGCGACATACTACTTCAGCATGATGTTGACTGAGCCAGTCCATACCGATTATAATGTCGAAACTTCCCAACTTCATAGGAATGAGGTCAACTGGAAAATCGTGATCGTTCAGAGTGAGGGTACAATTTCGTATAATAGAGTTTAATGAGACCGGTTTTCCGTCAGCAACTTCCACCGTTATGGATTCCATGAGATTATCACGAGTTTGGTTGAGGATGGGTTCAAATTCTAAGGACACAAAACTCTTATCCGCGCCAGTATCAAATAACATGGATGCATAACTACCATTGATGAGAAACGTACCGTTAACCACGTTGTTGTCAGCCCTAGCTTGATTGGCGTTGATGTTGAAAGCTCTTCCTCTAGCAAGTGGAGGAGCTTGGTTAGCTTGGTTCACCGGATTTGCTTGAGCTTGGGCATGAATGATGTTCACCAAGCGTGGACAAGTGTTTCTAAAGTGGTTTGGGTCTCCACAGTTGTAACAAGCCCGCATGGGTTGCATCATGGGGTAGTGGGGTCGGTAGTAGGATTGGGCCGTATGTTGTGTAGGTGGTAGAAGTAAGGGTTGTTGGGCTTGACCCACTATCTGATGGTGGGTTTGGGTTGAGGGTTGGTTGCGGTTCATTCGCTGAAGTGTGCGACAGGTTTGGGTGGTGTGACCTGCACGGCCACAGCTGGTGCAATGTTGGCAGGGGTGTTCGGGAAAGTGATGGTATTGGCAACGGTTGCATTTTGGGTATGGGCTGGAGTATGGCTTTTTATATGGTGCAGCTGAGGGGGCAATTTGGGTGATGGGTGCAGCAGTGATTGGGGGGTTTGTTTGAGTGAAAGCAAAGTTTCTGTTGTTTCGCTTCCTTTTACCAGTAAACTTCGAAGAGGAGCCAGAATGGTTTGAAGTTTGAGCCTCAATGGGGGCTTTCTTTTTCTCCTCCTTGAATTTACCGTTTCGGATGCGATTCTCGGTAAGTTCGGTAGCTAGTTCCATTGCGACTTCAAGTGTTGCTGGCGAAGTGTTAGAACCGAGTCTTGAATTTTCGAGGGGAGGCCTCGAATGTAGTGTTCAACCAAGCGGTACACTGGGGTGAACAAGTTGGGGATCATTTGGTTTAGCTCGAGAAATCTTTTGTTGTAGGAAGTATGATCTCCTTCCTTTTGTTTTAACGAATGGAATTCATCTTCCAACTTCTTGATTTCGCTTCTTGGACAAAAGCGTCTTGTCATTATTTCCCTTAACTCTTCCCATGTTAAGGCCATAGCATCTTCGACTCCTCTTTTACCCTTTTCTGTGTTCCACCAGGTAAGGGCTACCCCAAATAGTCTCCCGGTTGCGTAACGTACCTTGCGATCCTCGGGACAATCGCAATTGAGGAAGGTGTTCTCCATTTCTCAAACCAGTGGAGGAGAGTAGTGACACCTTCGGTCCCTTCATACTTTGGGGGATCGCAAGACTTGAAGTGTTTGTAGGAGCACCTTTTGGAGGGAGGGTTGTCAACGTTCTGGTCTTCTTGATTGGGAGCGTTGATGGGATTCGCGGTGAGAGCTTGTTGGACCTGGATTACGATGTCAGGAAGCACCGCGGCCATTTGTTTTGCAATTTGGGTGGCCAAGCGTTCGTTTGACCTTCCTGACTTTCTACCTCCACGTAGCTGCCTAGCCGACATCTACAGGAACATACATAGGAAGATAGTGAGTTTAAGAAGTTTTTAGGTGTCATGTGTCGTTAAAAGTAATAAAATAACATAATCATAAATAATGCAACTACATCCATAGGATGTCTTGGGTTTGCTCATGTTTGGGCCTCCAATGTCCCCCATACCATCGCCTGTATAGTCATGTGGGCCCCCATGACTATTTTGGCTTAGTAGGATTCACATTGGTGTTGGCGGTTTAACACTCGCATCACCCGAATGAAAACCATGAAATATGTTTGCTAGATGTATGGTAGGAGGGTGTCCAGGTATAGACACAATGACAACTCAAAGTGGGGTTAGCTCACACGACGTTTGGTATAGCATGCTTTGGCCTAATAGGTCCTTCGTACTCTCATCGTTAGTCCCCAGGTAGGCAAACTGGTCCTTTATTTTGGATTTATACGAATGCCAAGCCTAGACAGGACGTTCCGACTACCGGTACTCGTACCCTTCCAGTTACTACATGCCCGTCATGAGAACTCACTTTGATGTGATTTGAAAATACAAAAATCGTTGCAAAAATCATAGGAATTGTGAGGTGTGTGCTCTCATGGATATGGTATGTTATGAGGATATGATTCATGATAAGCATTGTATAATAATATGTACTTATGAACATGCTTGCATAACATTGAATGTAACAATAAACACAAAGCATATAAACATCATGAATTTTGCATGTAACACATAAACAATTTGAAATTTTTAATCAACTATAGTATAGGCTCTAAGGGTCTAATAACCTATCCTATATCCCTATAGTCATGGCTCTGATACCAATCTGTCACACCCCGACCCGCAGCGGAATAAGAGTCGGGGCATAATTGGGTTATCACCAAAGCTCATGATGTTTACTAAAATGTTTCATAGTTATTAAATTCAAATTACAACTTAAATGTTCAAACCAAATTCATACAATACAAGGAAATGAAAACTAAATAAAACAATCCAAAGCCTAAACTGATTTATTCTTCTAGGTCGTCCTATGTGTTTCTTGCTTCAACTGGATCACCTGTATCATGTGTAAAAATGGGGAATTTTGGGTCAACAAAAGTTGGCGAGTGAACCTTGTTTTTGGGTAATGGGTTACCCCTGTGATTCTATATATTAACCAACCAAATAATACAAGTAGTGAGGATAATTTCCCACTAGTTCTATCATGAGACACAACTCATGACAGTAATCAAGCAACCAATATAAAGCAGTAAACAAAGACAAGTACAACTACTAGACTAGAATCTAGAACCACTAATCACACAAAAAAACTAGTAGTCAGCCTCCATTATCGGAATTGAAGTCGCCATTTATCTTCCATTTACCTAGCAGCCTCCGAACATTCGCACAATCTTTGAACTTAACCCCCATCAGCTTGTACCGAACTGTCTTTAGTATTTGTTCGCATATGGTGTCAGGTGGCCTAGATTGGTTCCTGAACAATCTCGCGTTACGTTCTTGCCATATTATGTATGCTGCACAGGCAACAAACACTCGACTTGTAAAGTGCGCTGCTGTTTTCGAGCGAGCACGAGCCAGAAGCCAGGCCATAATGTCACTCCATTTGGGACCAACCGTTGACATACCTACCTTATCTCTAGCCTTGTTCCATACCTGTTTAGAAAACTTACATTCAAAGAAAAGATGCTCATGGGAGTCAACATTCTCATAGCACAAAAGACAGCACATCATATTCATGTTTTTTCTTCTCGATATATCCCACAGGAGAATCTTATCCTGAGTTAGCAGTTTCCGTCGGATAATCAACCACATAAAGAAAGCATGCTTAGGGATGCACTGAGTAAACCAGACTACCTCAGCCCAATCCACTTCCGGCTCCCTTATCCGAATAGAATGCCAGACATTTAAACAAGAAAACTCAAGAATATCATCCCCATCCTTCCAGCAAATTTGGTCCACTTTATTTGGTTCTAAATAAATCTGATCCAATTGAGTCAATTCTGGGAATAAGTCTCTCCAATCCGATGGCCAAGCCCAAGTACTTTGATTATATATATCCGCAACCGTATCGTGAAGTGTAAATCCCGCATTGGAAATGGTCCTAGGAGACCAGAGGTTAGATAGCGGACCAAGATGACTCCAGTTATCATACCATGCTGACGTATTATTCCCATTGCCCACTCTCGACCACACGTGATTCCTGATACTAGACCTCATCTGAAGAATCTTTCTCCAGCTCCAGCTACAATTAGTAGCTTCCTTACATACCCAGAAACTGCAGCCTTTTAATCTGTATGAGTAGATCCAGTTAACCCACAAGGACTCCCTCTTGTTCAGAATGCTCCAAATATGCTTTGCCATAAGAGCTTTATTCGAATCTCCAAGTCGCCTAATACCCAGGCCGCCCTCATACTTAGGGACACAAATAGAATTCCATGAAACTTTAGCTTTTCCTCTATGAAAATTTCCTTTTTGCGCCCACAGGAAATTCCGTAATTTAGCTTCAAGCTCCTTGATAATTTGTGCTGGCAAAATAAAAACAGCGGCCCAATACGAATGCAACGCTGAAAGTACCGAGTTGATAAGCTGCAATCTTCCTGCAAATGATAAGAACCTATTTCTCCAGTTTTGAATACGCTGCTCTATCTTTTCAATTAACACATTGCAATCTCTAGAGAGCAGCCGAGAAGAAATAAGCGGAACACCCAAATATTTAACCGGCAGCATGCCCTCCTCAAATCTCAGGGTCTGTGGAATTTCATTTTTAACATTGGGATGAACATTGTTATTGATTTCTTGTTGTATTTGATATTGAAAAGTTGTGCAATAATCATATGTGAGCAAACGTATATAAACAAACAATCACAAACCACTTTGAATGAGTATATGACATGAATGATAATGTATTGTGAGATCCAGGCTCAATCAAACGGAACTGGCCTCGTATGTTGGCAACGTCACGTTCCGCTCATAGGTAATGGGGAACAGACGAGCCTATGATGATGTATGTGAGATCAAGGCTCAATCAAATGGAGCCGATCGAAATGAGGCACCTGTACTCAACCCGTCTCCCACAGGGAGCTGTTGGGCCTAATGAAATGTATGTACTGAAAATGATAAATTTTTAATCTAAACATTAACCACACAAACAATTGATACATATTGGATACACATTTGATCATGGATATGATGGATGCACAAGTGTTTAAATATAATAAATAATTAAGCGACACATGATACACCCCAAAATGTGATTAAAACGGGGAATTGGTAGAGATTCACTCACATTGGTGCGTTCTTTTGATGATGTTGAATGTGCACGAGTTTTGGGATTTGATCGACGAGGAAAAACTAACCTAAAAATAACGAAATGGTTCGGTAAATAAGTGGATTTTATTAACAATTTTAATAGGATTTTTAGATTTATTTTTGTGAGTTTAAGGTCATTTTCTAACATTAAAAATATTATTTTTAAGTATTTTTAATTGATTTTTAAATTAAATAAATAAAAAAAATTTTGACTTTTTGTTGACCGTTGACCGGCCGTTGACCGGTCGGACTGTGGTTGAGTGTGCACTGAGTGAGGTTCGAACCCGGGACCTCTCGTACGCGTGCACGCAGCTCTACCAACTGAGCTACGTGTCTAACCCGAAATATTCTATGTCATAATTATATATATATATACTAATTAAATGTTAATTTATTTGGTTTATATTAAAAGGATTTTAAATGGTTGAACCGGTTGCAGGGACCCGGATCGAACTCGGGTCCTTCGGTTTGTAAGCGCACAGCCCAACCAGTTGGGCAGTGTGTCTTATCTGTTTAACTTACGGTTTATATTAATCTTATAAACATACTAGGACCTGTTCTGATTCAGTTTTAAAAAAAAAAATTGGTTTTAATTCGGAAAGTCGGTGCGTTTGTAAGGTTCAAACTCGTGACGTGCGCTATGTGTTTGCACACAGTCCACCACTGGACTGTGTATCTAACCCGGTTTAATATCTTGTTTTAATTAAACTTACACAATGTCGACTTCGTCTTCTTCATTCAAAGACACAGACAAACGATATCCAACTGTTCTGGTTTAAATCGTTCGTCGATCATATAAGTGATTGAAATGTAATGAATAAATAGAGTTACGGAATCGAATGTACCGAACAGAATGCTTTCCTCAGAATTCTGGCAATGGTCGTCGGCTCTGATTTGTGAATTCCGTCTGATTGAATCAATTAACAGTTTTGATCGATGAGTTGTGAAATTGAGTTACTAAACAAGGATTATCATAGGTTTAGATGTTTGTACCGATTCACAGCGTGATTTCGGAAATTTCTAGAGATTTTCCGGCGAGTGCAGATTATCTGGCAACGTCGTCTGGGACCGATTCTGGTTGAAGGATTGAAGTTAGTATAAGTCTAACAATGGATTGAAAACGAAAGAGTTGAGAAATTTACCGATTTGATGTAAGTCTCGGTTTTCCAGCGAATGTCCGGCAATACAGAATATCTCCGGCGAGTGTAATTGCTTCGAGAAATTGTGCGATTTTGAGCGAAAAGATTACCAGAGACTTGGGTGTGTATTTATAGGGAAGAATCAGGATGAATTGAGTCCGAATTTGGTCTTGATTCATGGTCAAGGTTTTCTCCGGCAGTTATGGCTGAGATCGCGGGATTAGACATCGGTTATAACCGATGTCGAAGTTAATATACGCGTTCAGTCAAAGGAAACGGTCGAAGTCTCGCGAAATCGTCGGGATTTCCGGCGACTGCGGATTGGGCGCGCTGGGGTTTGATTTAGAGTTCTATTATAAATGTTAATTGTTTCAACATATATCACAAACGAGTCAAGTGGCGGAGTGGTTAGGTGTTTGTTTGTTTCTTCCGGCTGACCCGGGTTCAAAACCCGGCAGCCTCTTTTCTTTTTTTACTAACTTATTTTTACTTTTTAATAATTATAGTTTTTAAATTCTAAAATGTTTATTAATTATGTATTGTTTAAAATTAATATTAATCATAAATACGCAACGAAATTTTATAACTGATTATTCGATTAATAAACGAAGCGGGTTTGGAAACCCGTTTTTCGACGGATGTTACAAGTATAACAAGATTACTTTTCAATTTACCATTTCATTAAACTTGTAGCATTTACAATCCTGGAAACAACTGACAGGCTTCGCCGTATCGTTCGCCAAAACCAATTACAGACTTAATGACCATGCACACCTATATATAAGACTTTCACTTTGCATGAATTAAGTCTAGTTAACTTTGTACGAACTAAAACAAACTATCTTCGTACGAAGTAATAATACCTACCTTCGTATGAACTTGACAATCTCACCTTTTTTTTTTTGGGTAAAGGGTTTACCCTGGTAAATATTATATCAATCACCAAAAAAAAACAAACAAGTGAGGCAGACAACAACCTCAGTTCTCAAGTATGACATGCCATACTAGAGTACAATGAGCAATCACCCTACGGACGCTAAACACGAATTCAAAAACACGTCACTCGACAAGACACGTAACACTCAGTTACAAAAAACACATGCAACACCATTAGCCATATTCATCATCATATATCAGCAACCCTCTAGGAAGTCTCCATTCCTGTAGAAGAGCTCTAGTGTGACTCGTGCTCTTGAATTTCATCAAATGTAGCTACATCCGAACTGTTGTTAGAATAACCTCGATGAGTTGATCTGCACTCCTTTTTTTGCTAGAAAAAAGTCTCTGGTTTCGTTCCTGCCACACAAAATAAGCTGCCGCACCAACAACAAGCTTCCCAATAACATGAGTAGCATGCTTTGACTTCGCATATTGCACCAAATGATCAAAGATCCTTTCCCACTTGTTAGGAATCGATCCCATCCCTGCTTTATCTCGAATACCATTCCAAATCTGAGCAGCATATACACACTCGAAAAAAAGATGCTTATGGGAATCCAGACCAACCATGCACAACGAACAACACATGAGGTTAAAATTAGTACTACCCGCCGAAGACCATCGACTCATTACATCCTGCGTTTTTAGTTTTTTGTTCACAAGCAGCCACATTAAAAAAGAATGACGAGGAATAGATTGGGGAAACCAAATAATACTCGCCCATGGGACTTCATTCTGATGTAGTCGAAAATTATCCCATCCTATAGCGGCAATGTAGTTCATCTCCTTTCCCAATCTAGTTTCCACACAACCCTATCATGAAAACCCGGGTTCGGTATGATGCTCGGCATGTGTCGAAGAGCCGGAAACTGGTTCACCCACTCGTTCGGCCATCCCATTCCCCATGGTCACACACATCCGCAACCGTCGAGTTCAAATAGAAACCAGCATTCGATATCATACGTGGCGTAATAAAAGAATTCAAAGGACATATCTCATCCCATTTATCGAACCAGGCTAGCGTTTTTTACCATCTCCCAGTTTAGTCCATACATGACGTTGAATAATCGGCCTTAGCTGGAACATTTTCCTCCAGCTCCACGTTATGTTATTTCAAATTGGTAAGTCCCAAAAACTTCGATCTCGGATACGATATGAATGAATCCACTTAACCCAAAGAGACTCTCAAGGCTCCATATATGAGCAACCATAAGCGCTTTACTCATATACCCGATCCTTCGAATACCCAAGCCACCCTCCTGTTTAGGAACACAAACTTTTTTCCACTTCACCTTAGCTTTACCCTTTATGTTATTTCCTTGAGCCCACAAAAACCTTCGCATTCTTTCTTCCAACTCATAAATGATGCGCTTTGGTAAAATAAAAACTGACGCCCAATATATATGCATAGATGATAGGACCGACCGAATCAATTGAAGTCTACCAGCAAACGACAAACTCTTATTTTTCCAATCAGTAATTCTTGAATCCATATTTTCCAGAAGTCTCTTACAATCATTGTAAATAAGTCTGGTAGAGATAAGGGGAACCCCAAGGTAGCGAACTGGCAACACACCCTCATCAAATGGGATGATGCTTCTGATTCGATCTTTCACTAGGTCCGGAACATTACCAAAGAAAACCGTACTCTTAGTCATGCTAGGAACAAGACCTGACATGTTCTTAAATAAATCTAACGCCTCCAAATCACTTTTGTTGATCTATGATCGCCCCGGGAAAACAAAAACAGATCATCAGTAAAACAGAGATTAATTATTCGCTGATTTTCACACTTATTATGGAACCTAAACTCAGCTGACAAAGAAATCTGTTGTTGCAGAATCAATGTAAGAACCTCCATAACCAACGTAAAAAGGTACGGAGACATAGGGTCTCCTTGTCGTAAACCCCGGTACCCTTTAAAATAACCATACAAATTATCTATTTATAGCCAATGAGAAAGACGTGGATGTGACACAAACCATTATCCACTTCACCATTTTCCGATCAAACCCAAAACCTATCAGAATTTGTTTAAGAAAGTTCCAATCTACCGTGTCATAAGCCTTTTGAATATCCACCTTAAAGGCACACCTTGGTGGCCCCTGATTATGATGATAGTTATGCATTAACTCCTGTGTTAAAAGGATATTATCTGAAATCCTTCTACTCGGAACAAAGGCTGACTGGTTGATGCTCACAATGTCACATAACCCTTCTTTTGTATGATTTGTAATAATCTTGCTGATACACTTATATAGTGTGTTACAACAAAATATAGGACCATAATCCGTAATGGAAGACGGTGTACTAACCTTAGGGATTAAAGAGATTATCGTATGATTAAGTTGACAGAGGAGTTTACCATTTTGAAAGAACTCCTGCACTGCACTGCAAACATCTTTCCCGACAACATCCCAAGACTTTTTAAAGAAGACCGAGGTGTAACCATCAGGACCTGGAGCTTTATTCCCATCAATCGAAAACATTTCCTGATTAATTTCATCATCAGTAACCATCCGAACCATAGCAGAATGTCAACCGACAAGACACTATGGAAAAGATCAGGCGTAGGATGCAAATTTATACTTCCAATACTACCAAAAAACTGGTATAATGATTCACCGTGACCTGCGAAACCGACAGTCCTTCGTGTAATGTACCGCTACCATCTCTAACCGAGAAAATTCTACTCCGATGATTTTTTGCTTTGACAGTGTTGTGAAAGAACTTTGAGTTCTTATCACCAATCAAAAGCCATTCAAACTTAGATTTTTGCTGCAAAAAAGAACACTCATCAAGAACAGCTTTCTTATACGCTTGAAGTAATCGGCTGTGTTTAGCAAGAATCTCATTGTTGAAAGGATCATTATCAATAGCTAGCTGGTAGTCATCTAGATCCTTTCTCATCGTCTTACCTTCTCATGCAAATTACCCTGCATATACAAGAGTTTCCTCATCGGGTTTTTTAACAACTTAAGCTTTTTAACAATCTGAAACATACGATAACCCTGAATGTCCATGTTCCAAATCGTTTTAACTTCATCCATAAAACCCTGCTTATCGGCCACCAAGTTCGCAAACTTAAACGGCTTAGGTTTTTCCCTGGTCACATTAGGCAATTTTAAGATACACGGAGTATGATCTGATATTCGGTACGGAAGGAAACATGCTGCCGCATTAGGGAAAGTATCAATTAAGTGAATATTCCCTAATATTCGATCAATTTTCTTGACAATGATCCCCTTTGCTGCTTATTCGTCCACGTAAAATGTAAACCTGTTCGGTTAACATCAAACACCTCTATTTCATCAATACACTCCTTAAACTCCCAATTCCCAATATTAAAAGTGGACGGCCCCTCAGCTATATCTTCATGAAACAAAGAAGAATTAAAATCTCCCATGATAACCCATGGTTTATCATGCATATAAGAATGATGAACACATAAATTCTGCCATAGCACCCTTCTTTTTTTGTAGTAGTTGTCAGCATAAACAAACGAACAAAACATAGAATTTTGATCCATTTTAAAAATGATCTAAGAATGCACTACCTGATCTGTTTGGGATAGAATCATAACATCCACCATGTTAGCGTCCCACCCTACCATAATACGAGTACCTTTCTCACAACAATCAGCATTAGTGCCCAGCTCCATGACCGGCAAACTTTCTTACAAACAGTATAGACATTAGACGAGTCAACATGAGTTTCCATAATTGCACAAACTTGAAGATGATTATCCAGAACCACCTGGCGAACCTCCTTTTGTTTGAGGGGGCGGTTCAAACCCCTTATGTTCCAAGAAGCCAAACTACCCATGGACACTAGTATCACCATGTGTGCTTGCACCCTCAGACTTTTTATTTTCCATTTTCTGATCCATAAACTTTGGGATATCAGCTAAAAGCTCATCCACCTCAACTGCATCCGCAATTACTTCCTCTAAATTGCTATTTTTATTTTGTTGATTACCCTTAGAAGTTACACCTTCCATTCCACCAAATTCATTAGAGTGGTTGCCCTCCTCTTGAAGCACATCAAACGGGTTAGAGATAGGAACTTGGTTTTTCGGTTGCACTTTCCTATCAGCCTTGGGCTTAGGCTTTACTACCGGATGATACACAAACTTTGGCTTTTGATTCTTAACATGCAGCCCTTGAGTGATCCCTTTCCTATTCCTCGACGATACGTCCTGAAAATCATCATTATTTTTCGTATTGTCATCAATCAGCACTGGCTTTTGTTTCTTTGGGCACGAGTTATCATCATGGCCAAACACGCAACATGTTGAACACCTTAACGGTTCCCAATCGTACTCGATTTTTACCTCCGCTTTGGAGTATCCCTTTCCATCGAGTGCCGGAATTGCAACTGTAACGATTCTCTTTAATTCAGACCCTGCTTGAACATCAATTAACGCCCTAGCATAACTACTTCTTCTCCATGATTCTGCACACATTGTTGTTGTATAAGAATCTAGCAACTTTGGAACACCTACTTTCGAGGCCACTAAACTCAACCCGTCCTCCGTAAACGCAGCCAACGGTACATCATGCATCTTTACCCAAACCGGTATAGATATTATATCCTTTTTCTCAACCGTAACAGCAGGAGTCCATTCAGTAAGAATAATTGGAATATTTCGTATCAACCATGGCCCATCTTCCAGTAGTTGTTCCATCCCTTTTTTGTTTGAAACTTAAAGAAGAAGAACCCCTTTGCATTCATCATCATCCTGGATAAACCATACTTCGACCAATTATTTTTAACAAAATAGTCTACCACCGGAAACGCTAAGCGCTTTCCCAAAAAATATCCATAATTCGACCAATTATTTTGACAATCTCACCTTCGTACGAAGTTAAACATTACAAACTCAAAATCTAACAATTAAACCTATTACAGACACAGGCACGACTTGTAGACGCAGGCAGCAAACATATTTATCAACAAGTTTTAGTTTTCAAATGTCTTTCTTTAAACCAAAAATACAAAATATGTTTTTGATTTTAAGGGAGAATATGTTGTGAAAAATACAAAAACATATAAAAATTTGAAAATGTACAAAAACATGAAAAAGACAAAAAGAGTTTTCACGTAAAAAGAGGAAATGATAGTACATCAGTAGACTATCACAGTATACTAAAGAAATGTAGTGTCAAAAAGTGTTTAAACAAGTCTCATTGATGATGTGTCAGTAGACTTAGCACATTCAGTATATTTTTTCAAGATATAAACGTAAAGAAAAAACTTTTTGATTAGTGGATTAACATCTCTAGGATATATGGTCTTAGTACACAGAAATTTCGTTTGAGCGATTGTCGGATTCTGAGATACTAGGCCTTTATAGATAATTGATATATAGGGTATTATACAAGTTCATCTTATTTTGCGTAAGTAATGGTCTAGAACTTGTAGAATACTTTTTCTTTAAAACCTTAAAACTGCATTAAATTGAAAGTATTGAAAGATCTGACAATTGGAGTCAAAAGATTCTAAAATATAGAACATCACTTTTAAGTCGAGCCTTCATCTTTTTGTCTTTACTGTGGTACTAACATGATCTCTCAAGGCCTTGCACAACCCAGATATAGATATCAGTTAGATACATTCACCTGTAAGATGAAATTCAGGAATGTTGATACGGGAGTATATTTTGATGTGTGAAAACACTATTAAGTCAAGTTCTAAGACATCTAATTACCGTATCTTGAAACAATTAAGAAATGCGTAGATGTTTAAGTGGATCAGTATACTAACAATCTAAGTGAATCTGTTTAGAACTTAAAGTTTAATCAAGATCAACGGTACTTGTGATAAGTCTCAAAAACTGATATGATCCTCTTACACAAACTCACAAAAATGTCTGTTAATATGTTTGTACATAGTGATTTCATTTCAAAAACCCAAAAATATTTTCAGAGTGTTTTAGCATAAACTCTGGAAAAATCGAAAAGATTTTATTTTCATCTTAGTTTCTACTGTCGATGATGGAAAAATAATCTTCAAAATCCAAAGTTGTTGAATGCTTAATGAAATCTGGAGAACAACGGGTTGGGAGCTTATCTGAAATGAGAAAATGTTCTGAAATGATCAAAAGTTCTTAATTTGAAACTTAAAATCGACAAAAACTATCAGTTTTGTTCACAAAGTGTTCAACCAAGGTCATTAACTTGGACTTAGTAGACAAATCAGCTAACCAGGGTCATTAACTTGGACTTGGTTAACTGAGTGGGTCGTTAAAACTAGTAAAATGTTTGAGAATGAGAAAAGTTTCAAAAATAAGGAGTACCTTCGCACGAAGGTAGATATCTTTTATCTTCGCACGAAGTAGATATTTTACCCTCGTATGAAGGTATTCATAAACCTATTTAATGGTTCCTTCGTACGAAGTAAGTCATTACTGTTTTCACTCCTTCTTCGCACGAACTAAATACTTGAGAGATTTTGATTTCTAAACAACGAAGTGCTGCCTAAGTTTACGTTGTAGTTGTTGATTAGCACATCACTAACAATGGTGAAGGGTTGTTTTATCAAATGGGATATACGGGCATGTAAATGAAACAAATTTCAACAAAGCTTATTTGGCGAGGCCATACAAATTCTTCATACATTCAGTAATTCATGCCTTGGGGCATCGAAAAGGAGGTTTTGAAGTGTTGCAAGATTACCAGATGTGCATGATAGCAGCGTTATCTCTGAATCTTCCATACAACTTTACAAGAATCATTTTTGAGTAGATGAAAGCCAATATTGACAAAGAAAAGTTCCTGCAGTATCCACAATTTGTGCAGGCGATTTAGATTATCAGTTTCCTAACTTACTGAAAGAAGAAAAAGATGAATTAGTGCTTGAACATATGACGAATCTGTCTTTGGATCGCCTGAATCAGTATCTCTATCAGAAAACCATTCCTGTAGGCAAGAAGTTCTTAGGGTTTATAAAAGAAAAAAATATATTGCGTCACCAAAAGGTATATGGAGAGCAATCAGGATACTAGACCCGGTGTGGCTAGTGAATTTATCTAAGAAAGATATTGAAAGTTTGTTTACAACAAAATTATACATCAATTACAAGATTCATTGCAAGTGTTGCAGTATCAAAATGTGATTAGAGTTTGTTATACATTTGAGGTCAATTGTGGAAAGATGTGAAATACCAAATGGAGAGAGATTGAAAGAGTTGAATTTCTGAAAGATATGAAAAAGAAAGAAAGGATTAAAGCGAAAATGAAGAAGGCGTCGATTGCAAGATATCAGTTTGTGAAGCCACCTAAGACTGACCAAACTCCAATGTTTATATTTGAGTTGAAGAAGCAAAGAGTCAGGAAACATTTCTTCGGGCGTTGAAGTTAACGTTATAAAAATTTGAAGATTGAAGACCGATCGAGATTGCGGCAACATCCAAGGGGGGTTTGTTGATACATATGTCGGCTGCCTACGTCTACGAGTTGTGTCCGAGTCTGTAACAGGTTAAAATGTTAGATTTTGATATGTATGATTGTTACTTCGTATGAAGGTAAGCTTGTTTAGTTCGTACGAAGTTAGGTTAGCTTACTTCGTACGAAGGTATTAATAGTTACTTCGTACGAAGGTGTGATAGTTTAGTCCGCACGAAGGTAAAAGCCCTATAAATAGGTGTGTGGTCTGAGTTTCGATGTATTAGTTTTGCGAATGATACGGCGAAGCCCTGTCGAATTGTTTCCGGATTGTAATCGTTTACAATATTAATGAAACAATAATAGAAAAGTAATTTTGTTATACTTGTCATCTAATCTAAAATGAATTTCACACGTTTTGAACTAGGTTAAACAGATTAGACTTTAGCTTAACGGATTGAAAGAAGATTCTCACAGACTAAAAGGCCCAAGGCCCAAAACAATCATAAACTTGGAAGCCCACTAAGGTCTTCCGATGTACATAACAAACTCGGACTAGGGATACATAAACCCTAAATCTGGACTTATCTAAACTCGGACAAACTATACTTGCTACAAATTCGGACACTTAAACAAGACTGATAAATTCGGACTAATTAGAATCAATTTACAAGTTGACACATTTGACCCTAAACTTTAACAAATGAAAATCTAGCACTTATCACAAAGGTGCATTTACAATATATATTAATAAAGAAATATGACAGCTGAAAAAATAGCACAACAGGTTACCACCGGTCATCAACTTTCAGTTGTAGCTTTATAGAATTTTAAAATATAAGAATGTTACTTTTAGTTAGTATACAATATTAATGATAACTTTTTAAAAATTTACAGTTTTACAATTTTAAAGAGGAAAAAAGTTTTGTATATGAAATTTCAATTCATTGTTTTGATAGATTGAAATATAGAAAATCTCAATTCTTTCCTTAAAGATTAAGAATCCATTAAATAGTGGGAATATTAAGACAAGAATATTAAGGACACTAAAAAATTTTACTTCATCCATATTTTTGTGTTGGCCTAGATACATACTTGTAAGTGGTTCATTTTTTTTCTATTAATAAATTATACCTGAACTCAACATATTTTAAACCAATCTTTAAGTCATATTTAAAATTCTTACCTTACAGACCATACTTAACTGTTCGTATGATTTTCCTAGAGTTTAAAGTTCAAACAAAAGCTCTCAATAATGAACCAAGACACGAATAGCCACAAACCTTAGTTGGATCCAACATTCCATGTTTCCCTCAACGTCGGTTTCACTTTTATGTGAACAAACATCATGGTCAACATCAGGAATGTGAATATATGTTAACCACAATTTGTATGTCAAATCAAAGTTAGACATCACACATATTCCTCAACGTGTTTCAATTTTTTTAAATTGTTTATTATGATAAAGGTAATACATGTAGTACGTACTTAGTACGACGGCTAACTTATCTCCTCTTAACATTCAAGGTTGTTATTAAGAATATGGTGTGAAGGGGTTTGAAGAAGTAGCATTATGTGACACGTGGAACAATGGGGAGTGGTTTTAAAACGGACGGTGTGACCGGGGGCATGGAAACGTGGCCTTTTTTAAACGTGTCACACACCTTTTATTAATTTATAATTATTTTTTTATAAAATGTATTAAAAACTTATAAATATATTACTAGTAATTAAAATAAAAAAACATTACATAAATTTTAAAAACATTACATAAAATTAAAAAATATTACATAAAATTAAATATATTACTAGTGGTTTTTTGACACGTGTCACACACCTTTTGTATTAATTTTTGGGAGAAGTGGAATGGCATTGAAGTGAAAAAGTTGGTATAAAATTGTAGAATTGTGGAATTTGTATAAATTTGGGTGAAGATGTTGGTTGTATTTACAGTGTGAAATTATAAATTTTTAAAAAGTAATTTTTTTTAATTTAAAAGTCAACCGTTGGGGGTAAAATGACTAACAATCACGTCCATTAACCATGTGCCACGTCGTCTGCAAAATGTCCTCCACGCTAGTGGAGATTCCCCTGCCCATTGAACAACGTCGTGGTAAACGCTGTGGAAGGTATGGTGTGAAAGGCATTGATCCCCATTTTTGAACGCCCACACTGTATGGTCAAAAACCAGCCCAATCTAACCCAAACAACACGTATGAAGTATAGAAGAAAGAAACAAAAGTGTAAAAATAATAAAGAACACATGAATATAAACTTGTTGACTTGATTTATGCGATCCGGCTACGTCCTCAGCCGAGCTCGTAACACCCCACCTAAGGCATGGCTAAGATGACTAAGGTGTTGTTTTATTTTCTGAAAAGCTTTGTCAGCGTCGTATAGAACATGTGCAGACTGTTTGTTTTTCCGAAGACGTTTCCTTAAAAAATGTCTGCGCGAGCTCTTCTTAGTGCAGACTTGGCCCAGCCACTTCTAAAGTCTTCAGAGGGTTAAACACCACCACCCACCACCACCGTCCATCACCACCACCACCGTCCATCACCCACCACCGTCCATCACCACCACCAATGTCCACCATCCACCACCCACCACCGCCCATCACCACCATCCCTGTCCACCACTCACCACCATCGCCTTCCACCACCACCATCACCGTCCATACACCACCACCAATTTATTTTAGAAGCCTACATATGTTAAAAAACAAACAACCTTCTTCTTGTAGACTGTAGAGGTTTGGTCCACTTCTTCTTCTATAGATATGGTCCGCATATTACAAATATTTTATCTATTAAAAAACAAACAGCAAATAAATGATACAGCCATAATAGCAAAAATTTAAACTTCTATTTCACTAAAACTTTAGTTACCTTTACATATGAGTTCCTTAATAATAAAAAATAACTAAAATGAGTTCCTTAATAATAAAAAATAACTAAAGCTTCGAAGTAAAGAATATAGAATCCATGAAGATTCTTCCAAACACCATATAATGCTCTTTAGTGTTGAGACATATGTTAATGATTGCTAGTGAGTTAAATAAAGAGACAACTTTATTAAAATAATACAAACATATTTTCCATAGCTTATTTGATAGCGTCTCTAACTTTTTAGCAGGAGCTCTTGAGTTTAGTTCTAAACAAATAGTAAATTGAGATTTGTTTGAAATAGTTTAAGAGTGTGTAAGCTTTGCCATTAAAAAAACAGCAAATGGTTATTTACATGTCACAAATGTAACACATTCTACGTGGCTACATATTTCTAGACCCAAGTTTAGCTTTATACACCACATTACAGTTTTACGTACGAATAATATTGTATTTCCCTCTTAACTAATGATGTGAATATAACCGGTATCGTTTATATGAATACACAGATAAATAATTTTCTATTTGTTTAATTATAGAGATAGTTAATACATTTTAAACCCTTTTAATTTTGACAGTTTCTTTAAATTGTATAATTATCTTCTCAAGTTTCAAAATTCAAAGCACATAAAAGCTTTCTTAGTTAAGCTTTTATATGTTTTGAATTTTGAAAGTTGAGAAGATAATTATACAATTTAAAAGAAACTGTCAAAATTAAAAGGGTTCAAAATAACTTAACTGATATATAATTAAATAAATAGAAAATAAAACTTCAAAATTCAACACACCATGACTTGGTTGAATATTATTATGAATATAACCAATCATGTGAACAAATGGAACTATTCAAATTCATTGTGTAGGATTCAATCGAAAATCACCAGGTAATTTATTCTACTGATTTAAACATTATTATAAACAACTGCTCCTGATCACAGCCGTTCAAAGTTTCAAAGTCTCCATTGTCTTTGTCTTCGCAACGGATGCTCCTACTCCGACTTCCAACGTTATTGTCGTCTTCGTCTATGTCGTCGCCGTCTCAGTCCCTGCCGATATGTTTGTGTTGTGTTCGTGAGTGAAATTGAAGATTGTATTTGTATATTGTTGTTCGATATTATAAACAAATTTGTGGAAGGGTTGTTGATTTCATGATGATTCATAGTCAATACCCAATATACATAGTATGAAGATGATTCAGAATAAAGACAGGGTTATTGGATTTTATCACCCCCAACTATCGACTATTGGTCGCTGCCACCTCCAACTAACACTTTGACGCCCGACACCCCCAACTTGACTTTCAGTTTTTCTGAAACCACTCAATTAACAGAACACTAACTCTGTTCGTGTTTACGCCTACGTGTCAAGACCTATCCTATGTGGACCTAATGGCATGGCCGTTACGTGGCACAAATCATTCATCTCCCCTTTAACATATGAAACACTCTCAGTTGCACCTTGCCTCTACATCAGAAACACCAACCACCACAACCACCAACACTGCCACCCATCCCCTTGCTCATCCTACTCTGTCTCTCTCTCTCTCCCTCTCTTAAATACTACCACCACAACGGCATCACATCACCTTCACCATCGCCGGCATACCTCCACCCCCGCCACCATCACATCTTCAAACAACCCCAACTCTTATCGCTCGTTTTCCAGTTAATGTTCAAACAACCCCAACCGATGAGAGATGTACAAAGGCGACATTTTGGTTGAAATCAGAGACATAGATTGGGTTTCCGGTGATCGTTTTCTGCATAGATCTAACAGGTATATCGATTCCTCTATAGAGGAGGCATTTGTTTGAGTGCTCGATTTTTCAGATGGGTTTGTTTTTCTGGTGCCTCATGATAACGATACAGGTAAAAGAACTTAGCAGTGATTTGGTGAAAAGATGGTGTAATTGCCATGTCATTAAGTCCGCATAGGACAAGTCTTGACACGTGGACATAAACACTAACAGAGTTAGTGTTTTTTTAACAGAGTGGTACCAAAACAAACTGAAAGTCAAGTTAGGGGTATCCGGCGTCAAATTATAGTTGAGGTGGCAGTGGCAATAGACGATAGTTGGGGGTGATAAAATCCAATAACCCATAAAGATATGATGAATTGTTACGTATATGTAACGTAGTCAATAGTCTATGCCTAGAATAAATAATATATATCCACGTAACACAAACATGTACATATATACATATATGTACATAGCTTGTGTTGTAATCTGATGATAGGATACGTAAATGTATATTGAAAAATATGTATGTGGAGGTTCTTGAAGAAATTAACAAATTATTTAATTGAAGAGAACGAAAAGAAAATAAATGATAATGTAACTAATGATTTAATTAGAGAGACAAAAATTTAATGGTTTATCAATTTGATTTTTTATATAAATTTTAAATTTTAAGATTAAAAAAAATAAATGGCCTATGTTGGTTCTCTGAATTCACAAATTCCCCTTATTTCTCTTAGGGTGAAGAAGGCACTCATCTAATAGCCGACAAGTACAAATAGGGGCGTAAAATTATGATACGATACGGATCTAATATGAAAGTCATAAGTTGGGATTTAGTCTAAACGTGTTGGGTTAGTTTCAGGTTGAACACGTAAACCCGTTTAGCTAAATGGGTTGGGTTTGGGTTAACCCAGTCAGGTTGGTGAGTTGGCTCGTTTAACCCATGTATATTATATTATACGTTTTTACAATATGTTTTGTGTTATATATTTAAATTGAGTGTGTATTTAATACCATAATTATATCTTAAAAATATAAAAAAAATTATATAAGATTTAATAATGTAAATGTAAATGTATTGTATTATGTACATCTATTTTTTAAGTATATTTGAATTTTAATATATTAATTTGTGGAGAAAAAAAATAAAAAATGGGTTGAACAAGTTGTGTTTGGGTCAACCCGTGAATATTCGGGCAGTGTTTGGGTTCATATGTATGACATAATTTTTGGGTTCGTCGAAAATTTTCAGGTTTGGGTCAGGTTGAACCGGCCAACCCGTACACATGGCCCATTTAGACCCTCTGAGTAGACACAACCATCCAATAGGATTTTACCTCCTCATTTAACCCAATACAACCCACATAGGACGGGGCACCGACCTAGCTCAACCAACTACCCATTATCCATAATACAACCTGTATACTGAAAATAACTAAGAAAAGTGAACGAAAAGTTTTGGTACGTCCTCGAGTTCAAACCACACCAATGAGCACAAATATGAGAGTTGAAGGCTAGTATTTATAGAAGAAATCGACGATGTCTCATCATGCCAGGTGTCACCACCAATATTTTGTTGGCATGAAGCACAACCGTGCACCGCCTTGGCATAAGCGAGCATAAGTGTCACCAGGCACATGGTGAGGCTATGTCAATTAGGTGTGTGCACAGCTCAATTTTGTTCGGTTTTTGGGCAAAAGAAAAACCAAAACCGAAATGTCGGTTTTTGGTTTTTTATAACCGTTTGGTTTCCAGTTTTATCACTGTTTCGGTTCGATTTTTCGGTTATTTCGGTTTTTGAAAAAAATTATGTAAGATTCAAAAATAAAAAGTATAATTTAAAATTTAAGAATTTTTCTTATATGTTTACAGTTAAGTTATTATATTTAACCTATTTAATTAATAATTTTCATATAAACCTAACTATCTAATCTATTTTCATGTTTCCTCAAAGTTTTTTAAGACATTTTCTTTTATAAAACTTTGAAGATTATGTAATTTATATATTAAATTTTGTTATTTGTTGCAGGCAATAAATAAATCATCTCAATTATAGATAAACATGTTAATATTTTTATTATAAATACTTAAAATATAAGAATAAATTTAATTATCTCTAATAGTATGGGTTTAACAGTTAAACTATGGGTTGAATAGTTAAACAACTTAAAATTAAACATAAAAATATATGTTTTTTTCCGTTTCGGTTTGTTTTTTTTTTTTTTTTTTGATATTGAAATTGGTTATCCGAACGATTGCTTTTCACTAATCATCAAAAATTAAATTTTTACAATTCAATTGGCTCTACAGACTCCCCCTCAGCTGATCACACAAACAAATCAGTTCGTACGAGAGAAAATGTGATGTGTGTGATGAATAGATCACTGACAGGTGTGATCTATTTATACAAGTACGAAAGCTCTGTTCAGTGATCTGCCGACGTCACCCCTGATGGTGACATCTAAAATAATAGAAAATATTCTCAAATGTTTGCAAATATCTGAGCAAATCTTATCATCTGTTCTAGGTTATACTTAACACTGATGAGATAAATGCTATTACATTGAGAAAACACTGGTTAAGCTATCCTCTGTCGCAGTTGTCCAAACATCTGTTTGGTCTTCTTCATCAGACATTTGGCTTGATCAGGGCTTTGCACTTCAGCAGATGCTAATCTTCAACAGATATTGGTACTCTTGAACAGTGGTTCCAAGTTTTCATCAGATGTTATCCATGCTCTTGAACATATGTTCTGAATAAGTATTCAAGATTCACTATCTTTGGGGAGAGACTGATTCAATATTTTGCTTATTTCTTGATCAGAGGATCATGCTTTGGCTTTTGGACATCTGTTTTTTTTGTAGGCAGGGTTGCAAAAGTCGCTAAGCGTTCCCTAGTCGGTTGACCGGGGAGTTGAAAATACTCGGACATGTTAAATTATAAAAAAAACTAGTTTTCGGAAATTAAATATATGGCAAATAACATAAATTTACTAATATTTATAACAAAATACGTGAAAATGATATTTATTCTTTATTATGATAGGCATATGAATTATCTTTTATAATTTTTTAAGTCAAACTCGATCCAAGTTGACCTACTAGGTTCGATTTCGGCCGAGGTTGACCGCGTTTCATCGATTCCGAGTAATTAGACGGAGTTGAAGAAAGTAGTCTCGGCAGCCTACCTTGTAGCGACTACTCGGGGAGTAGTCGGTCTTGGAAACCTTGTTTTACAACCATGTTTGTAGGTCCAACAATCAAGCCTTTTTTAATTATCTTTTCCGGTTATAATTCTTTTTGTTCGTTTCTTGTCGAATTAATCGTGTTTTTGATCCAAAATCCGCATTTTTGCACCAAATAACACCATGTATGAACTTGTTACATGTATTAGATGTTTAAACAACCCTCTTGGCAAAAAGGAAGGTTATGTACGGATCAAAACCAATTATGTTTATTACTACCAAGTTTATGTAAAAAAAGACATAAAATTACTAAAGGCTTGTATACCTCAAATCTTGGGTGGTTATTGTTGACATAAAGTTGGAGCAGAAGTAGCAAGGTTTTTAGAAGTGCAAGTGCGTGCTTAAGGTTGAAGAAGAAAAAGAACATATAAAGGGGTGCGGATCGGGATGAAAAGCATATGTTGGTTAACAAATTGTTATTATTATTATTATTATTATTATTATTATTATTATTATTATTATTATTATTATTATTATTATTAAGGTTGAATATATTGTTGAGACGAGCATATTTTACTCTACGTTTTGATCTAAGTTTTGTTAAAAAAAAGAGTAGTGCCAAACATAATATAATAGATTTTATTATTATT
The DNA here is from genome assembly GCA_947069175.1 of Scalesia atractyloides. NCBI lineage: Eukaryota > Viridiplantae > Streptophyta > Magnoliopsida > Asterales > Asteraceae > Scalesia > Scalesia atractyloides. The sequence continues at coordinate 31,045,496 of CAMTDV010000002.1, read as the reverse complement.
ATGAAACGAGCACTTGTACTACTAAATATTTGTCAAGGTATCTCATGGTTCAACTTGTTAGTTGACCCGTCGCTTACTCATTTGACAAGAGGTGAACTATAAATTTCATATTTCTTGCTTTTATAACTATTACCTTTACTTACATGGGTTGAAAAATTAAAATGTTAACACGTTTTGATAAGCGTCTTAGGATAACTTTTTACTTTCTTGAAATCTTCGGTTATTAATGCACCCCTGGTTTGATAAACTGTCGCAAAACAAGTCGTTTTTCGATCAGTTTTTCTTGTTAACGAAAACGAACTGAACGTTAAAAAACCCGAACGTTTTAATGTTTTTGCTTTCGCTAACTGGAAATTATCTCGTTTAATGTGCCAACTACTTGTTAGGGTCTCAAACCTTATGTAAGGGGTCTAAGTCTTGTGTCTAAGCAATTCCGTCTCCCTAGAATCACTTAAGGCACTTCCGTTTGTGTTTAAATCGTAATTGTACGGTTTGTGCACTGTTAGACGAAAATCTCCCGTTTAACTTTTATTCAACACCTTGAGGCAACAATATCGCACTGTTAGTCATTATTGTTCGTATGTTAACCATAACGTACCCTCGGATTCATCTGAGTCATAATCAGTATCGTTTTGTTACTCGTGTAAGTCGTACGTATAAATTAGGGTTTACCTGATTTCGTCACGGTTGTCACAAAAGGTCCTTTATTTTCGGCTAATACAGGGAACTTAAATTCTCATGACCGACTCTGGTAAACACGATATTGCAAGTGAAGGTTTATGTTTAAATTCAAGTGTTTTTTTTCTTATAAATTGTGCTATCAAACAAGGTATCATAATTGTAACAATAGTTGTATATATACTATGTGTTTGTGAAATTCGAAGAAAATAAGTTGACAGATCAACCAATGAAGGCCAAAACTGAGTTTAAACCCTACACATGGCTAGTTTTACCTTGTAGCTTAAATCAACACCATCCATGTGTTGCCAAAAAGTACAAGTAGTTGATGCATGGATGGGAGGGATTATTGCTAACTTTGCCTTAGCAAGCAAAGCTCGTCCCACCTCCCTTTCCACAACCAAATTCCCCGTGAATAAAAAAGGTGATTTAAAGCTTTATAGGGACCAGAATAATATAATATGCCTGTCATGATAATTGATAAATGACTAACTGGGCTAAACATGAGGAATCTAAGCCAAAGTGGAAAAACAACTTTTACTTGGCTATACTTAGGTATAGAAAATCCTTTTCTAGTCTCTACTAATCGTAATGGATAGGTATTATTTAGATGAAAATATCAATCGTCATCCAACTCTTAATTTGGCTCCTTCAAAGGGTATCTAAAACGTTGGTCATACAATACAAAAGGCCCTAAACCCCACAACGGAAAACTACATGGAATCATAACTTTCACCACTGATAACTAGTAGGAATCGTCCTCTAGAAAAGGACTACCACGGATCATTTCCAATTACATATCCTTACTTACTATAGAAGGTTGAAGAGAGAATGGATCCCTAAACCCTGCCAATACTGCACGATAAATTAAAATATGCTCACACATGACATCCAACACTTAGGCCATGCATTATGGTCATATAAAATGTGGAAAAAAATTGAAACACAAAAAAATATGCCACACTTGCGGTAGCTATTTTCACACTCACTAGACATATGTGTTATAGTCATGTGAAATGTGGTAGAATGAGTAATAAAATACAGAAAAAGAAAATGGTGAGGTAGAGCCAAATAATTGGCTGATATATTAATTAATAGTTAAAAAATGAAACAAGATTTTGCCCTCATGTTGTGACCTCCACCACGAAACCAACAACCACGCCGAAGGGGAAGCGGTGTTCCACGACCCGTCCTCCTCCCACAACACGTATGTATGAGTTAGACTAACATAACCAATATTGGAAACCAAATGGTAGTTTTAGTGGTGTAAACTTCTAAATCTTTTTTAATATAATTATGTAATTATTGACATAAATAAATAAATAATGCATTTAAAGCAACACAAGTTCTTTTAATCTTAGTGTTTATAAAAGAATGGAGAGCACATTGGACCACCAAATGTGATGGTCAAAACAACACTTATAGTAGTTAGTGACTTGTTTACACTATATTACATTGCAAGTGAAGATTACAAAAATAGGATATAAAGGAATTTTAAAATATCTATTTACCAAAGAAAAATATGTTGTATTATATCACATCAAGGACCACATTCTCTTGTTCAATAATTAAATTCCATTTTGAGGAATATTGATGATAAGTATCTTGTTATGTGTTTTTGTTTGTATTTATAGAGAAAGAGTAGGACGAGTGGAAAGGCATCGAGGGAGGGTATGGATGATAAGTTTATAAATGAGATGATGGAAGAATGGATAGAGGATGATGATCATGATGATGATAGGAAGAAGGGTATAATGGGAAAGAAGAGTTCTAGTAGTAGTGGTAGCTTTTGCCAGGTGGAAGACTGCTCAAGTGATATGAGTCGAGCCAAAACATATCATCGGAGACACAAAGTATGTGAGTTTCATGCTAAGGCTCCAATCGTTGTCATTAGTGGACGCCAACAACGTTTTTGCCAGCAATGCAGCAGGTAAACTATGTTCCATCATTTCATTTCATCGGCAAATTTCTTTTAATTCATGTCAAATGTGAGATGGGATTTGAAACCAAGACACTCTCCTTCCAAACCCAAGTGTTTAAAGACTTAGCCTTTACCAATGGACCATTGGTCATTCTGTTAAATTTTTAACACTATTTTGTACTAACACTAAATATTTATTTAAAAATAATAATTTATATGCAAGGGCCGCTTTTCTAAAGTATATTTTCTAAAACCCTCTAAATCAGTTTATTTGAAACTAGAAATGAAATAATATTTTTAATGCCATTAGTTGAGGGTGTCAGTTGTAGAACCTCTGTAGTCTCTAGTGAAAAAAAAGGGGTTTGTTCTTCAGTACAACCTATCTACATACTACATCTACATACTACCAATAGCTGTACTATACTACGTATGTTTGTTTGTTTAGTCATAAATGATAAAAGCTGGACAAACAATGCATATTTCCACTAGAAAGCTAAAGTCGATTGAGCAAGAAAATCAAAGTAACGAAATTCAAAGAAACTAATTTTTTTGGTGCAGGTTTCACGACTTAACAGAATTTGATGATGCCAAAAGGAGTTGTCGTAGGCGCTTAGCAGGACACAACGAACGTAGACGTAAGACCTCCTATGGAGAAACTTCTGGTTAATGATAATGATAACGATTATTGTTATCGCCAAATAAGACTTTCTTATATATATGTCCGGTAGCAGTAGCAGTAGCCACGCTCCCTCTCTTCTGTCGGTCCCTAAATTTTCTTGACTATTATCTATTTCAATGCATGGCCATACTTGTACTAAATAACGCAATGCTAATAAACTAAAGAAACCTTCCAGCTATTTATGTTACAAATTAAGACAATTAATTGTTTTTAGGGGCGCTTGTAAAAACGAAGCAAATTGTCTATCAGAAGAACATACCAGAAAGCTCTTCTTGATGCCATTATAGCTTTCACTGCTACAGAAATATTTATAATCAAACACTTATTTAGCCTTATGCTATCAATAGTAATCTCAAGTATTTCCACTGAAATTTGTTTTTACACCTTCAAGCAGGTCATAACAGTTTTCATCCAAACACTCGTGTTTTTCATCTTATGTTTTTGGCAAACACTGAATCAAATATATAACTTGTGCACGTATGAAACATGTGGGTACATACATATACAGTCAGCTTTATTTACATATTTCTGACTTGTTTTGAAGACATAAAACTGAGCTTGGGTTGAAAGGGTAGTTGTTCAATACGCTCAAAACGGGTCGGGTGGTTGAACTAGATTCTAATTTTTAAAGTGTATGAAGTAAAATTACTATGTTTTTTTCTAAAACAATAAAAAGTGGAATCAATCGGACAGTTATAAGACAGACTAGAGCACAATGTTGGGTAAAAATGTCAAGAAATGATGCAGATGTTTGGTTTAGTCGCGCACAATTCCAAGGAGTTTTGATGCTGCTTCATATGTAACAATTGCAGCAGCATTTGCAGGGAACGCCCGTGAAACTGTAGGAGCTAAACCTGTGTAGTATCCTCTAATCCCAGACCTCCTGTAAATCTATCATAATAATTCTGTAAATACTTATTTAAACTTTTTAAAAAATTTGTCAATCCAAACTGGTTTTGCTAAAACATCTCAGTTCAGTTACTTATGAATGAACTGATTCAGGTTTTGTTCTATTTCTACTGAATAGGGGGTGTAAGCGAGTCAAACCGCTTGTGAGTTACTCGAGATCGGCTCGCTAAAAGCTCAAATCGAGCCGCACTTAAACGAGCTCTAGCCCGCCTAAATTAGCTTGTTTAAGAAATAAATTATTATAACTAATATATCAAAAAACTATTTAATGTATACAAATTAATTAAGAAACAATAAAGTGGTTTTTTAAGCTTGAAGTTAGCTCAAGCTTGGCTCGTTTATTGTTTCAACGGTGTAGTTAAAAGTGGCCCACGGTGTAGTTTCAACGCATACATACATACACACACACACACATTTATATATATATAACCTCAAAAATCCATTAATAAAAAACTTAGGGATTATTGTTGATATAATAGAACTTTTGTAAACATATTTGACATCCACAAAAAGAATCAGACAAAATTGTTTCAGGTCAACCGAGCATATTTCCTTTTTAACCAAAGCAATAATATATAGCTAGCCCCAGATTACGAAGTGCCTTGGCTAATTTAACAATAATAAGAAAATGTGAATACTTACTGATTTCAGAATCTTGTAAGGATTTCTACTTATTTTTTTGTCTGGGGTAGTTTGAATTATTGTTTTTGCAACATCCATGGGAAGAACAGTAGACCAAAACTGAAATCAAACATTTGATTAGAGGACAAAGGGCAAAGTAATTAAAAAGACAGTATGTTGTTTGAGTATGATATGATGCGTACCGCTATACCACCAAGACCACCACTCACAATTCCAATTCCAACATCCACCAAATTCTTGTTTTTGTGATGGAATGAAGAATCTTTGAGTTGTAGATGCAAAGAATGCCTCAAATACTCGTATGTAGTAAAAAATACAGCATTTCCAATAGATTCCCGCGATAGAGTCGCCACGCCTCCTCTAAATAATCCCTTAACCTGGTACAAGCTCAATGGTGAGTGAGATACAATAAGAGACTAGAAACCATATATTAATAATATAAACTCATACAAGGTGATGTATATCCTATATTTTACCCTATTAAATACCGGGATTGATTACATAGTTACAATCTAACACTCCCCTTACCGCACCGGGTTGGGTCAGCAAGAGTAATGGTAAGGTTTAGGTCCCCCATCATGTGCTTAACTTCTTTTCCTTCAGACTTCAGTAAAGTTTCAAACCATACATCCTTTGAGATTACAGTTATATCCCCAAACCATTGGCCACTAATATGCCAACACTATTAACCTTGTATTTTCTTTATATGTTGATATGGCTCCTAATGAGTTTGTGTTATGAGTTGCATACTTGTTAATGAGTCCTACTTGTACACCGTGCTTTAAAATGTGTAAATAATAGGAATGCCCTCTTTCTTTTTAGTAATTTTTAATATCAAACGGCCCGTGTCTCAAATTAGCCGGTCGATCATGTTGGGTAATGCCCTAATGGGCCAAATTGGGTGAAGTTAGAAAAGGTATTTTTGCAACACTTAACACCGAACATTTTTTAAACCTTTTAGTAATGTTTAGGTGTTATGGTAGTGATAACACCATTTTTAAAATTTAAACAACTAGGAGGTTTTATGCCTCCAATCCATTCAACTCGTTTCCTTTCAATCTAATTATTTCTTTTGGCCCATAAGAGAAACATTCCCAAATCGTGAGTTGGTAGCATGGATTTTTTACCCCTTGAGTTTTTACGGTCTCAATCGCGCAATTAAGAGGACCGCTGTATTTACGATAGGCTGGAACCACAGAATCAGTACCTTGAATTTGCATCCTACACTGGAAAAAAGCGTGTCACAACAATTACTGAATTATCAAAAATGAAATGAACTCTTGAAAAATATTACCTTGACCAACTCTGATGGACACAATACAAAGCTGATAATGGATCCAGCAAAAGCTGCTGAAGGAATTATTATATGGGGCTCCAGCTTCTTATTAAGATCTCCTCCCTTGAATACGAATATTTTAAAGGTAATCGTAATTCCTTGATCTCTTGTTCAGTAATATCTAAAATATATATACAGGACTAGGACCGACTTCTTAGGAGCTAAAATAGGAAACAGATAAACACAAATAATACATGATACTAATCTTCTAATATATTATCCTAAAATAATATACACGCTAATACACCCCCTCAGTCTGAGCGGAAGAAGGCTGAATGCACAGGCTGGACTTGAAACGACAGAAAAGTTGACGAGGCAGCCCTTTTGTAAAAATATCAGCGTATTGGTAATCAGCAGGAACATGGAGGACCCGAACTGAATATCCAACTCAACATGTTTAGTACGTTGGTGCTGAACGGGGTTCTCAGATAAGTAAACGGCTGATATGTTGTCACAGTAGACAACAGTGGCTGTACGAATCGGAACATGTAGTTCTATCAATAAGTTGCGCAACCAACTCGTTTCAGCAACGGCATTAGCTACCCCACGGTAATATTATCGCCAAGAAAAACACAATAGCCTGACGTAGAACGCCGGGAATCCGGACATTCCCCCCAGTCAGCATCTGAATATGCAATTAGAGCATTAGACTTGGAGGGACGAATAAGAATACCTTGATCACTCGTGCCTTTTAAATAACTAGAATACGCTTCAAAAATTGAAAATGGTGTTCACGAGGATCATGCATAAACAAACAAACTTGTTGGACTGCATAGGCAATGTCAGGACGTGTAAACGTAAGATATTGCAGTGCACCAGCAAGGCTACGGTATAATGAACCATCTGAAAGCGGGGGACCAGATGAAACACTTAATTTAGAAGCTGTGTCCACAGGTGTGGCACATGGCTTACAGTTTGTCATGTTAGCCCGAGCAATAATGTCATGTGTGTAATGCTCTTGCGATAAAAATAGACCACCTTGTTTAGGGGTGACCGTGATACCCAGAAATTGATGCAAAGAGCCCAAGTCCGTCATAGCAAATTCATTGGATAGTGAGCCAATAATTTGACGAAGTAATGTATCAGTGGAAGCTGTGAGTATAATATCGTCTACATATAAGAGAAGATACGCCATTTGATTACCGTGTTTGTAGACAAATAAGGACGTGTCACTAACCGTGCTGATAAAACCACAAGAAGTAATAAATTTTGCAAACCGTTGGTACCATGCCCGAGGGGCTTGCTTGAGGCCATAGAGACACTTTTGTAGCTTACACACATGATGTGGTTTAGAAGGGCCCTTAAAACCTGGTGGTTGATGCATATAAACAGTTTCGTGCAAATCACCATGCAAAAATGCATTTTTAACATCTAACTGATTTATTTGCCATCCCCGCGAAACCGCAAGACTAAGGACAGTGCGTATAGTGGATGGTTTTACGACGGGGCTAAAAGTGTCATCACAGTCAATACCAACCTGCTGGGTTTCCTATTCACAACTAAGCGGGCCTTATAACGTTCCAACGTGCCATCAGCATGGAACTTATGGCGAAACAGCCACATACAACGGATGACATGTGCATCCGGAGGTCTAATCACTAATTCCCATGTATTATTATCCTGTAAAGCTTTGTATTCAGTTTTCATAGCATCAAGCCAATTAGGATCCGATTGGGCATCAATATGGGATTTAGGTACCGGTGAGATAGGTTGGTTTGCGGAAGTATGTAATGTGTAGGGTGTGTTGGTTTTGATGGTTCCATCACGAGTGCATGTGACCATCGGGTGTCTGGGTGGGGGAGGGGCGGAGGAGGTGTAGGGGCTGCGGGAGACGTGGGAGACGGTGAACCCGAGTTAGCGGGCTGAGTAGAAGGGCTGGTGTAGACAGGTTTTGGTGGGGGAAGGTTTTTGTTTCGTCGCTGGTAGGTAATAGGTGAGGGAGGCGGCTGATGCGATGTAGGAGAGGGCGAGGTTGGCGGAGAAGAGTTGGGTTCAGGCTGGTTAGGAGATGGTGGATCCGTAGGGGTGTGGGGCATGCGGAAAAGATGCAGGTGGTGAAAGAAGTGGTGAGATGTCACTTTCTAGAAAGGTATGGTCTACAGGTGAGGAGGGTTTAGAAAATGAGAACACGGTCTCCGCAAAAGTGACGTGCCGTGAGAGGATTACCTTTCCGGTAGAAAGGTTGAGACACCGATAACCCCGAAATGAGCGGGGTATCCAAGGAAAACGCAAAGGGAGGACCGATGGGTTAATTTATGGGGTCGGGTTGAGGACGTGTTCGGATAACATGCGCATCCGAAGACCCGGAGGTGGTCGTAATCAGGTTGACGACCATAGAGAGAAGCCATTGGGGTTATAAACCGTAGTTTGGCGGACGGTAGGATGTTATGAAGATAGGAAGCTGTATGAAGCGTTCGACCCAGAAATTGGATGGAAGCGAAGCATGAGTTAAGAGACAGAACATGATTTCGTTTAGACGACGAATCATGCGTTCGGACTTCCCATTTTGTTGGGAAGTGTGTGGGCATGAAAACCTAAAGTGAAGACCATTTGCCGTAGCAAAATTTCGAAAATTTGTGTTGTCAAATTCACCCCCTAAGTCGCATTGGAACGACTTAATATCAATGTGAAATTGGGTTTTAACATATTTATGGAATTGGGCAAATTTGAAAAAAGTTACAGATTTTGTATTTTAATGGAAAAACCCAAGTAAAATTAGTGTAATCATCAATCAACACCATATAATATTTGTAACCAGATTTACTAAGAACGGGCGACGTCCACAAATCACAATGAACAATATCAAATGGTAATAAAGTAGACAAAGTTGAATTAGCAAATGGTAATCGTTTATGTTTCGACAATTGGCATGAATGACAAACGAGCGATCGTGATCGCTTATTACACGAAATTAAATGACGAGAATGAAAAAAATCCATAATATGATGTCCTGGATGTCCAAGACGATCATGCCAAAAATCGGTTGATGAAGATGAAGCAACAAAAGCGGAAGCTGAAGCAGTGTTCTTGGTGAGAGGATAAAGTGGGCTGGAGCTATCATGCCTGGTTAGGATCTTCCCACTCTTGTAGTCCTTCACAGAAAAACCATACGGATCAAATTCCACAGAAACATTGTTATCTTTAGTGAATTGTTTGACAGATATAAGGTTTTTGACGATGTGTGGTGAATAAAGAACATTGTTACGACAGTTTTTGGTAGGTGAGGTAATGGTGGTTTTACCGGATCCGTTAATTGGTACTCGATTACCATTACCAACTTTAACAAAATTTAATAGGACAAAAATCATGGAAAAAAGAGATTTTACCTTGGTCCCCAGTGACGTGATGAGTAGCACCAGTGTCCATATCCCATGGGTCTTCACCGTCATCAGTTTCTTGAACATTTAGGACCTGAAAAGCATTAGCAAGGGCCTGAGGATCCATTGGGTTCACTACTGTTAAATGCGCCTGAGGTGTTTGGGCTGCTGGTGATTGGGACTGGTTGTGCTGTGAGCCAAAACCTTGAGGCCAAGGGGAAGCCCACCCTGGCATCGTCGGGTATGGGCAGGGTGGTGGTGGATACCATGGGGCTGGGGATTGGGCCATCCACCAGTTTGGCCAAGGACCCATGGGCCCATTTGATCGCCGATTACTGTTGTTATTGGGCCAGGACCCATTGCAATTGGGCTGACCCGAAGAACCCGAAGAACCTGAAGATCCAGAATTTTGCTGTCCATATTGCCTGTTGCTGTTACGCTGCTGTTGTTGACCCGAACCACCGCCGCGACGGTTACTCCTACCGCCGCCCCTGTATGAGCCACCACCTCAGCGTGTAGGCTGTTGCTGCTGCCTGCGGTGTGGTGGTTGCTGATCTTCAGAGATAGTCACGATGTTTGACGAGGCGGCTGAAGCATTAAGGGATTCCCGTGCCTCTTGTCGCTGCTGATCAGACTGAAGCAAACTAACAGCCTCTTCCCATGTAGGAATTTCCTTGTTGATGATGCTTGCAGTTGTGTCAAATTCAGATGGTAGGCCTCTAACTAATTGAAGGATGAGGCGCTGATTGGAGACCGGTTGATCAACATCAGACAGTTGATTAGCAATATCCTTTAATCGTTGGCAATAGGCGTCGAGAGATGGCATGGATTTCAGAGTCAGATTAACAAACTGATGTTCTACGGTGGCTGCCCTAGATCCTTTGTTGTTGGTGAACAGGCCTTTGATGCGTAACCAGGCCTCTAAAGCAGTAGAGTCAGTTTCAAGAACACGAACCAGGAGATCGTCGGAGAGGGTACTGTAAATCCACTGCAGAACAATGGCATCGATCTCCATCCATGACTCGTAGTCAGGATCAGTTTTCTCTGGTGGAAGGGTGCCATCGATGTGGTTTGTTACCTTGTAACCACGAGCAATCGACTGAAACAATTTCACCCAAGACGAATAGGTGACCTTGGTACCATCCAGAACCCGCACCTTGTTCTGGATGTTTGTAACAGTGTAAACAGGATGGAGAGTAGGTGTTTTAGGGTCGGATGATGAACCAGCATCAGTTTGCTTGGTATCGACCATGGCTGATCTGTGAAGATAATACGGGTGTTGAAAAAAAAACGAATAAAAGAAGGCAGGGGCAGCAGACTCGTAGTCTGGGATCTGTGAAGAACTAGGGTTTAGAGCTTGAAAGCTCTGATACCATAAAGGTAATCGTAATTCCTTGATCTCTTATTCAGTAATATCTAAAATATATATACAGGACTAGGACCGACTTCTTAGGAGCTAAAATAGGAAACAGATAAACACAAATAATACATGATACTAATCTTCTAATATATTATCCTAAAATTATATACACGTTAATATATTTCAGGTTAAATGGAAAGAAGATAACTTTGGACAACCAAATATCAATTTAAATATAATTTCAAGACCTGCAGTGCTTGCTTTGTTTGGGAATAAATGCCAAAAACAAGTGAACTTTCAATAGCCATTCCCACGAAGGATGGTGTTGCACCTCGGTAAAGTCCTCTTACCTGTAAAGGAACCATTCCACAAAAAAGCACAATTATAAAAAAATAAAAATAAAAACATATGTATTCAACAGAGAGAAATCTAATAGAAATAACACATTAAAATGTGGTCTAAGATCTAAATTATCACCAGCATAATAAAAACTACCATAATACACCTACATTTACAAATAACTTGTGTACTAAAAAAAGAAAATAATGAACAAGTGGGCTGCAAATAATAGTCTAAAAAAGAAAATCACCACTCAGATCAAAAACCCTCACTTGAGCTCCTTGTGCACCTTTGACTAGACAGTTGCACAGTCCAAAACCACACAACAATAGCTGTGGAAAGAGAGCACTTGCAAGTAGACACAATGGGGCATACTTTCTCTAGTCATGATAGGCGAGATTTTTTTTTTTGGTTAGTTTTATTTGGTTTTGAACATTTGGTAGTAACTAGGTGATCTTTATTATGTTTGTTGAATCGTATTAGTTTTTTCTAAAATTTATTATATATTTTACATTTTTCCTATAATCACGCAAGCCTTGTTTTTAGGCGATAGGCAAACCCTTTGAGACTTGTGCACTGCGACTTTGACTACTATGGCATATAACTCCTATTAACATCATGCAACAAAACAGCCTGAAACGTCTCATAAAAAAGTTGTCACGCAAGAAGTTGAGGGACATACTCCTTCGGTCTTCAATATCCTAGTTGTACAGTGAAGTCCACCTCTATACTTGAATCCATTAGCTTCAGTATTGTGTTTCTGAAGCTTCACCTAAATGAAAAACAAAAGATAGATGTCAATAAATAATCAAACAGCTCATGGTTGCAAAAGTCGTTAGGCGCTCTCTAGTCGGATTCGGGAGTACTCGGGAAGTACCCGGCATAGGTGGAGATTCCTCGGGGAGTAATTAGCTTAGACGAGCAATACTCGGGCCTCGGCAGCCTACCTTGTAGCGAGTACTCGGGGAGTATTCGGAGCCTAGGCTGGACTTCTACAACCATGGGTATAATAACCAATTTTATAAAGAGTCAACTGCATAAGAACATAATCAACTTTGTCCAATTTCAATTTCAGGTAATCATCTTCTTTTTTTGCATAAAAACTTTGAACATTCAAAGAAATTGATAAAGACCCCTCTCAACACTATTAGAAAGACCCATGTTGACCATTATTACCTTGCACCGATTTGGCACTTGGAAACCCCAAGTGCATAACACTGGCATCACGTGACCTCAGTAAAAAACGATTTTATGTGTTACATACTCGTTATCCAAGTGTTAAGCAAGGCCCCAAGTGTTTAACACTATGCGTTACATAATATTAGAGTGAACATTTTCAAAGAGTGTGCTGGCATGAAAAAACCTTGGTCCGCCACTACCAGTTACAAAACAAAATTACCTTTGATCAAAAACTTCTAAGCTCAAGAGTTGTTTATAATGCAAAGAAAGTTGGTTACTAAAAATCCAGATTAAACCAACGTTTTAACTGTTAATGCAATTAACTCTTTACCAGTTAGACTTATTTGGGCATATTGAGAAACAATAGTAAATTTGAGCCTGTGAAGACAAGTACATTGAATAGCAAGAAGAAATAAACATAATCGAAATACAAAGTAGAAAACAAATTAAAACAAAATCTAAATTACACAAAGCTGTGCATGATTAGTACCAACTCAACATGCCACATGTTTCTTAGCATGTATGTGAACACAGATGACAGGTAACAAGCAAGACATTAATGCATAGTTGCAAAGACACATTGAAATCTATGTAAGTCAAAAAAGTTTATATTATGCATGTAGCACTTACTTGAGGCTCTACCTATTCAGATTAACAATCTTCATATTCATTTCTCATTCTCAACATTTAGTTTCGAATAAGAAAGCCAAAACGGATTCATTGTGTCTAAACAAGATTTCTATCATCAAACTACAATAATTCTATGAATGAAGCATTTTGATTAGCAGCTAGCTACATGTAGTTCTCACTGAAATAGAAAGTATCAGAAAGTATAAGTATAAATCAAATCGCATAGGGGGTGTTTGGATATGCATTTTCAAAGTGATTATCTGGCTCTTGTGATGGTAATCATTTTGACTGTTTGGGTTATCATCAGGGGTTACTACACAGCCTCAGTTTGTCTGTTGAGCCATGAGAAGTTGTAAACCTCAACAGCATAAAAAACCCTTATTTATGTTTTGCCATATATATATAAAGTGTAGTAAACCAAATAAGTAGAAAAGTAAAGGAATTGCAGTGATTTGAAGTAAATAAAAAGAAGTAACCTTGACAGTGTCAAAAGGATGACCAACAATGACCATGGAAACACCAGAGACCAATCCTGCTACATAATGCTTATAACTTGAATTCTCTCCCATATATCCCTTCCTCTTTCTGGAAATCCTTACACGCTACTCAAAAACCATCGGACTTCTATTACAGATAGATAGATAGATAAATAGATAGATCGACAGTCATGGATGTCTAAACTCCGTTTCTCATTCCCACTGCGGCAATCTCTCTCTCTCGCCAAATCAATGGCTTCATCTTACCAATAATATAATATATACAAGGTCACTTTTGTAATACAGAACCAACTCAAGTGTGTCATTCGTAATTGTGTGGCAAACTCAAAACTATTTTTAAATTTCTCTTTCGTAATCATCAATGAATTAATATTTAAATAATTTCAATTTTCATTTTCATTTATTACTCGAAACACTTTCAACTAAGAAAATGTTTATGAACTCTCAATTTTCTAACTTGGTACTCTTAATTAAACCTAACCCTATTAACTTTCTTTTTTTTCCTGACGTTGCCTGACTTTGATAAGGTGTCATGCTTTGTATCAAAAACATTAATTAAAAATAAATTGAAAAACGCATCATTCACCACCATTTCAACCATGGTTCACCACCACTATCCCTACAGTTTACCTCCGCCATCCACCTTCCATCACAATCGCATCACATGTCACACCCCAACCGATGGTGGAAACATCAGAGTGATACGAAAACGAGATTGCAAGAGATTTCATAACAACTAATAGTGACAATATTCAGATAATTCAAATTTCATTGATACTAAAGTACATATACATTGTTTGAAAGGAAAGTACAACAAGTTGCAAATAACGAAACAACATGAAACAAAATACATAAGTTTAAATCTAGGTGTGTTTCTAATCCAACCTAAGTGGTATTCTTCATCGTCATCAACTAGTTTACTGCAACATATATTATAATAATGATCAACAAAAAGTTGGCGAGTATACAAGTTTAGATACATAGCATAATAGTGTTTAAAAGTTGTCTCATATCTAACATGGTAAATTGCATATGTTGTTATTAACATACGAGCATGTGTTATCTATAAGTCAAACCAAAGTGTACCGCAATCGTGCATACCATCGTCGCCGAAATGACAAGGTTGTAAAATAGTTTACTTAACAATACCACAAGAATACGAGCAGTGCGTTAATCCTATAGCGCTATAATTGTTAAGGTACGCTTGCAAAGTCAATGAGCATATAGAACACAAGTATAACATATCATGCGATTAACAAGGAGAATACAAGTATCATGTTATTAACGGGTAGAACATGTGCGTAAACAAGTTTAATCGTGATTCGTAATTTTTGTATAAATGTACATGTTGCACCTAAAGTGTTTAAAACAGAAAATGGGATCGAGTATACTCATGGTTTTGCGTAGAAATTTCACGTACGTGAGTTGATGCGTTGGAGAGTCAAGGACACCGAAGTTACCCATTGGGGAAACGAAGGTGTGTGAGTTTATGGAATTTGTGAAAAGTTTGGATTTGAAATTTATATCAAAAGTATATATATGCACTAAAATATATCTTGTCTAAACAATCGTTTGGACACTAAGTTTTCATGTATTTTCATGGGTCTTAACGTGCCCATTAGAATCACAAACGAGGAAATAAAGAACAAAGATAAATAGCCTAAGTCCACAACATTTAACCATAATCCGGTTAGTATCATGGTTTTGGCTATAGGGGAAGGTTCATTTGAGAAGAAATTAATGTGAGAAGAAAAAGAAGAAAGGACATAATGGTAAAACATTAAATAGTTTATAACTCCTCTAATTAATTATGTTATCTCTCATTAATAAAGCAAAAACATTTTATACTACACATTTCAAAAGTTATCCTACATCTTACATTTATCGGAATTTACCCTACACACATGTAAATTTACTTACACATTTCAAAATTTATCCTACAATACTAAAATTTATCCTACACATGTAAAAAATTGTCTTACACCATAAATTATTTTATCTTGAAAGAGTATATGAAAAAATGAGTTAAAGTTTAATTAATTAGCTAATTAATGACAATTATAGATTTACCTATATGCCATTTTTCATAATATTAAATACACACATTAAATGAAGTAAATGAAGAATTTCTATTGGTTTAAAAGTTATTCTTTTTATTCTTACAAAAATTTTCTTCTCATTTGAACTCTCCACTTTGGCTATATATATATATATATGATTAGGATCATTTGTGAACAACTTATTGAGGTGAACTGAGTGAACTAATTTTGGCTTTTGATCATTTTTTAGATTAAAATAGTAAGATTGATATTAGTCAGGTACTTTTAATTATAATCCCTTAATTTTCTCATCTCTTAACTCTCTCTCTCTCTCATTTTTAATTATTTTTCTATTATTTTAATTATAAAAGATTAAAGGGCTAATGTTTTTTTAAACAAACTCTTATGTGCTTTTAAGAATTAAATATTAAACCTAATTAAATTATGTTTTTTTACGTATGTGTATACAGGTTAGTATATACAAGACTTATACACTTGTGTATAATTACATCTTGTTCCCACAGGTGTATTATTTAAGTACATATGTGTATAAACTAACAGCTGTGTATCTTGTATAAATTGATAGTTAGCGAGACTGTACACATGTGTATAAACTAACATCTGTGTAACTTGTATAAACTAATACTATCGAGACTGTACACATGTGTATACACCAACAACTGTGTATCTTGTATATACGGAAACTAGCAAGATTTTAGGAATTTGATTATATTGTTTAATAAATGCAATTTACAAAAGACGCAAATTCCCTTCTATCAATTAATTTAAAGGGAAGTTACAACATTATAATTACAATCTTGCCATTGTTTAAAAATCTCTAGATGATATAATCTAATGGCTCAGATTAGTTCACACAGTTCACTCTTAACTTAGTGTTCACTCTAGAACCCTACCCATATATATATTATATAGTAAGATTCAATCATAGTATCATAGAATTCATATAAGTCAAGCATGGAGGGATGTATACCTCATTGTATGATTTACCAAAACACAAAGTTATCAACATAATTGATAACCCAATTGGTCATGAATGAAAGTAAAATAAAGACTAACTAACTAGTTTATCAAGTAGCCAAGTAAGATCAACCCGGGTGTTTCATACCCATTATGGAAAATGTTGGAGATGCGTTGTGTTACTTTGAAACTAGGAAACTATTTGGAATAATATGGTAAAACATCAAGTGAGGTGGTGGTACAAGTTTGGATAGCCAAGGCTTCCATGGTTAAATCCTTTACCAAAACACAAGTCTCACCATATTGAAGATGGTGAGCTTGGATGGTTTCATCACTTGTAAGTCATCTAAAACCTTGTCAAAACCGAAAGTTTAGAGGGTATCTGCACAATAAACTCATGATAATCAACCCTAATCAGGCCCCCTAACCATAGGTTTGGTTAGAGGTAAGATGGGTGTAAGTCTGAATGTGTAAGGACAAGTTTATAAATGTAACGGTTTGTTTTTTGTAACTTTCTGTTTTTAGTAAGTTTGGTTCGTGATTGTATTTTTGGAAAGTCTAAACCTTGTAATTGTATTCGCATTCTGAATCATTGTAATCAAATGTGACAATTGGCAAAATTCCGGTAATTTTGTACAACTTGAACAACTAGTACATGTTTATTTATCGTATAACATGACTTATTTTTTGATTTTTAAGTCTTAAAAGTCTAGGAATTTAACCAAATCATAGTTTGGTATGATAATAGATTCGTCATGATCACGAATATATAAAATCATATCCTAGACAAATGACAACGACGCGAACATGTAATAAATATTAGAACTAGTTACGGTACAGTCTGATATAATAGAATTAAGATATAAAATATTTATGCACTATTATACCATAAAAATTTTATATAAAATACCAAATTGTCCAAGTATGCAGCAAAATTCAACATTCTGCAGCAAAATTCAGCAATTGTCGAAAAGCCAAAAATAAATATTTTTAGCTAAAGAATAATAATGGGTGTTAGAAATAGTATAAAACCCATATATAAATCTTATTATTTAAAGTTAAACGGTTTGTTCAGTAAAAAACCTGACAACAAAGCCGGTACCAGAACCGAACTCAAAATGACAAATTTATTAGTCTGAAGAGCTACATTAATTAACGGGACAATAAAAATTGTACTAGAATTATTATGAACATAAAATTTTATAAGTAACATTATATATCAGTATATTACCAGGGTACAAGACCCGAACCAACTTTATCAACCAAACAACAAATCAATAAGACTAATAAATTATTTTGGCCTACTATAACATCACTTTAATGTATTGGAGGTATTAGCTTTTATAAAAACTTATATATATAATTATTAAAGTTTATAAAAATATATAAAATTATATATATTAAAAAAAGAAAAAGAAAACAACACCACCTCACGGCAATGTGTGCTTCACCATGCCACTAAATATTTTTTATTCATTATGCGTTGGCAAGTTATTAGCATGTTTAGTGTGAAGTGAGGTGTAAGAACCATAATCACCAACACAAAACCAAGATTATAATTACTTCCATTTCATTCATTTCCTCCATACACCAAAACTCAAGAACACTCTCACTTTTGCTCTCAAAAAAATTGTCCATGCTTCATCATCTTCACCTTCACTTTTTAAAAATCAAACACAAGAATCTCAAGCATGCATGAAGATCTAAAGGAGATCTAAGGAACTTGCAAGAATTAGGAGTTTACTTTGGAAGCTTGGAACTCTTGATTAGCCTCTCTTCTTGTTCCTCTAGATCATCCCTAGCCATTGTGCTAGTAGTAAGATCTTAAAACCTTATGTTATACTTTTTATTTTATAAAATTTCACAAGATCATTATAAAAAATAAAAACCCACTTGAAAAACACTAATAAATCTAAGATCATTAACATAATCATGTGATTTTCTTGATAATTTTTGATGATCTTGAACTTGTTATGAACTAGTAAACTTGAATCTTGCAAAATTATTAATAAAAAGGTGATCTAAACACATGCATGTTTAGATTAGTAAGATTCATTAACAAAATATGTCATGAACATAATCTCATATTTTAAATATGATTATACATATATTAGATCATTAAATAAAAATTATGATTTAGAAATTTTGTATAAAAGTTATAATAAAGTTTCTATATTAAGAAAGACTAATAATTATAACAAGTTCATAACATTATGTTAATACATTTATATAATATTGTGGTTTATGATGATTTGAGTTAGTTTAATTACTTAAAACATGTTTATAAAAAGATGGGAAACTTATATTTTAAAGGAAACTATGGCAAAATTTTTATAAAAATAGATATGATTAAACTAAAGATTTAGTGGTTAAAAGTGATTAGGAACTTTAATCTTGTTTAAATAAAGGTTTGGTGAAAAAGTTAAGAATATAATTACATAAGTATTTCTTAAACTAAAAAGGAGATCAATATTATTTTTAATAAAAATATATATTTTGAAATCACCAAATATGTGTATATATATATTTTTGTATAAAAATATGTTTAAGTGTTCAACTTTTGACATAATTATATATATCGGACAATTCGGACAAACTTGGACTAATCGGACAAAATAAATTATATGGTATAAACGAAACAAATGACAAAGACGAAATGAATAAAATAGTTGACACGAACCTAACGGTCAAAACGAACGAATAACCAATACACTTTATATTTACTAGAATTTTTTAATATATATATATAACTTATAGTTTTTATAAATATATTTTTATAAGTTATAACAAATACTAGTAAATATTTTTGGATAAGCCCAACTAAACAAATTATTAGACTAAGCCCATTTTTATAAAAACTATGTTGGGCTAAACTTATTTTTATAAAGTATATGGACTAGGCCATTTATATAAACTAGTTGGGCTAAGGCCCACTTTTATTAAATTAACTTTGGGCTAAGCCCACTTTTATAAAATTGTTAGGCCTACTTGTATAAACACTTTTATAAAAACAAACTTTGGGCTAAGGCTCACTTTTATAAAAAAAATAAACTTTGGCTAAGCTCACTTTTATAAAAGTTTACATAGGCTAGACCCATTTAAATAAAAGATAATTTTGGGCCAAGCCCACTTTTATAAAGAGATAAATTTGGCTAATCCATTTTATAAAAACTAACATTGGGCTAAATCCCACTTTTTAAAAGTAAACTTGGGCTAATCAAATTTTTATAAACTATATTGGGCTAGGCCTAATCTTTCATTTTAACTTGGGCTAGACCCATCTTTACAAACCAATTGGGCTTAATCCATTTTAAAACAAAATTAGGTTGGGATAGGCCCACATACATAGTAAGAAAATTGGGCTAGGCCCATGCTTACAAAAACTATTGGGCTAGGCCCATATGTAATAAAGTCTTAGATTGATTTTTTACCATTAAATAATGGACTAGATCCATTTACATGCAATCAATCCAAAATATATATATGAAAGAAATATATATATATATATATATATGATATATATATATGCGTGTGTGTATATCAACCAAGAAAACCAATACTTACAAGTATGAAATTCAAGATAAAATACTTGTACGAAAAACAAAACGAAAGCCTAAGTGTCTAATAGATTAGAACACTTGTAGGTCGAAAAACGAACGAAGTATCAGGAATCAAATAGAGATTTGTACGGAACGCAAATCTATGAGTTCATGTTTCCCCTTTTATTTTAACGTTTTTTATGGTTTTAAACGTGCGGGGATGTATACATGTTACAATTAATATAGCTGGGAAAATGAAAATATTTAGATCACATGTGAGTAAGGCTCAAGCATTGGGGCCATTAATGAATAACAAGTACCGAGGAACAAGGTGATAGATCTATTGGGTTTGGGCGAGCCCCACTCTATTATGGCAATAATAATATATCGTATTAGAGTGCTTTTGTGTCTAAAACGAGTGTCTCAGACACATAATAAATCATCAAGGTTTGGTTGCCACCTTATTCGGCATACAGATTAGTGTCCTTGCAACACACTAATGATCTTACAAGTTTCATTAAGCTATATTAAACAAGTTTATTTCAAATGTTTTTGATAATTCATTCGATACAAAATTTATAACATGAATTCACCAGCTTTTGTTGACATTGTTTTCAAAACTAACATGTATTACAGGAAACTAGTGGATGGACTTCAGGGAAAAATCTTGTTCGTTTGTTGAGAAGTCAAGATATTATGTTTCACCCGGTCTTTGTTGTTATGTTTTATAAACTTATGTCTAAATTTTAAATAATGTTGTTAAACTTGTGGTTTGTTTTAAAGACAAAAGTTTATATGTAAATTATGGTCAAATGAAAAGTATGGATGAATGTTTTGTAATGTAATAAAATGTCGTTTACTTGGTTGAATGCAACGATTGCCGCTCTGGCCACACCTCGCGACACGCTTCCGCTACATCGAAAATCGGGGTGTGACATCAAAGGCTTTGATTGTAATCGAATTGATCATTTATATGAAATTCGCAAACTTTATACGCAATTATACATATGACCGTACGCTTATTCGTCAAATGATTGATAGTTTCAAATTAACTTGCATATTCTTATCGTGCATTCGTGAAACTTAAACGTTTCAAATTAAACAAAACAATTAGCGATTTAAACGTGAAATACATAAGCTTTGGCATCGTAAATATTGTCACACTTATATTTTATGCTTACTACTTAACAAGTCTTCTCTTTTTTTGATTATATAATATCTTTACACTTGTTATTCACTTACCAAACAAACCATCCTTGCAATATGTAAAGGATATAACAAATAAACATCAAATAACCTAACTACATTTATTAATTAAAAAAAGAAAGTAGGACAGCTTGCGGCCGCAAGCTGTCTTCACCATTAAACCTTCTTGTTTCAAGACAATTACCCACCTAAACCTTATTAATGCTAACCTAACTCAAACCCTAATCTTCCCTCTATATAAACCCACCTTTCCCCAACCTTTTTTCACTTTTACAAGCCTCCAACACTTCACAAATCCTCCCTAAACTTCCAGATTACTCTACTGTCCTACTTCAGTTTGCAAGTGAGTTCTAACTCACTTCCTTGGCTACTCAAGCCTTGTTTCTTCTTCTAAAACACTTGGATAACCTCTAGGAAGGTTTTCACAAGTTTTCTTGGGCAAACTAAGGTGAAACCTCACCATTTTGAGGTCCAAAAGTGTCTTCAACTTTCTGCTCACTTTTATCTTTTCATAACTTCAAAACTTCAAGTTTTCTTCATGTTTTCTTCCTCAACAATGTTTGATAAGCCTCTTGGGATGTTACCATAGGTTTTCCATGGAAAACCAATGTGGAACAATACCATTTTTATGGCCAAACATTCTATTTTGGAAGATGAACTTGCAAACTTTTTCTTAAACATTCTCTTAACAACTTTATGCTACTTGTGCCTCTAATCAAGCCCATGATTAGTGAGCTAGATAGAGTTGTTTTATACAAATTAAGAGGTATAAAATACCTCTAAACTTGTTGTTTTACTAAGGGTCTTAACCCACAAGTGTTGAAACCATCCAAGCTTACAACCTTGTGTTTTGGTAAATGTGTGATTACATGGAGGCCTTGGCTATCCTACTTTCAATCCACCACCTCACTTGATGATTTCTATCCACTAAGCTATGTTCAACCTTCAATTGAGTAACAAGGCTACGACACATCCCCAAACGTTGCCATGTTCGGGATGCACGCACCTGGCTTGCTTACTTGGTCGATACATAGTTTAGTGAAGTATCTTACTTTATTTCATTCATGACCATCCGGATTATCCTTGTGTCAATTTGTGTATTGGTGAATCTTATGAAAGAGGTTAAGGACAGTCATCCTCCTACCTCCATGCATGACTTCTATGACTTCCATGAAATCCATGAACTATATGATAAACTTGATTATATAATATGTAACATATATATGTAAATAATAACTATAACCGAACCTTTGACAATGACCATATGGTTACTTGTCCTAATATTAGGTTATTTTATCTAAGACTTAACCATCGTTATGATTCTATTGGGCATGACCCATAAAACCACAAACACCCTACAGCGCTTATAGTGTCAAAAAGGAACGTTAACGTCTAGATAAATACTTTCGACAATACATACTTTTGCATAATTTAAACTCCTAAATTAATAGACTCCATTATAATTCCAATACTCATACACCCACGTTTCCTTGTGTAGGATAACTCGGTGTTCGTCCCTTAATCAACCAAACACTCTCACGGATCTAAACTTTGCAAAACCGTGAGTACACTCAACACCCTTTTTACGCTTTACACTTTTGGGTGCAATATGTTAATCTATCAAAAACACACTAAATCACACTTATATTTTATGCAATCACACAAACAATCCATCATACATGCTATAGTTATGTGATACCCGATTTGTATACTTGGAACACTCTTATGTGATACTAATTGTCATTAACTTCGTACGAGCCTCCCCTTAACATGTATAGCATTATAGGAGTAACGCATCGCACGTATTCTTGTGGTCATGTTAAGTTTAATCTATTATGCGGTTGTGACATTTGAGCCTTTTCAATCATTGCACAATCACAAACAGTTTCGTATTCAATGAAACCCTGTGTTTTATTTTCAAATTTTTTTGTATTCAATAAAATCTTGTTAATCGTTGCACAATTTCGATCATTTTCATGTTCGTTAAAGCGTTTTACGCATTTTTGCGAAACGCGTAACCATACAATCGAACGAACCGACATCCATGACATTTTCGGGCATAATCCAAGTTACACATTTCATAACACCTTTATATAACCTAAATATTAGGTTAAATGGGTTAAAATGACAAACAAGTGAAAATACAAGTTCAAGGGCCAAAAAAGTCAAAAAATAATAAATATTTTTGCTTCTTCACCAAGTTTGGCACCTATCTCCAATTTTTGACACCTAGCTCTCACTTTGCCACACTTAATATGGTGTTGACACATGTTAGGACACTAATCCACACTTGAGGAGACTTGTCATCATCTCCGTAATCCTAAAATACTATAAATACCCCATGATTCTTCCATTTTTTTCCACACCACTTCAAAACACTTTAAAACAAAGTGTGAAGTTCTTCTTTCTATCCTTCTTGGAGCTTGTTTCCAGCTTTTGGAAGCCTCCTAACTTGAGGTCCGAAAGTGTTCTTCAACACGAGTAAGTACTCTTCCTAGTTCTTTCATTATTTTAGCTATTTTGAGCTAAAAGTCGAACTGTTTGGCTTCCTGATTGACTTTTGGTTCTGACCATATTTGGTCAAGTCAAAGTTCAATTGAACTTTGCAATGTGATCGTAATCACGAAGGTTATAATCCCTAGCGATTTCACCTTCTGATTACCACGTATACTAGTCGAAGTGACGAGTTAAAGTTTCGGTAAAAAATGTACATGATGTGCATTTTATGACGAAACTATTTTCGGGTATCAAAACACCAAGTTTTGACACAAAATCAGCTTTATAAACTTAGTTAGGCATATTTTGACATGTCTAACTCGTCACTTCTAGTTTAGTGTTTATTTAGGGTCGTAATTTGAGTGGTCTTGACCACCGCTTTGACTTTCGAATCCGACCCGTTTGGTTGATCTTAGGATCCGACCAAACACATATTTGTGACCATAGTTATATAGGGAATAACCTAATGAGGTTATACCTTATGGTCACGTCATTTGGTTAGTGTTATGATAAGTTACTTCTATGTTCTTAAAAAATGATGACCAAAATGCCCTTTTTGCGCATAAATCCATTTTAAACACATGTAACCAAATTTTTTACATATAAACTGTTGTTATAACATTTTCAAACATGTTTGGGCATTTAAGACTTATCATAGGACATGTTTAACATTCTGATCACGTGTTTACGCTAATGACCAGTTAACGTAGCATAAACTACCTTAACGAGTCATAATGGGTCAATAGCACTTAGGATCCTTTCCAAATCAGAATTAAGTTTGATAAACCATATCACATGAGTTCCAACACTTGTTTGGTTTATAAGACTTCATTCTATCCGATCTCCCGTTTGTAGTCCCGACACGCTAACATAGTTATCTGACACAGGACACGTTTGAGCTTTGTTTATTCTATTGATCAATAACACTTTTGCAATCCCATGTGAGTACATAGTACCCCTGTTTTACATTTTCTAAATGTTTTGGGGTGATTCATATGTGCCTATAATTATTTTCAAGATTTCAAAACAATATACATGGTTTATATATATACAAAATGATTTTCAAAGTGAGTACATAGTTCCCCTCTTTTACCTTTTCTAAATGTTTTGGGGTGATTCATATGTGCCTATAATTACTTTCAAGATTTCAAAACAATATACATGGTTTACATATACAAAATGATTTTCAAAGTGAGTACATAGCCCCCCTCTTTTACATTTTCTAAATGTTTTGAGGTGATTCATATGTGCATTTAAATATTTCAAGTTTTCAAAACAATATACATGGTTTATGTATACAAAATTATTTTCAAAGTGAGTACATAGTTCCCCTCTTTTACGTTTTGCAAATGTTTTGGGATGACTTATATGTGCTAAATCATTTTCAAGTTTTCAAAAACAATGTTGTTTATGTATAAAGCTATAGATTTCAATAGTGTGAACAACTTGTTGATGCGTTATCCGTAACACGAATGACATTCATTAGCTTTGGCCGAGATGACCAGTAGTATGTTATGGTACCATAGGACTGACAATCCCATTATCGGACTGTTCACTGGGTTTGGTGGAAGTTTGGGTAATGCCAGAAACTGTTTCTGATTAACAAATCATTTGTTGATTTGTTAGTTTAGTTAAATAGACCCTTTGGTGGTCTATTAAAGATACCCTTTGGTGGTATAGTCAACACAAGTTTGAATGTGTTCATTAAAGAACGATCAAAAGTTTTCACAATTAAAACATGGACGATTTGTTTATGACATGGACAATTGGTTTATGACACGGACAATTGATTTATAACATAGACAAATGGTTTATAACACGGACAAATGGTTTTGAACAATGTCATGCAATGATTTTCATTTAAAGATATAAACCATACGGAGTTTTCTTTTGAATCAATCTATTACAAGTTTATTTTAGAAAAGAAACGTTTTGGTCAAGATTCATGGCTACAAGGTTTTCACAACTCTAACCAACTTGTTTTAGTTGGTTAATTGTATTGCAATATCAAACACTTTTGATACGAGGTTTTCACTTAACGACTCTTGTAGTCGAACGGGGTGTTGCAATATGTATACAAAGCCATGAATTTGACACACTCACAAAACCTATGTACTCGCCGGCATTTTTATGCTGACTCTCTTTTAACATATGTTTCAGGAATCAATACTTGATAATATGATGCATGTTTCACGTAGGAATGGACGCGGGTCTTTGTGACTTAAAATATGAAAGACAATTTATTTATGTATTGTTTCTGTTTATCCTAAGATAATGTAAATGTTTAACTTAATCAAACATAATTTTAAATTCCATGAGTTGTGAAACAATAGTTCTGTGATATGACTCCTCGATGTTTCCGCCGCGGTTCGTTGTACGTGGTCGGGGTATTACAGAAAGATTGGTATCAGAGCTTATAGTTATAGGGAATTAGGTTATTAGTAATGCTTTGACCTAGACTATAACCTTCCTAGGACCCTAACGCGAGTTATCTTACGTTTAGATTCTTAAAACAATACCATCACCTATCCTTAGGTGACTACCAAAACAAATACACAAGTTACAAATTCATTTTGAAAATCAATCATCTATCCTTAGATGATTTGTTTTGGCTTAAAGCCTTGTAAGTTTTCAAAATCGCGTCAAAGTTTGGGTTTTATTAATGTGAACACGTGCAATCTGGTTATGGTAGGGTGGGATGCTAACATGGTGGATGTTATGATTCTATCCCAAACAGATCAGGTAGTGCATTCTCAGATCATTTTTAAAATGGATCAAAAGTCTATGTTTTGTTCCTTTGTTTATGCTGACAACTACGACAAAAAAAGAAGGGTCCTATGGCAGAATTTACGTGTTTATCATTCTTATATGCATGATAAACCATGGTTATCATGGGAGATTTTAATTCTTCTTTGTTTCATGAAGATATAGCTGAGGGCCCGTCCATTTTTAATATTGGGAATAGGGAGTTTAAGGAGTGTATTGATGAAATAGAGGTGTTTGATGTTAACCGAACGGGTTTACATTTTACGTGGGCGAATAAGCAGCAAAAGGGGATCATTGTCAAGAAAATTGATCGAATATTGGGGAATATTCAATTAATTGATACTTTCCCTAATGCGGCAGCATGTTTCCTTCCGTACCGAATATCAGATCATACTTCATGTATCTTAAAATTGCCTAATGTGACCAGGGAAAAACCTAAGCCGTTTAAGTTTGCGAACTTGGTGGCCGATAAGCAGGGTTTTATGGATGAAGTTAAAACGATTTGGAATATGGACATTCAGGGTTATCGTATGTTTCAGATTGTTAAAAAACTTAAGTTGTTAAAAAACCCGATGAGGAAACTCTTGTATATGCAGGGTAATTTGCATGAGAAGGTTAAGACAATGAGAAAGGATCTAGATGACTACTAGCTAGCTATTGATAATGATCCTTTCAACAATGAGCTTCTTGATAAACACAACCGATTACTTCAAGCGTATAAGAAAGCGGTTCTTGATGAGTGTTCTTTTTTGCAGCAAAAACCTAAGTTAGAATGGCTTTCGCTTGGTGATAAGAACTCAAAGTTCTTTCACAACACTATCAAAGCAAAAAATCATCGGAGTAGAATTTTCTCGGTTAGAGATGGTAGCGGTACATTACACGAAGGACTGTCGGTTCCGCAGGTCATGGTGAATCATTATACCCAGTTTTTTGGTAGTATTGGAAGTATAAATTTGCATCCTACGCCTGATCTCTTCCATAGTGTCTTGTCGGTTGACAAAGCTTCTGCTATGGTTCGGATGGTTACTGATGATGAAATTAAACAGGCAATGTTTTCGATTGATGGGAATAAAGCTCCAGTACCTGATGGTTATACCTCGGTCTTCTTTAAAAAGTCTTGGGATGTTGTCGGGAAAGATGTTTGCAGTGCGGTGCAGGAGTTCTTTCAAAATGGTAAACTCCTCCGTCAACTTAATCATACGATAATCTCTTTAATCCCTAAGGTTAGTACACCGTCTTCCATTACGGATTATCGTCCTATATCTTGTTGTAACACACTATATAAGTGTATCAACAAGATTATTACAAATCATATAAAAGAAGGGTTATGTGACATTGTGAGCATCAACCAGTCAGCCTTTGTTCCGGGTAGAAGGATTTCAGATAATATCCTTTTAACACAGGAGTTAATGCATAACTATCATTATAATCAGGGGCCACCAAGGTGTGCCTTTAAGGTGGATATTCAAAAGGCTTATGACACGGTAGATTGGAACTTTCTTGAACAGATTTTGATAGGTTTTGGGTTTGTCGGAAAATGGTGAAGTGGATAATGGTTTGTGTCACATCCACGTCTTTCTCATTGGATATAAATGGTAATTTGTATGGTTATTTTAAAGGGCACCGGGGTTTACGACAAGGAGACCCTATGTCTCCGTACCTTTTTACGTTGGTTATGGAGGTTCTTACATTGATTTTGCAACAACAGATTTCTTTGTCAGCTGAGTTTAGGTTCCATAATAAGTGTGAAAATCAGCGAATAATTAATCTCTGTTTTGCTGATGATCTGTTTTTGTTTTCCCGGGGCGATCATAGATCAGCAAAAGTGATTTTGGAGGCGTTAGATTTATTTAAGAACATGTCAGGTCTTGTTCCTAGTATGACTAAGAGTACGGTTTTCTTTGGTAATGTTCCGGACCTAGTGAAAGACCGAATCAGAAGCATCATCCCATTTGATGAGGGTGTGTTGCCAGTTCGCTACCTTGGGGTTCCCCTTATCTCTACCAGACTTATTTACAATGATTGTAAGAGACTTGTGGAAAATATGGATTCAAGAATTACTGATTGGAAAAATAAGAGTTTGTCGTTTGCTGGTAGACTTCAATTGATTCGGTCGTCCTGTCTTCTATGCATATATATTGGGCGTCGGTTTTTATTTTACCAAAGCGCATCATTTATGAGCTGGAAGAAAGAATGCGAAGGTTTTTGTGGGCTCAAGGAAATAACATAAAGGGTAAAGCTAAGGTGAAGTGGAAAAAAGTTTGTGTTCCTAAATAGGAGGGTGGCTTGGGTATTCGAAGGATCGGGTATATGAATAAAGCGCTTATGGTTGCTCGTATATGGAGCCTTCTTACGTATAAAGAGTCTCTATGGGTTAAGTGGACTCATTCATATCGTATCCGAGATCGAAGTTTTTGGGACTTACCAATTTGAAATAACATAACGTGGAGCTGGAGGAAATGTTACAGCTAAGGCCGATTATTCAACATCATGTATGGACTAAACTGGGAGATGGTAAAAAAACGCTAGTCTGGTTTGATAAATGGGATGAGATATGTCCTTTGAATTCTTTTATTACGCCACGTATGATATCGAATGCTGGTTTCTATTTGAACTCGACGGTTGCGGATGTGTGTGACCATGGGGAATGGAGATGGCCGAACGAGTGGGTGAACAAGTTTTCGGTTCTTCGACACATGCGAGCATCATACTGAACCCGGGTTTTCATGATAGGGTTGTATGGAGAACTAGATCGGGAAAGGAGATGAACTACAGTGCCGTTATAGGATGGGGTGATTTTCGACTACATCAGAATGAAGTCCCATGGGCGAGTATTATTTGGTTTCCCCAATTTGTTCCTCGTCACTCTTTTTTAATGTGGCTGCTTGTGAACAAAAAGCTAAAAACGCAGGATGTAATGAGTCGATGGGCTTCGGCGGGTAGTACTAATTTTAACCTCATATGTTGTTCGTTGTGCATGGTTGATCTGGATTCCCATAAGCATCTTTTTTTCGAGTGTGTATATGCTGCTCAGATTTGGAATGGTATTCGAGATAAAGCAGGGATGGGATCGATTCCTAACAAGTGGGAAAGGATCTTTGATCATTTGGTGCAATATGCGAAGTCAAAGCATGCTATCAAGTTATTGGGAAGCTTGTTGTTGGTGCGGCAGCTTATTTCGTGTGGCAGGAACAAAACCAGAGACTTTTTTCTAGCAAAAAAAGGAGTGCAGATCAACTCATTGAGGTTATTCTAACAACAGTTCGGATGAAGCTACATTTGATGAAATTCAAGAGCACGTGTCACACTAGAGCTCTTCTACAAGAATGGAGACTTCCTAGAGGGTTGCTGATATATGATGATGAATATGGCTAATGGTGTTGCATGTGTTTTTTGTAACCGACTGTTACGTGTCTTGTCGAGTGACGTGTTTTTGAATTTGTGTTTAGCGTCCGTAGGGTGATTGCTCGTTGTACTCTAGTATGGCATGTCATACTTGAGAACTGAGGTTGTTGTCTGCCTCACTTGTTTGTTTTTTTGGTTGATTGATATAATATTTACCGGGGTAAACCCTTTACCCAAAAAAAACACGTGCAATCTGGAAGGGTGGATGTCTGTACCCTGAGTTTTCTGTCTAAGGCTAGGGTGTTCGTACAAATCCGCATTATTGGACAAGTCACTCTTACCTGGGAACTCTTGGGGTGAGTGTCCACTTATAGGCTAAAGCATGTCTTCGCGATACATTATAAAGACGCATTTACTTTAATTAGTCACCGTGTGTCGTTTGTTTGTTTTTAAGTAACGAACGAATGACCACCATCCTTATATTTCGTCGATATTTTTTAACATCTCTCTAGATTAGCCAATGTTTGTCATTCGGCCCCAAAACAAGCTATTTAGAACCCTGTTCAACCCCAAGCCAACCCTGCTAGACCTCTGTTCCCACCTGGTTCTTGCTACAACTGTGGCAAGATGGGTCACTTTAGAAACAACTGCCAAAATTGGTGAACGCGAATGCAAATCCAGCCCATGGATGCGCATTCAACATCAATGCCAACGAGGCTCGTACTGATAACGAAGTCATTAACGGTACGTTCCTTGTTAACAATCATCCTGCTTCTATTCTTTTCGATTCGGGTGCCGATAGAAACTTTATATCACTAGCCTTTGAACCTTTGCTTTCGATGCCTAGAACTAAACTAGGAAAACCCTTAACAGTGGAAATAGCTAGTGGTGAACCCCTTGTGCTCAACTATGTCATTCGTAGTTGCCAATTGAACTTGGATAACCACCTTTTTCCCATTGACCTTACACCAATGCAACTCGGGAGTTTTGACATCATCATAGGAATGGATTGGTTAACCAAACACCATGCTGAGGTGATCTATTTCGACATGGTTGTTCGTATACCTCTTTCGTCTGGCGGAACCTTAGAAGTTCACGGAGAGAAACCCTCTAGTAGCCTAAAACTCATGACCTGTACCCAGGCCCAAAAATTCCTATGAAAGAATTATGTAGCCTTCTTGGCACATATCTTAGAGGAAAAGGGCAAGGGCAAATTTGTTCAGGACATCCGTGTTGTTCGGGAATATCCTGAGGTGTTTCTTGAAGAGCTACCTGGTTACCCCCAATTCGTCAAGTTGAGTTTCGTATTGACCTTATACCTAGTGCCAATCCAATTGCCAAATCTCCTTACCATCTTGCACCGTCTGAAATGCAAGAGTTTTCAAAGTAACTCCAAGAACTTTCAGACAAGGGATTCATTCGTCCGAGCTTTTCACCTTGGGGCGCTCCTGTCCTATTCGTGAAAAAGAAGGATGGATCCTTCCGTATGTGTATCGATTATCGTGAGCTCAACAAACTCACAATCAAAAATCGATATCCCCTACCTCGCATTGATGATCTCTTTGATCAGCTACAAGGTGCGACCTTCTTTTCAAAGATTGATCTGCGTTCTGGGTATCATCAACTTCGTGTACTCGAAGAAGATATTCCCAAGACTGCTTTTCGCACTTGATACGACCATTACGAGTTCACTGTCATGCCTTTTGGTTTGACGAATGCTCATGCCGTCTTCATGGACTTAATGAATAGGGTTTGTAAACCTTATTTAGACAAGTTCATCATTGTTTACATCGATGACATCCTCATTTATTCTAAGTCTCGAGCCGATCATGAACAACATCTCCGTCTAACGATGGAACTCCTGAAGAAAGAACAACTTTACGCCAAATTCTCCAAATGTGAATTTTGGCTAAAAGAAGTTCAATTTTTGGGACACATTGTTAACGAACAAGGTATACATGTAGATCCCGCCAAAATCAGTGCGATTAGGGATTGGAGTACACCTACTACTCCTACCAAAGTTTGTTCATTTCTTGGTTTTGCTGGATACTATCAACGATTCATCGCGAGCTTTTCAAAGATCGCGGTTCCCCTCACCACTTTGACTTAGAAGAATAAACCTTTCGAGTGGGGACCCAAACAAGAGGAAGCCTTCCAAACACTGAAACAAAAACTCTGTAATGCTCCTGTTTTATCTTTACCCGGCGGCAACGACGATTTCGTTGTCTATTATGACGCATCAAACCTAGGCCTTGGTTGTGTTCTCATGCAAAGAGACAAAGTCATAACCTATGCGTCAAGACAATTGAAAATCCATGAGAAGAACTACATAACTCATGATCTTGAGTTAGAGCCGTAGTTTTTGCTCTCAAATTTGGAGACACTACCTTTAAGGTACGAAATGTGTGGTTTTCACTGACCACAAAAGTCTCCATCACATATTCAATCAAAAGGAGATAAACATGAGACAACGACGCTGGGTCGAACTTCTGAACGACTACGACTGCGAGATTCGCTACCATCCTGGTAAGGCGAATGTTGTGGCTGATGCGCTTAGTCATAAGGAACGTGTCAAACTTCATTGTGTTCGAGTTCAATCTGATATCCAGACACGTATCCTTCAAGCACAACATACATGTGTGACCCAAAGCTTGTTGAAAAATGAGCTGCCACAAAATCTCGTACTTCAACTCGAAAAAAAAAGACAACGGATTACTCTACTACAAGAACCATTTGTGGATTCCTAGTCAAGACAATCTCCGCACCTTATTGTGGGACAAAGCTCATAAGTCTCGTTATTCAATCTATCCTGGTGCAGACAAAATGTATAAGGATCTCCGTACCCAGTATTGGTGGCCGGGTATGAAGAAGGACATTGCCTTATGTGTGTCTAAATGCCTAACTTGTCTTAAAGTTAAGGCAGGACATCAATACCCATCTGGTTTACTTGAGCAACCACAAATACCGGTATGGAATTGGGAGAACATTTCGATGGATCTCATCACTAAACTACTGCGCACACCTAGAGGTCATGAGCCATTTGGGTAATCATCGATCGTCTCAAAGTCAGCAAACTTTTTGGCAATTCGTGAGGATCTATCTGCTGACAAATTTGCCAAGATCTACGTTGATGAGATTGTATCTCGTCATGGTGTTCCTTTGAACATCATATGCGATCGAGATGCTCGATTCTCATCTCACTTTTGGAAGACCATGCAATCTGCCATGGGAACCAAACTCAATTTGAGCACTGCCTCTCATCCTCAAACGGATAGACAATCTGAAACAATTCAAACACTGGAGGATATGCTTAGAGCATGTGTGATCGACTTTGGTGGTAGCTAGGATTCGCATCTACCATTGGTCGAATTCTCCTACAACAACAGTTATCAAGCCAGCATCAATATGGCGCCTTTCGAAGCTCTATACGGTCGAAAATGTCGTTCACTTATCTGCTAGAATGAGGTCGGTGACGCTCAGCTCACTGGACCTGAACTCATTCATGACACAACAGACAAAGTAAAGAAAATTCGCGAAAACCTTTTGATAGCTAGAAGCCGTCAAAAGAGTTATGGGACAAACGACGCAAGCCCTTGGAATTCCAAGTTGGTAATCACGTCCTTGTCAAGGTATCCCCTTGGAAAGGTGCGATTAGATTTGGAAAGAAAGGAAAACTTGCACCATGATATATTGGACCATTCAAGATCGTTGAGAGAATCAGAAAGGTGGCCTACAGACTTGATCTACCTCCTGAACTTGGGAATATTCACCCAACATTCCACATGTCCAATTTGAGAAAGTGTTTAGCCGATACAAACCTCCACATTCCCCTCGATGAAATTCACGTTGATGACACGATGCACTTTGTCGAGAAACCTCTGGAGATATTGGACCGTGAAGTCAAGAAACTCAAGCGTAGACGTATACTGATAGTTAAAGTTCACTGGGAATCCAAACGTGGCCCAAAATTTACATGGGAATGAGAGGATCAAATGAAAGCGAAATATCCACATATATTTCACAAAGTTTCATCCAATTAAATTTCGGGACGAAATTTCCAAAAGTAGGGGAGACTGTGACATTTGAGCCTTTTCAATCATTGCACAATTACAAACAGTTTCGTATTCAATGAAACCCTGTGTTTTATTTTCAAATATTTTTGTATTCAATAAAATCTTGAATTTTGTTGACGAGAATGCAAAAATGTCAATCTTTGCACAATTTCGATCATTTTCATGTTCGTTAAAGCGTTTTACGCATTTTTGCGAAACGCGTAACCATACAATCGAACGAACCGACATCCACGACATTTTCGGGCATAATCCAAGTTACACATGTCATAACACCTTTATATAACCTAAATATTAGGTTAATGGGTTAAAATGGCAAATAAGTGAAAATAAAAGTTCAAGGGCCAAAAATGTCAAAAAAATAATAAATATTTTTGCTTCTTCACCAAGTTTGGCACCTATCTCCAATTTTTGACACCTAGCTCTCACTTTACCACACTTAATATGGTGTTGACACATGTTAGGACACTAATCCACACTTGAGGAGACTTGTCATCATCTTCTTAATCCTAAAATACTATAAATACCCCATGATTCTTCCATTTTTTTACACCACTTCAAAACACTTTAAA
Organism: Scalesia atractyloides; assembly: GCA_947069175.1. NCBI lineage: Eukaryota > Viridiplantae > Streptophyta > Magnoliopsida > Asterales > Asteraceae > Scalesia > Scalesia atractyloides. The sequence continues at coordinate 31,010,998 of CAMTDV010000002.1, read as the reverse complement.
ACAAAGTGTGAAGTTCTTCTTTCTATCCTTGTTGGAGCTTGTTTCCAGCCTTTGGAAGCCTCCTAACTTGAGTTCCGAAAGTGTTCTTCAACACGAGTAAGTACTCTTCCTAGTTCTTTCATTATTTTAGCTATTTTGAGCTAAAGTCGAACAGTTTGGCTTCCTGATTGACTTTTGGTTCTGACCATATTTGGTCAAGTCAAAGTTCAATTGAACTTTGCAACGTGATCGTAATCACGAAGGTAATCCCTAGCGATTTCACCTTCTGATTACCACGTATACTAGTCGAAGTGACGAGTTAAAGTTTCGGTAAAAAATGCACATGATGTGCATTTTACGACGAAACTATTTTCGGGTATCAAAACACCAAGTTTTGATACCAAATCAGTTTTATAAACTTAGTTAGACATATTTTAACATGTCTAACTCGTCACTTCTAGTTTAGTGCTTATTTAGGGTCGTAATTCCAGTGGTCTTGACCACCGCTTTGACTTTCGAATTTGACCCGTTGGCTCGATCTTAGGATCGACCAAACACATATTTGTGAGCATAGTTATATAAGGAATAACCTAATGAGGTTATACCTTATGGTCACGTCGTTTGGGTACTGTTATGATAAGTTACTTCTATGTTCTTAAAAAATGATGACCAAAATGCCCTTTTTGCGCATAAATCCATTTTAAACACATGTAACCAAATTTTTGACATATAAACTGATGTTACAACATTTTCAAACATGTTTGGGCATTTAAGACTTATCATAGGACATGTTTAACCATCTGATCACGTGTTTACGCTAATGACCAGTTAATGTAGCTTAAACTACCTTAACGAGTCATGATGGGTCAAAAGCACTTAGGATCCTTTCTAAATCAGAAAGTTAAGTTTGTTAAACCATATCACATGAGTTCCAACTCTCGTTTGGTTTATAAGACTTCATTCTATCCATTCTCCCGTTTGTAGTCCCGAAACACTAACATATTTATTTGACACATTATGATACGTTTGAGCTTTGTTTATTCTGTTGGTCAAGAACACTTTCGCAATCGCATGTGAGTACATAGTTCCCCTCTTTTACATTTTCCAAATGTTTTGGGGTGATTCATATGTGCTATAATTATTTTCAAGATTTCAAAACAATATACATGGTTTACATATACAAAATGATTTTCAAAGTGAGTACATAGTTCTCCTCTTTTACATTTTCTAAATGTTTTGGGGTGATTCATATGTGCCTATAATTATTTTCAAGATTTCAAAACAATATACATGGTTTATATTATACAAAATGATTTTCAAAGTGAGTACATAGTTCCCCTCTTTTACCTTTTCTAAATGTTTTGGGGTGATTCATATGTGCCTATAATTATTTTCAAGTTTTCAAAACAATATACATGGTTTATATATACAAAATGATTTTCAAAGTGAGTACATAGCACCCCCTCTTTAACATTTTCTAAATGTTTTGAGGTGATTCATATGTGCCTATAATTATTTTCAAGTTTTCAAATAATATACATGGTTTATATATACAAAATTATTTTCAAATTGAGTACATAGTTCCCCTCTTTTACGTTTTGCAAATGTTTTGGGGTGACTCATATGTGCTAAATCATTTTCAAGTTTTCAAAAACAATGTCTATGGTTTATATATAAAACTATACGATTTCAATAATGTGAACAACTTGTTGATGCGTTATCCATAACACGAATGACATTCATTAACTTTGGTCTAGCCGACCAGGAGTATGTTATGGTACCATAGGACTGACAATCCCATTATCGGACTGTGCACTGGATTTGGTGGAAGTTTGGTGGCACACCCCAATCGATGGTGGAAACATCGGAGTGAGACGAACTAGAATGCTCGAGACATCATAATGCTATTAGTGACAATATTTAAATTAACAACCCATTTCATTTCATAGCATCAAAATTGTCAAGGTTACACCGAATATTCAAATACAAGAAACAACAACGAAACAAATTCAACAATAACATAATGATTAACTTAGTGTTCTACACTTGTTTCTATGCCATTCCTACTAAGTTCCATCATAACAACTTCCTGAACCTGCAACATGTTAAAAAGTATAGTTCAATAACAAGTATTGGCGAGTACACAAGTTTAATATCATGGCATAAGTATAAAATTCGTTTCAAGCAAATCCACATGAATAGCTAGCAAACAAGATAAGTGTAAACAAGGCATGTGAATCTAATAGTCAATCCTCTAGTGTATCACAAAAATAGATTAAAACTTAACATTGACCACAAGAATACGGGCGGTGTGCTACTCCTATAGCGCTATACATGTTAAGGGAGACTCGATCAAAGTTAATGACATTTAGATCACATAAGAATATACCAAGTAACAATTCAAGTAGCATAAGACTAAAGCATGTTGATGGATTGTTTGTGTAAAGATTAAGTGTGGTTTAGTGTAGTTTTAGTAAATTAACATGTTGCACCCAAATAGTGGAAAGCATAAAGGGGTCGAGTGTACTCACGGTTTTGCAAAGTAATATCAGTGAGAGAGTTAGGTTGATTTAGGGGAAGGAACACCAAGTTTATCCAACACAAGGCAACGTACGTGTGTGAGTATTAGATTGACGGGGGAGTTCAATGAGTTTAGGAATTTAAAATATGCAAAGAAAGTATACATAAACGAAAGTATTTATCTAGACATTAACGCTCGTTTTTGACACTAATAAGCCCCGAAGGGTGTTTGTGTTTTTATGGGTCATGCCCAATAGAATCGTAACGATTGTTAAGTCTAAGATAACATAACCTACTTTTAGGACAAATAACCATTTGGTCATGGTTAAAGGTTTGGTTATATTAATTATTTACATATAGTTATATTATTACTAGTTTATCATATAGTTCATGTATTTCATGGATATCATGTAAGTCACATAAGTCATGCATAGAGGTAGGAGGATAACCATCCTAAACCTCTTTCATAAGATTCACCATTACACAAGATTGACAAAAGGACAATCCGGATGGTCAAGAATTATGGAAATCATCAAGTGAGGGGTGGATTGAATAGTTGAATGGCCAAGGCCTTCATGTAATCACACCTACACCAACACAAGTTTGTAAGCTTGGATGGCTCAACACTTGTGGGTTTGAAACCCTAGTAAAACCACAAGTTTAGAGACATGTTATGCCTCTTGGTTGTGTGTGAACAAGTCTAGCTTAACACACTAACCATAAGCTTGGTTAGTGGTATAAGTAGCATAGATTTGTTATGTTAAAAATAAGTTCGAAAAAGTTTTATAAGTTATCTTCCAAAACAGAAAGTTTGGCCCAAAAATGGTGTGATTCCACCTTGGTTTTCCATGGAAAACCTATGGTAACATCCATAGGGCTTAACAAAAAATGTTGAGGAAGAAAACAAAGTGAAAACATTGAAAAACTTGAAGTTTGAAAGATAAAAATTTTAGCAGAAAGTTTGTACACTTTTGGACCTCAAAATGGTGTGGTTTCTCCTTAGTTTGCCCAAGAAAACTTGTGAGAACCTTCCTAGAGGTTATCCAAGTGTGTTAGAAAGAAAAACAAGGTAAAAAGAAGAAGAAAAGTGAGTCAAAACTCGCTTGCAAGCTGCTGAGTTTCAGCAGAGAATTCTGAAGTTTAGGGACTTGTTGAGGAGCATGAAGGCTTGTAAAAGTGAGAAATGGGTGGAGGACTTGTGTTTATATAGGGGAAGGATTAAGGTTCCACTAAATGCAATTAGGTGGAGTTCTTGAATTAAAAAAAAGAGGAGGGAACCCTCTTGAGCTTGCGGCCGCAAGGGCTGTTTGGATTTTTTTTTATCTTTTAATTAATAATTGATGCATAGGTTTATAACTTTGTATTTTATATGTGAGACATGTATGGGTCTTGTAATGGCCTAATGCTATGCACACTATTGTTAAAACCCCCAAAAAAACAACTAAGTTAGAGGTATTTTCTTAAACATAATACGACAAGATTTTATGATAATGAAAGCTTGAATTCTTTGAATAACATCACTAGTTGTCTTGCTTGGGTTTAGTATAAGATTTATAAACACTCATTAAACATTTACACGTCATTTTGAATTAATTTATGAAGAAATAAAGTATCGTATGATCATAAGTTTAAACATGAAGATAGTTTTTGAATTAGCATATTTGATTAATCTGGTTTACAATCAGAGCCTTAGAATACAATGAATTGAAAATAGAAATACGATTACAAAGTTTGAACTTTCCAAAAAAAAAAGAAATATGAAGCGAACAAACTAAAAACGGAAAGATACAAATGCGAAGCGTTACAGTCTCCCCTCCTTTAGGGAATTTCGTCCTGAAATTTAGGAAGACTCAACGAACAAGTGCGGATGCTTAGACTTCATGTCGCTTTCGAGTTCCCAAGTAAACTCATCGCCACGTTTTCCTTCCCATCGAACCTCCATAATAGGAATTCGACTGCGCCTTAGTTGCTTAGTACCTCGATCCATGATTTCGACTGGATTTTCCACGAAGTGCAAAGTCTCATTGATTTGAAGATCTTCAAGCGGAACTTGGAGTCCTTCTTCAGCGAGACATCTTTTTAAGTTTGAGATGTGGAAGGTAGGATGAACGATGTTAAGCTCTTGTGGTAGTTCCAGTCGGTAGGCTACCTTGCTAATCCTCTCGAGAATCTTGAAAGGACCTACGTAGCGAGGAGGGAGCTTTCCCTTTTCCCGAAACGAACCACACCCTTCCAAGGGGATACCTTGAGAAGTACAAAGTCACCAACGTTGAATTCCAAAGGCTTGCGTCTTTTATCTGCGTAGCTCTTTTGTCGGCTTCTAGCTTTCAGCAAGTTGTCCCGAATCTGTAAAATCTTGTCCGTCGTCTGTTGTATGAGCTCGGGACCGGTGATTTGAACTTCCCCGATCTCGTGCCAACAAATAGGCGATTGACACATGCGCCCATACAATGCCTCGAAAGGTGCCATTTGAATACTCACATGGTAATTGTTATGTACGAGAATTCGACCAAAGGCAAGTGCATGTCCTAGTTGCCACCAAAATCAATTACGCAAGAATGAAGCATGTCCTCTAGAGTTTGGATAGTACGCTTGGTTTGACCATCGGACTGAGCATGGAAAGCAGTACTAAGATAGAGTTGAGTACCAAGGGCCTTTTGAAATGTTTGCCAAAGGTGAGAAGTGAAGCGACCATCATGGTCGGAGATAATGTCAACGGGGACACCGTGAAGACAGATGATTTCATCTGTATAGATACGAGCCAATTTCTCAACTCGGTACTCACGTATGGGAAGGAAATGAGCAGACTTGGTCAAACGGTCGATGATTACCCAAATACTATCGTGACCAGACGATGTACGAGGGAGTTTGATTATGAAATCCATAGCAATACACTCCCATTTCTAAACAGGAATTTCTGGTTGTTCGAGTAAGCCAGAGGGTCTTTGATGCTCGGCCTTTACCTTGGAGCAAGTAAGGCACTTCGAAACGTAGCAGGCGATATCTTTCTTCATTCCAGGCCACCAATATGATGCTCGGAGGTCGTGATACATCTTATCGGCGCCAGGGTGAATAGAATATCAAGATTTATGAGCTTCACTCATCAAGAGGTCACGAAGTTATCACGGTTAGGAATCCAAATACGGTCAAGATAGCACATGATGCCATCGGTTTGGTCACGAGTTGGGTTTCAGCACCACACTTCAACTCATTATCGAGGTTACCCTCATTAACGGTCGAGTATTGTGCCTCACAAATCATCTCTTGAAGCTTTCCCAAAGTTTGGTAGCAACATACACTCTTAACATGAGTTTTCCAACTAAGTGCGTCGGCCACGACATTCGCTTTACCAGGGTGGTAGCGGATATCGCAGTCGTAGTCGTTTAATAATTCTACCCAACGACGCTTACGCATGTTGAGTTCTTTTTGATTAAAGATGTGCTGAAGGGTCTTATGGTCGGTGAAGACCGTACACTTTGTACCATAAAGGTAGTGTCGCCATATCTTTAACGCAAAAACAACTGCACCAAGTTCAAGGTCATGTGTAGTATAAGTTTTTTCATGAATTTTGAGTTGGTGTGACGCGTAAGCGATAATCTTATCTCGTTGCATAAGAACGCAACCAAGACCTTGTCTTGAGGCATCGCAATACATGACAAAATCGTTGTTACCATGGGGAAGGGTTAGGATAGGAGCATTGTATTTAGCGACCGCTTTCTCAGTAGTGTCGACTTGACTTGGACAAATCGAGCTTAGTTGCTTAAAACGGGCCGTGAGGCGAGCATTGTCATTCCCCACTTGCCTGAGGTTCCAAAACTCAGTCTCGAGTCGTTGGAGTTCGTGAGGGGGGCAGAACTCACTTTCCATTAACTTCTTGAGCTCGGCCCAAGGGAGGGCGTGGGCGACTTCGTTGCCACGAGCGCTACGCTCGGAAGTCCACCAATCAAGGGCTCTCGATCGGAACACTTCCGTGGCGTTCAAGGTGCGCAAGTGGTCGGGACAACCACTTTGAATGAAGGTGAGTTCAATGGCGTCGAATCATTGTAGTAGTTTAGTGGCTTCCCCTTCGCCGGTGAAGGGTAAGGGATTTCAAGAATATAATTGCTTATGGGTGAAGGTGGTTTTGGGTGGTTCGGCTTTGGAGTCAACAGAGGTATGAGGTGATTCGGCGTTAGGTGGGGGCTGGACCTTGCTGACTATTTCGGGGAAGACCTTAGCCATGTGTTCAGCCATAAACTTCATGCAGACCTTCTTTGACATGGAGTCGGATTGGGACTTCGACTTGGACTTTGACTTCCTTCTTCCCATAACGCTTTGAGAAAAAGACATCTAAAGGGTTTGACAATAAAAAGGTAGATTTAGGCTTTGATTGTAAAGTGTTGTTATAAAGAAAAGTATCCGTTTTGAGCACATAAGCATCATGTAACATGTATAATTTCACTTAGGTAGCATAAGCATGTTGGCATTCAAAAGCATAAACACGTATGATTTGCGTATAGAAGTATAAATTTAGTTGGTTCACGAGAATTATTATTATTGTTTTTGGTTACGAAGGGCGTGCGAATCGTGCATCGGGTTCGAAATGAGCGAGATAACAAGTACTAAAAACACATAGAAATTGAGATAGCATACAAGATAGTCTCAATAAAATATTGGAGTGTTTCGGGTTGAGAAATGTTTGACTATTCCAAAGTGAATCGAGATCCTTTCAAATTAGAGAAACGTGCTTTGGCCTATAGGTAAAGTGCTCTCGTCGCGAAGCGATTAACGGCACTTTACCCTTCCAGTTACTACACATCTCTAACTGATCGAAAAATCAAAACTTTGGCGAGATTGAAAATCGAGGAATGGGACTAGTTGAAAAGGTGCGGGTTTCACCCATAACTTGACAACATTGTACCCTAAGTGTGGTTGGTACTTACCAAACGAGGAGCGTATTCCGACTCGTTGGTAAGGGTCCACTAGAGTATGAAGCGGAAATTTCCATCAAGATGTGGATTTCACTCCTAACTTGATGGTGTAATTTCATGCAAAAACCAAATTTCGTGGATTGAGAGTGATCACCAAAGTGCGGGTTTCACCCCTATTTTGGTGAGATCGTCTCGTTTGTAGTTTGAGTGTCTTCAAGTGTGTAAATTGTGTAAGTGTCTTAGGAAAAACACATGCATATATTTAAGATAAAAGAAATAGGAAGAAGCAAATAGGAAGAATTAGTATTTTATTCATGAAGTAAGAATGGTCAAGTTGGTCACTTAAACTATAGACTAGGTCGAACATGGCAATTCTACCTAATTCCCTATAGTTATGGCTCTGATACCAATCTGTCACACCCCAACCGATGGCGAAAACATCAGAGTGAGACGAACTAGATTGCTCGAGACATCATAACGCTATTAGTGACAATATTTAAATTAACAACCCATTTCATTTCATAGCATCAAAATTGTCAAGGTTACACCGAATATTCAAATACAAGAAACAACAATGAAACAAATTCAACAATAACATAATGATTAACTAAGTGTTACGCGTGTTTCTATGCCATTCCTACTAAGTTCCATCATTACAACTTCCTCAACCTGCAACATGTTAAAAAGTTGAGTAAAAAAGTAGCTAGGAAAGGAGGGTTCCAGATAAATAAGCCCAAACCAAAGTTTGAGTATCGACCGCTAATAGGTAAAGGGAAGAATGAGCTGCCCACTCGGCCGTCGATGGGGAGTGTTGTCTCAAATAATTCGTTTGAGGTGTTAAATGAGGTAGAGGTGGATGGGAACCATAGTATTAATGCTGCGATAAGTAACCAGGAACATTCTGAGGATGAGGAGGTGATTGAAGTGCATAATGAAATGGATGAATTCATCTCAAAGGAATCTTCTAATCCTGATCGTAAAAAAGGGGCAAGCACTCCTACAACGGTAGTGTCTAATGATTAGTCTAGCAGCCTGGAATATTAGGGGCTTGAACCGGCCTCTCAAACAAAAAGAGATTCGTCATGTGGTTAGGAGTAATCATCTTTCGTTTTGTGCAATCTTAGAATCTCATGTGGATATTGGTAACCTTCATAAAGTATGTAGAACCGTGTTTAGGGGTTGGGATTGGACCTCCAATGGCAGTAGATGTAATAAAGGTACTAGGATCATCTTAGGTTGGAACCCGATGGAGATTGATGTTATGGTCATTGCCCAAACGGATCAGGTTATGTATATTCAGTTGAATTTTAAACTTGAGAAGAGGAGCCTGCTATGCTCGGTGGTTTATGCAGCAAATTACTATGTCACTCGGAGGGATTTACGGCAACAGCTAGTTCAGCATAAAGGTTTCGTGGGAGATAAACCGTGGGTTATTCTGGGAGATTTCAACTCAGCTCTTTTTCTGGAGGATAATTCCATGGGATCTTCATATGGCTCAGCGGGTATGAGGGACTTTCAAGAGTTTGTTACTGAGTTGGAGGTGGTTGATATTAATAGTTCGGGATTCCATTTTACATGGAATCAAAAGCCTAAAAAAGGCGTGGGGCTGCTAAAGAAGCTTGACCGTGTTATGGGTAACACTGCGTTTTTGGCTGAATTTCCTAACTCCTACACGGTTTTTCAGCCGTATAGGATATCAGATCATTGCCAATGTTTGTTAAAGATCCCATCTCCTGGTAAGATGAAACCTAAACCATTCAAGTTTGCTAATTTCTTGGTTCACAAACCGGAATTCACTGATATTGTTAAGAAGTATTGGGATATGGCCATTGATGGGGTTCCTCAATTTTGTGTGGTAAAGAAACTGCGCCTTTTAAAGAAGCCATTTCGGACTCTCTTATTGAAACAAGGAAATTTACACAAGAAAGTTGAGAGTCTAAGAGGTAAGCTGGATGCTATTCAACAGAATATTGATGTTGAACCGTTCAATATGGATCTTCGAATGTAGGAAGTAAAAATTAATAAGGAATTTCAGGAAGCTTGTTTAGATGAGGAACGGTTTATGCTCCAAAAATCTAAAGTGGAATGGTTGAAAGCTGGTGATGCAAATACGAAATTCTTCCATGCTACCCTGATAAGTAGGAATCACTCCTCCAGGATTGATAGCATTAAGGATTCTAATGGGGTTCTGTTTGAGGGGGATAATGTCCGGGATATGCTTGTCAAACACTATGAGCAATTTCTTGGGTACCAAGGATATGGTCACTCTAGGCCCCCTGCCGAACTGTTCATGAATAAGTTGAACTCAGAGGATGCTGTGCATATGGTTCGTCCAGTTACTGCTGCTGAGGTGAAAACGGCCATGTTCTCGATTGGTAATGAGAAAGCCCCTGGGCCTGATGGCTTTTCGGCAACCTTCTTTAAAAATGCGTGGCATATCATAGGTCAAGAGGTGTCGAATGCCATTATGGACTTCTTCAGGACTGGTAAACTCCTACGGGAAATTAATAATACCCTGATAGTGCTTGTGCCGAAGAAAGTGACGCCATCCCTGATTACGGACTTCCGGCCCATTGCATGTTGTAATGTGATTTATAAATGTATTAGTAAGATTGTGGCGGATCGGATGAAGGGGATGCTTAATCAGATTGTCAGTATAAACCAGTCAGCTTTCATTCCAGGTAGGAAAATTTCTGATAATATTCTGCTTACTCAAGAGTTGTTACATAATTATCACAGGGATTATGGGCCTCCGAGATGTGCGTTCAAGGTGGATATCCAAAAAGCTTATGATACTATTGATTGGAACTTTCTTAAGGATATTCTTATAGGGTTCGGATTTAATAGTAAAATGGTGGATTGGATTATGACTTGTGTGTCAACTACGACATATTCTATCAGTGTGAATGGTAATCTGCATAGGGTGGCCGTGGGTTAAGACAAGGAGATCCATTATCTCCATATTTATTCACTCTTGTCATGGAAGTCCTTACATGTCTTTTGCAGAGGGATGCTCGGCATGATACCTCTTACAGATTTCATAATAGATGTGAAAGACAACAAATTATCAATCTTTGTTTTGCTGATGACTTGTTTCTATTTGCCCGTGGAGATATCTCCCCTGCCCGCTGTATCAAGTTGGCACTGGCTACATTCACAAACATGTCTAGATTGGTCCCTAGTATACAAAAAAGTACTGCCTTCTTCTGCAATGTTCCACCCAATGTTAAAAATGAAATTCTACAGACCCTGAGATTTGAGGAGGGCGTGCTGCCGGTTAAATATTTGGGTGTTCCGCTTATTTCTTCTCGGCTGCTCTCTAGAGATTGCAATGTTTTAATTGAAAAGATAGAGCAGCGTATTCAAAACTGGAGAAATAGGTTTTTATCATTTGCAGGAAGGTTGCAGCTTATCAACTCGGTACTTTCAGCTTTGCATTCGTATTGGTCCGCTGTTTTTATTTTGCCAGCACAAATCATTAAGGTGCTTGAAGCTAAATTACGGAATTTCCTGTGGGCGCAAAAAGGAAATTTTCATAGAGGAAAAGCTAAAGCCTCATGGAATTCTATTTGTGTCCCTAAGTATGAGGGCGGCCTGGGTATTAGGCGTCTTGGAGATTCGAATAAAGCTCTTATGGCAAAGCATATTTGGAGCATTCTGAACAAGAGGGAGTCCTTGTGGGTTAACTGGATCTACTCCTACAGATTAAAAGGCTGCAGTTTCTGGGTATGTAAGGAAGCTACGAATTGTAGCTGGAGCTGGAGAAAGCTTCTTCAGATGAGGCCTAGTATCAGGGATCACGTGTGGTCGAGAGTGGGCAATGGGAATAATACGTCAGCATGGTATGATAACTGGAGTCAACTTGGTCCGTTATCTAACTTCTTGTCTCCTAGGACCATTTCCAATGCGGGATTTACACTTCATGATACGGTTGCGGATATATATAATCAAAGTACTTGGGCTGATTACTATTTTTCTTTGTGTGATTAGTGGTTCTAGATTCTAGTCTAGTAGTTGTACTTGTCTTTGATTACTGCTTTATATTGTTTGCTTGATTTACTGTCATGAGGTGTGTCTCATGATAGAACTAGTGGGAGATTACCCTCACTACTTGTATTATTTGGTTGGTTAATATATAGAATCACAGGGGTAACCCATTACCCAAAAAAAAAATAAAAAAAAATAACACGTATTGGCGAGTACACAAGTTTAATTCATAGATAAATATAAAATCCGTTTGAAACAAATCACATGAATAGCTAGCATACAAGATAAGTGTAAACAAGGCATGTGAATCTACAAGTCAATCCTCTAGTGTACCGCAAAAATAGATTAAACCTTAACATTGACCACAAGAATACGGGCAGTGTGCTACTCCTATAGCGCTATACATGTTAAGGGAGGCTCAATCAAAGTTAATGACATTTAGATCACATAAGAATATACCAAGTAACAATTCAAGTAGTATAAGACTAAATCATGTTGATGGATTGTTTGTGTAAAAAATAAAGTGTGGTTTAGTGTAGTTTTAGTAAATTAACATGTTGCACCCAAATAGTGGAAAGCATAAAAAGGGGTTGAGTGTACTCACGGTTTTGCAAAGTAATATCCGTGAGAGAGTTAGGTTGATTTAGGGGAAGGAACACCAAGTTTATCCTACACAAGGCAACGTAGGTGTGTGAGTATTAGATTGACGGGGGAGTTCAACGAGTTTAGGAATTTAAAATATGCAAAGAAAGTATACACAAACGAAAGTATTTATCTAGACATTAACGCTCGTTTTTGACACTAATAAGCCACGAAGGGTGTTTGTGTTTTTATTGGTCATGCCCAATAGAATCGTAACGATTGTTAAGTCTAAGATAAAATAACCTACCTTTTGGACAAATAACCATTTGGTCATGGTCAAAGGTTCGGTTATATTAATTATTTACATATAGTTATATTATTACTAGTTTATCATATAGTTCATGTATTTCATAGATATCATGTAAGTCATATAAGCATGCATGAAGGTAGGAGGATAACCATCCTAAACCTCTTTCATAAGATTGACCATTACACAAGATTGACACAAGGACAACCCGGATGGTCAAGAATTATGGAAATCATCAAGTGATGGGTGGATTGAATAGTTGAATGGCCAAGGCCTTCATGTAATCACACCTACACCAACACAAGTTTGTAAGCTTGGATGGCTCAACATTTGTGGGTTTGAAACCCTAGTAAAACCACAAGTTTAGAGACATGTTACGCCTCTTGATTGTGTGTGAACAAGTCTACCTTAACACACTAACCATAAGCTTGGTTAGTGGCATAAGTAGCATAGATTTGTTATGTTAAAAATAAGTTCGAAAAAGTTTTATATGTTATCTTCCAAAACAGAAAGTTTGGCCCAAAAAATGGTGTGATTCCACCTTGATTTTCCATGGAAAACCTATGGTAACATCATAGGGCTTGGCAAACAACTTTGAGGAAGAAAACAAAGTGAAAATATTGAAAAACTTGAAGTTTGAAAGATAAAATTTGGGCAGAAAGTTTGTACACTTTTGGACCTCAAAATGGTGTGGTTTCTCCTTAGTTTGCCCAAGCAAACTTGTGAGAACCTTCCTTGAGGTTATCCAAGTGTGTTAGAAAGAAAAACAAGGTAAAAAGAAGAAGAAAAGTGAGTCAAAACTCGCTTGCAAGCTGCTGAGTTTCAGCAGAGAATTCTGAAGTTTAGTGACTTGTTTGAGGAGCATGGAGGCTTGCAAAAGTGAGAAATGGGTGGAGGAACTTGTGTTTATATAGGGGAAGGATTAGGGTTCCATTAAATGAAATTAGATGGAGTTTATGAATTAAAAAAAAGAGAGGAGAGAACCCCCTTGAGCTTGCGGCCGCAAGGGCTGTTTGGATTTTTTTTTATTTTTTTTGATCTTTTAATTAATTAATTAATTAATGCATTTAGGGTTTATAACTTTGTATTTTATATGTGAGACATGTATGGGTCTTGTAATGGCCTAATGCTATGCACATTATTGTTTTAAAACCCCCAAAAAACAACTAAGTAACAAGTATTTTCTTAAACATAATGCGACAAGATTTTATGATAATGAAAGCTTGAATTCTTTGAATAACATCGCTAATTGTCTTGCTTGGGTATAGTATAAGATTTATAAACATTCATCAAACATTTACATGTTGTTTTGAATTGAGTTATGAAGAAATAAAGTATCGGTATGATCATAAGTTTAAACATGAATATAGTTTTCGAATTTAGCCTATTTGATTAATCTGGTTTACAATCAAAGCCTTAGAATACAATGAATTGAAAATAGAAATAAGATTACAAAGTTTGAACTTTCCAAAAAAAAATAGAAACACGAAGCGAACAAACTAAAAACGGAAAGATACAAATGCGAAGCGATACATTTGGGTAATGACAGAAACTGTTTCTGATTAACAAATCATTTGTTGATTTGTTAGTCTAGTTAAACTTTGGTGGTCTATTATGGATACCCTTTGGTGGTACAGTCAACACAGGTTTGAATGTGTTCATTAAAGAAAGATAAAAAGTTTTCACAATTAAAACATGGAGGATTTGTTTATGACATTGACAATTGGTTTATGACACGGACGATTGATTTATAACACAGACAAATGGTTTATAACACGGATAAATGGTTTTGAACAATGTCACACAATGATTTTCATTTAAAGATATTAACCATATGAAGTTTTCTTTTGAATCAATCTATTACAAGTTTATTTTACAAAAGAAACGTTTTGGTCAAGATTCATGGCTACAAGGTTTTCACAACTCTAACCAACTTATTTTAGTTGGTTAATTTAATTGCAATATCAAACACTTTTGATACGAGGTTTTCACTTAACGACTCTTGTAGTCGGACGAGGTTTTACAATATTTATACAAAGCCACGAATTTGACACACTCACAAAACCTATGTACTCGCCGGCATTTTTATGATGACTCTCTTTCCACATATGTTTCAGGAATCAATTACTTGATAATATGATGCATGTTTCACATAGGAATGGACGCGGGATTTAGTGACTTAAAACATGAAAGACAATTTATTTATGTGTTGTTTCTGTTTATCCTAAGACAATGTAAACGTTTAACTTAATCAAACATAATTTTAAATTCCATGAGTTGTGAAACAATAGTTCTGTGACATGACTCCCTGATGTTTCCGTCGCGGTTCGTTGTTTTACGCGGTCGGGGTGTTACAGCGGTGACACTTGAGGATTCACTTGTAGTTCGCATGCCTTGTTTACATTAATCTCGTATGCTAGCTTATCATGTGGATTTGTTTAAACGGTTTTAATACTTATGCTATGATTCAAACCTGTGTACTCGCCAATACATTGTATTGAACTATACTTTTTAACACGTTGCAGGTTGAGGATGTTGATGTGATGAAAACATAGTAGGAACGGCATAGAAACACACTTATAATGCTAGTTACTTGTTATGTTATTTGAACATGTTCTATTTTGAATTTATGTCGTATTTGATTTTGTGATGTATTTGACTTTTGGGATAAATAAAATGAACTGAATGGTTTAATTTATTATCGTTGCAATTAGTGTTATGATGTCTCGAGCAATCTCGTTCGTCTCACTCTGATGTTTCTGCCATCGGTTGGGGTGTGACAATAAAGGTTTACATAAAAGTTCTTCCAAAACAGAAAGTTTAGACCTCAAAATTGTGATGTTCGACCTTAGTTTACTACGGTAAACTTGTAGAAACAATCCTAGAGGTGTTCTAAGCTTTCAAGAAGAAGAAAAGATGAAAAAATGTAAAGAAAAGTGAGTGGTACCTCACTTAGAACACTTGGAACTTTCTGCTAAGAACTTGAAGAATAAAGAAGATTTGATGTTTTGGAAGTGATTAAAGTGTTTGGAATGTGTTTAGGAGGTGGTAAGGGGTTGTGTTTATAGTTGGGATTAGGGTTTGGGTGTTAAATGAGGTGGTTGGGGTTGAAAGGAGGAAAAAGGAGCTAAAATTCGCGTTTTAAACATTATGTCCCCCCCAGCAGCGTAAGCTACGGCTGGCAGGCCATAGCTTAAGGAATATATATGCGTGTGTGAATATCAAGAATGCATATGAGTATGATTCCGAATATAATTTAAACATCAAGTATAATTCGGTTTCGTATACAAAGCACGTTTTCGAGATTGATTCAGTATCATGTATTTGTGCATAAACAAGTGTGAATAAAAATGTATTTCTATTATGATTAAAGTCTTGGATTACAAGTTTGGAAAAAATGAAATACGAATTACGACACGATTATAAGTTTCCAAAAATAAATATATATGAATTACACTTTCTAAATAAGGAGAGTACAAAATGCGAAGCGTTACCAGTGATTTGTAGAATCTTGTCCGTCATCTCTTGTATAAGCTCGGGACCGGTGATATGTGCGTCTTCGATCTCGTGCCAACACATGGGCGAACGACACTTACGACCATATAATGCTTCAAAAGGAGCCATTTAAATACTTGAGTGATAGCTGTTTTTGTACAAGAGATCTATGATATCTGTGGGGATACCATGACGAGAAGTGAAACGACCATCACGGTATGAAATGATGTTAGTGGGATACCATGACGACAAATGACTTCATTCGTGTAGATACGAGCTAATTTCTCAACTTGGTAATCTTTACGAATGGGGAGAAAGTGAGTGGATTTGGTTAAGCGGTCGATGATCACCCAAATGCCATCGTGACCGGACGAGGTTCGAGGGAGTTTAGTGATAAAATCCATGGCTATGCTATCCCATTTCGAAACTAGAATTTCCAGTTGTTTGAGTAAGCCAGATGGGCGTTGATGTTCAGCTTTAACTTTGGAATACGTGAAACATTTGGACACATAGGTGGCGATGTCTTTCTTGATGTCGGGCCACCAATAGAATGTACAAAGGTCTTGATACATCTTGTCGGCACCAGGATGAATAGAGTATCGGGACTTGTGTGCCTCATTCATTAAGAGATTGCGAAGGTCATCACGGTCTGGCACCCAAACACTATCGAGATAGTAAAGGATTCTATTGGATTTGGACACAAGTTGGTTTTCAGCACCACACTTCATCTCATTGTACATGTTATCCTCGTTAACATATGAGTATTGTGCTTCACGAATGCGATCTCAAAGGTCATTTAGAATTTGGAAACAACGAATACTCTTTACATGAGTTTTCGACTAAGAGCGTCGGCCACGGCATTCGCTTTACCGGGATGCTAGCGAATCTCGCAATCGTAGTCGTTGAGCAACTCTACCATCAGCGTTGACGCATGTTGAGCTCTTTTTGGTTAAAGATGTGCTGAAGGCTTTTATGGTCGGTGAAGACCACACACTTAGTACCGTAAAGGTAGTGTCGCCATATCTTTAACACAAAAACAATCGCACCAATTTCAAGGTCATGGGTAGTGTAGTTCTTCTCATGTATCTTGAGTTGCCTCACAGCATAAGCGATAACTGTCACACCCCAAAAACGTCGTAGCGGAAATGGAAATGTTGTGATGGAGGTTGGTACCCATAAGTATCTTAGTGGATGATGCAACATAATTTTGGACGTACAACTTAATTAAAACATGCGTTTAAAGTTTAGAGTTTAAACGTAAACCACAACCACATCATTTTGTTTGATCCATATGGATCTTAGTACACACAGTCCCATAAGTAGTTTTAAAGGTTGTCCAAATATATTTATTAAAACTTGCATCCACTACCACAAGACATGCCAAAATCCCGAAGCCGAACTCATGTACCTAGAGAACAGGTAAAATCAAGTGTCAACACAAAGGAGGGTGAGTTCACATATTCGAATTATGATTAATTTGTTTAAGGAAAACTTTCTTATTATTTATTTTATAATAAAACATCCATATATATTTAAGAAAGTCAATTTTACTTCCTTTACAAAAATCTGAGGGTCAGTTATCGCAAGCATTTTCTAAAAACCTTCGATACAAATCATCTTCCCAATGTTTATATATATTAAATTTCTAGCATCTAATGTTCAGATTCGTAAGTTTGCAATACATACGAGTTATATATTAAAAATAAGGGTATAATCAACACTAGACAATACCAGAATATAAATCGTCGTTGATTAACATGGAGCTACCGATCATGACGGGGTGGACAACCCGATAGATCTGTCAACAATTCTACGCATATCGATATTAATGATTAAATGGCTAAATTCGTGCAAAGTGCCACATAATGGGTCACTTATAGTGCCTACCTCATGAACAATATATATATGAAATGATAAATTTAATATTTTGTGTTATTCGAATTCCCCGAAGTCCCCACTGAAACGTAAGCCTATTCCGATACTTACTCTCTTGAGATTAAGCAAATTCGTCACACTTAGATTTAAATAATATTAAATCTATACAATCATTTTACCCCAAACACCGTAATCCTCCCTGTTTCTCCCCCGAAACAAATATATTCAATCAAACTTGTTTCTCCCTGAAACATATTTATATCATTCATATCTCCAAAACCATCTTCCTCCTAAAAAACATAACATATCATTTCCAAACCATATTTTCCATGAAAATATATTAATAATTTAATCAAAGGCATGTTTTATAATAAAATGTATAACTATCCTTTTTAAGGTGTGTTCTTCCCCAAAACATTATATAAAATAGAAAAAATAGGGTTTTCAACTCACATTTGGGTGCGTTTTTATATTAGTGCAATCCCTCAAATTGGTCTACACGTCGTAATTTAAGTAGGAATGATTTAATAACCAATTATTCTACAAATATCTAAGTTTCTCCAATAATTAGAATTTTCACATAACTTTGAGATTTTCTCAAAAAGTCTTTACTTTGATTATGTTGGCGTATTTATATATATGTATTCATATACTTAGGGGAGAGTTAAATGAAAACGCTAAATATCACGAGAACCGTGAGAACAAATGAAAAAACCACGAGAACTTGGTCAAAAACAATTAAAATTCAAAATTTCTTTCTACACTTATCATTTTTATTCAAATACAATGTTAGAAATTTAATTTACACCTTTAAATTTACGTGAACTCGTAATAAAAATTTTTTACACACATGTAAGTTTGCCATTTACACATGTGTAAATTTGTTATATTTACACATGTGTAAAAAATAGAATAAGAGTGATGTTGAGAGTAGAAATGAATTTTTTGATATTGTAAATTTTTTTGATGTTGTTTTTTATTTACAATGAGATTTGTATTCAAAAAATTAGTTTTGATTGGTTTTTTCTTTCGTTCTCACGGTTCTCGCAATATTTAGCGTTCTCAAGATAACCCTCCCCATATATATATATATATATATATATATATATATATATATATATATATATATTAAGATTTTCACGATTAGAAAGATTTTATTGGCGACCCTCATTATGTTATATCCTTTGTCACACCCGTTTGTAAGCAATATATCTACGATTTGCGCTTCGTAATATATTTACATAAACGTGAACATATTATCATCATATATTGTAATACACGTATCTTGTCAACTTATATATTTTTATCATATTAAAGCATTTACACACGAAATAACTCAAGTTAACCTATTCGTTATTTTCAGGCTCGACAAGTAAGTTATATATATTTAACGTGATTTTGATATTACCGTTTTAACCGTACAAGCGTACATGCATAGTCTTAATTCCTACTATCATGTAAACACTTAACATAACACATTACACATACTCATATTCACATATCATATTATAAAACACAAGTTTACCCTTGAACAACCCATTTTTGTGTACGTTGAAATATGCGTATTTTAACATTTCAGTAACGTTTTTTCAGGAGTCGGAGGTCACGTATGACTAGCCAAACACCAAAGATACTTAATATAAGTTAAAATACTTATATTTATCATAAAATATCAGTTTACATCCTGATCTAAAATAGTTTTACAAAAATCACTTTAAAGCCGATTTTTACCGTTTTAACGCATAGTCTTGTACCGAACTTTACTATAATCATCCCAAATTGTCATGACTTGATATGTAACATAACACATTTAATTTACTGAATAAAATGGTACTTATATCCATGTTAGTGCAAATTTCATGTAAGTCACATAAATCATGCAATTTCACCCATTTTACTACTTTCTAAGCTTCATGTACAACATGCAAAGCTACCAAACTTATGACATAATTTTATATCACATAACACATCATATAAAATCATTTTAGCATGCTTATATTCTGATTTTATCCACTTTATCATAACATATCTAGTTCACCAACTTATGATCATTTAACCATCATACATACTTATGTACAAGTACCTAATGCATGATCATTATTTCATCATCATTTGAGACTATTTCATCATCATCTGAGACTTAAATGCATCCTATCATAAATTTATTATAATTTTCCAAATAATCCAAGACATCATATTCATTCAAATCATTCATCCAATCATCACATCATCAATGCATGTAACATTCTCAAACAAAACTCATGTGCATCCATACATATATACATATACACGACACACATACATATACTTCCAAAAACCCACTTTTTATTTATTCATCATCCATATGAACTTTATCCAAAAACCCTTTTTGATCATGCATGCAACAATCTTTTTAGAATCACATCAATCAAGAATCAACTAACAACCAAAACACAAACTCTAACCCACATATACACACATTTTCGGCCATGTATACACACACATGAACTTCCATTTTTATTTTGTTTAAAAACCCATTTATTATTAGATTTCAAGTTTGTGAAGAACTCCAAGCTTTTGAGAAACTTTCCATCATCATCATCAAGAAACAAAAATATAATTTTAAAGTAAGGTTATACCTTACAAGAATTTAGTGGGCTTTGATGAGATTTTTGATGATATGGAGCTTGTTCTTCTTTGAAATCACCTTGGAATCACTTTTGTATCTTCAAACACCTTCATAACTAGCTTGGAATAGACTTAATCTTCAAGAACAAGGTTCAAAATTTTGAAAATGGAAGGGATTGTGGAGCGTATGTGGTTTTAGAGAGAGAAAGTGAAAGAGTTTTGGTATTGGAAAAATGCATAATAAGGAGTATGATGCATTTCCAATCATACCACTCATGTAGACTCAACACTTGGCAAAATAGAAAGAAAAGAGGCAAAGAGGTGGTGGGCACATATGCCGCCACCAACACCCCACAGACACACATTCTCATGCATTCGTACATATATAAATACATATATATATGTATGTATATATATTATATATAGTAAAATACAGGTATTTAACTGGTTACCGTGTATTTTATTTCGCATTTTAGTCGTGTTTTTGGGAGTTTAAAATTATTTTTATCATTTTATAAAAATAAACTCGTCATAATATTGCTGAAATATATTTTACTTGCCTTGATTGGCTTCGTCGTTGATATTTTGTAAGATACGCGCGACATCGCGCAGTATGCGCTTAAATTCACACAATGGTGTTCTTAAGCATTTTAATTAATTTTTCCTCACGGGTATGATTAAAAATAGAATTTTAATCATAATAAAATATTTTTAGGATTTGAACATATCGGGTGGTCACCGACTTTGTTTCGCATTTTGTTCGTTACGCGATAAGCGTTTATCTTATTATTGTCAACATAATTTCTAACAAAGTTTGAATGTACCAACAAATCAAATACTATATATTAACACCAAATTTAATAAAATATAGCCTTTATTTATTGATTACACGTGTCACACTAGTACGGTACAGACTCAAAATAGTTGGGTGTCAAAGTCTTCCCCTGTTTAGGAAATTTTGTCCCTGAAATTTTTACACTACAGATCTCGATTTCGCACTAGAAGAAAAGAGATGGGGATATTTCTGTTGCATCTGGTCCTATCGTTCCCATGTGAACTCGGGTCCACGTTTGGTATTCCAGTGGACTTTCACTAACTTAATCCGACTCTTCCTAAGCTTCTGAATCTTCCAATCCAGAACTTCTACGGGTTCCTCGATAAATCTTTGTTTAGTGTTTACTTGGACCATCAGGGGGTATGAAGAGTGTCTCGTTCGACAGACACTTTTTCAGGTTGGATACATGAAACACATCATGTACTCCACTCAATTCATGTGGTAGCTTAAGCTTATAAACGACTAATCCAACTCGAGAGAGGCTCTTCAATAATCAGATTCTTTAGGAACTTCATCGTAATCAATCCGAGGTTCCGGTTCTTCAATATTTCTGCCAACAATGCGTGACCTTCAGTTTTCGAAAGATATTTATCCCATGTAAAACCTTCATCTTCTTGTGTAGCGACTAGAGCTTTATCTTTTGATCTTGCCGAACACTCAGCTTGTTGGAAAAGTCTTGATTGATTATGAGGTTGAGAAGTTCTGTGATATATTGCCCTTTTATAATAATCATCAAAAGGATTTTGATGACTTCCAGAAATTCTCTGTTCGGACATTCTCTTTTGAAGTGACCCTTTTCCCTACACTTGAAGCAAGTCAGTTTGGATTTATTAAATCCCAGTTTTGTGTCAGGACCAGTGAGATATATCCTTCTAGTATTTCTGAAATTCTTTGAGCTCTTCGAAGTACACCAGCCAAACACCATTTTATATCCATCATCTCTAGCTCCTATGGATCAATCTAATCATAATCCTATTTAGTCATTTCTAGATTTCCGATTTTTCCTACAACCAGACTCTCATATGATTCCAACACTGAGCAAGTAAGCTCAAGTGCTGTTTGGCCGTATTTTCTGTGAAATCTTGAGCATTCTGAGGATTTATAGTAATGTTGCATTGCAGGATACGAGGATTGGAGTTGCTTTAACTGTGCTGGCTATTATAACTGTTTGAGCTTTGAGATGACTGGGGGCTCTGTATCAGAGTATTTGTCTCAAAGCTAGAATAAGATGTAAACCACTACCACTGTTGGAAGTAATTGTTGAATAACCAGGTGAACTTTCAACACTAAACGCAGTTTGAATCTTTGGGCCTTGAATATGGGCTGTTGTACTTCCTTTGTAGTAAAGATTAACATCTTGTTGAACATTAACATTTTTGTTTTTAGCCATTTTTTGCATTTCCAGTTCATGCCCTTCGAGTCTCTCGATAAATACTTAAACTCAAAGAACTATATTCTGAACTATTTTTCAAAATTGTTAGATAAGTTGACCATTCTTCCTAAGGTAATGTGTTGGCAACTTGTCAACCAGTTCTTCATTATCTTTTCGTATTCCCAATCTTTTAATTTCCACGACAAGATGACAATATCTCTCAATGACTTGTTTCATTGTTTCTCTCTGAAAGTTGTGAAGATGTCGAACTCTTTCTTGAGTAGCGCCGCTTTGCTTTTCAACATTTGTGTACTTCCTTGAAACTTTACTCGTAACACATTCTAGATTGACTTGGCATCACCGTCATGTTGTAGCAAAGTGAATATGTCTTCTTTCACCGCTTGTTGAAAGATATTCATCATCTTCTTTTCTCTCACAAATTATCAATTTCTTATGTAGTAAACTGAGTTAACGTTTTCTCAAGCCCATTTCTCACCAGTAGGTGCAACATATTTCTCCTCGATGGCATACCGGCAATCAAAATAATTTGCTTCAACCTAGTTTACAAACGTTCTTGCCAACCTCCATAATCTCCTAGATTCATCAATTTGGGCAACTCCTGCATCGTTCTCATTAGATTATCAAGGTTTATATTTTGATTAATCAAATCGGAAGTTGATGTAGACATTATACAAAAGAATTATAAAAGTCGTTCTCCATTTTGTCGAAAGTTTACCCTGGAATGAAGTAATACAAAAACAATTAAATTTCCAGTTCGTGTGAAGTAAGAATACCAATTTTTAGATTTATCTTCGTGCGAAGATAAAATCCAACAATTTCAAGAAATTCACTTTGTGCGAAGTGAATTTTAACTTCGTGCGAAGTTGATTTTAAACTTGAAAAATTTTCTCTTCGTGCAAAGTGAAATTTAAGCTCGTGCGAAGTGAAGTTTTAAGATTTCATGTTTTTTGCCATTTTGATCATGAATTCAGTTGATTTTAGGTCAGATTCTTCCAAGGGTTTGTTATTAATCAATTTTAAGTAGTCCTGGAAAAAACCAGTCCATTTCGTATGTTCAATCTTTGAGAAATGATAAAAAGATGAAAATTGAGTAGAAGAGAAGAAAATCTTGATCCAATGTCTTCAAATCAGGCCTTCCTGCTCTGATACCACTTGTAGGTCCGTTCTCGGATCCAATAGCACATGTCTAACTTGATTAACCTAGTCTTAAATGTGCGGAATCCAGTTTAGAGTTAGGTAATATTATTAACAAGAGTCACTATTAACTGTTGTTTTATTAATACTTCAACGTTTACAGATCCTGGAAACAACTGGATAGAGCTTCGTCGTCCATTCTACAAAATCCTTATATCTCTCTAACATCGCACACCTATTTATAGACCTGGAAATTCCTTCGTGTGAAGCTAGAGTCTTCACTTTGTATGAAGCTAAGTTATCTTCCTACGAAGGTAATATGCTACCTTCATACGAAGTGAACTTTCACTTCGTGCGAAGTGGACATGCAAGCATATTTAATCTAACATTGACCAAGAATGCAGGATAACCTTTTCGTAACATATTGTGCATCCTCATAACACTAACGGCTCTCGATATCCGACTTGCTCGATCTCCATGAATCACTATATCTTCACCACTAGGACATGGTATTCGCACTAGTTTCTCCGATCAAACAATCTCAGCTTTATTCTTAGATAGCCAATCCATCCCAACGACTACATCAAAACTACTAAGCTCCACTGGTAACAAATCGATACTAAAACTATGATCGCATAACCGAGTATTACAACCACGAATTACTTCACTGGTATCTATCAATTTACCATTTGCCAATTTTATCGAGTACTTTTTATCTAGCTTACTTGCTTGAGAACACAGAAATGGTTCAAAGTTTTTCAAATCAAAACTCAAGTCAGCCCCAGTATCAAATAGCACAAACGCAAAATGGTTATTGATTGAGAACGTAACGGTAACAATTACAGGATCCTCACGAGCTTTCTCAACATTCAGCTCAAACGCTCTACCTCTGGCACTTTGACCTTTCAACATAGGACAGTTCCGCTTGAAATGTCCCTGCTCTCTACATTTGAAGCATCCCTTAAGCTTGACTCCATCCAATGTGCTTTTAGCGTAGCACTCACGAGTCACATGCCAAGATCGACCGCATCTGGTACATTTCCCAAACTCTTCACCTTGAGTTCTCTTCAATAAACCACTCTTGCCATCCCTGTTCATATCTTTCCCTGAACTACTGGTGTTAGCCGCAAATGTTTTACCTGAACTGCGTTTCTTCTCACACTTCTCATCAGAATCCTTCCTCGAACTCTCAGACTTTCTATCACACCCCCATAAAACCATCAGACCTGGGCATGATCTGACTGTTATCTTCATTGCACAGCGGAAGTGTTTGAAATGCTAAGACTTCTAGAAATGTGAACGCCCGCTAAGTACTCGAATCCCCATGGGTTCTCCTATTCCAACTGTGCCATAGTTTGAAAATATAATTGAGAAAGAAACATGCGAAAAATCAACATAAAGTTGGCGAGTTCATAGTTTGTTCGAAAAGATTTTTAAATAAATCCTTTTGGTAACCGGTTTAAATATTGTTGAGAAAACGTAATAAAACCATTTTTCCCGGCATGTCAATTGAAAACGTTGTTTTTATAATATTTGAATAACCATCTTTCTCGCTGCATGTATATATATACGGTGTGTGTGTATAAGAAAGGAGAAGGGAAGGGGTTTCCGTGTGTGTCAGAGAAGGTAACCGACGCCGGCCGGACTATCTCTGGAGACCGGCGACCGGATTCGAAGAGGAGAGAGGCAGGGGTATCTTTAGTGTGCTAGGGTTTTCAAAGTGAAGAAATGAAGAGATTAAGTTTATATGAGTGTTTATATAATTAGGGTTTTAGTTAAGTGGATCGGTCCCAAAGCCCGTTAACACGTTTCAAGCCCAATACGTCTTCCGTAGCCCATTATCGAAACCCGAACATCGTATAGGGTCGTGTTATATTTATTTGGGTCGAAAACTTTTAAAATTTTATCGAAATTCGGTCACGACGCGTACATTCGTTCATTGCGTTAAAAATCGCGTAAAAATCGCTACGGTTGTCGTTTTATCTGTTTTTCGATCTGGTTTCAACCACGAATAATAAAATTCAGTTATGAAGCTAAATATATCGTAATATATTAATATCAAGGCGTAACTCGAGTCCGTTGCTTCCGTTTCGTTGTCGGTGCGTTCCGATTTTCCGCGTAACTTCCGCTTGTGCTTTGCGACGTTCAACGACCCAAATTTATCGCATAATCATCACTATATGACAAATACAAGTACAAAATTCGTATTTTTAGATGTTGTCAGTATTTGTTTGACATCAGTTCGCTTATCGTTTAATTTCGCGTTTAGTGCCTTCGATTGTCGCCATATCGCGTAACGTGAAGCAAGTAGACGTCCCTAGCTTCTCCAGAGGCCTAATCGAGTTAATTTAGGTCTAATTACGCTAATTATGATGGTATTATTGTTCATTAAGCGCTTAATTTCAACCGGAAAATGCATAATCATCACTGTATGACAAATACAAGTACAAAATTCGTATTTTTAGATGTTGTCAGTATTTGTTTGACATCAGTTCGCTTATCGTTTAATTTCGCGTTTAGTGCCTTCGATTGTCGCCATATCGCGTAACGTGAAGCAAGTAGACGTCCCTAGCCTCTCCAGAGGCCTAATCGAGTTAATTTAGGTCTAATTACGCTAATTATGATGGTATTATTGTTCATTAAGCGCTTAATTTCAACCGGAAAATGCCAGTTGTCACACTTTCACTTCCTTGAGTCCCCAGATCTACGCTCAGCGCGCTCCTGTCAATCAGATTTCTTGTCTGCATTGGCTTTCATTGATGTTTTCCAGTCTCATTCTTTTTGTTAAGGATACTCTTGTGAACAACATCATCGATCAATGATTTTGCTAGTGCAGTAGCTTTCAGATAGGTAGTGGGTTTCGCTAATGTGACCATACTGCGAATCTGTGGCGCCAGTCCCCAAATGTACCTTTCAATCGTAACATAATCAGGAGTGACAATTCGAGGAACTAACCTAGCCAGATCATTGAATCGAGTCGTATAAGCTTTGACATTCAAACCTTCCATGGTTAGCTTCCAAAAATCAGTCTCAATCTTTTGTAGCTCATTACGTGGGCAGTATTCCTTAGAGCATCTCTTTCAGTTCATTCCAGGTAAGATCGTAGGCAACGTCTTATCCCAAAACTTGAACTTGAGCGTTCCACCAGGGTCAAGAAATGAACACGAAACTCACCTAACCCTCTGATCAGCAGCACAATCGTTGATTGCCATCAAAGACTCTATCTTCTCAATCCATCTAACGATATCAAGAGGTCCTTCATCACTAATAAATGAACTTGGGTTACAACCCTAGAATGTTTTATACGTACCTTCGTGCACTGGAGGGTTTCAAATCTGCGCTTCACCAAAACCGTACGCATTTGCACTGCGTCCATATCCTTGCCCTGTGGTCTGGTTAGCTTCGTGCTGTTCCATGGAAGTGTTAATGTGCTGAGCAATTAATTGCGCCAACTCCTCAAATGTGGTAGGTAGTCTAGTACCGTCAGTAGAGGGACCCTTTCTCACTTTTGGTGGCATATTGACGTTTCTATTATCGTAACAATAATGACAACCTAAGACGATATTAAATAATTCAATCATTAAATGTGAGTAGATTAAACAATACACATGTAATCACAACCCCATAATAATTAGAATAATTTAACAAAAACCCATTATATTGATAGTTTATCATGGAAATTACATTGCTTGTTTGTAGTATAAAAGACTAACAAAATTTAGTGTGAATAAGGTCAAACACCATCAACAAGTTTCGTCGAATTTCCTCCTAAAATATCTAATTGGCATGCAAGCCTAAATAGGGTTACCAAAAGAGATAAAACAAGACCAACACCTATCACTTAAAACCCCAAAACTCCAAAAGTTACCTAACTAACTCCTCGAGCTCCACAATCCTCTGGTACATCTGATCCCTAACGATGTCATCTAACCCCCAGATATCTTCATACGCATCCATCTGGCCTTCAAGATCTTGCATCTTTCCCTTGGTCGTCTCTAGGTCTCCGCGTAAAGTAGCGACCTGACAATCACAATAAGAACATCGGTCAATCCAAACTCCTTTATGCTTCTTCAAGGCAGACTTAATAGCGCTCTAGATGTCGATGCAATGTCTCCAGCGACTCGTCACTCAGACTGCCTAGCGGGCTACTTTGATATGACTGGCGGAGGGATCTCAGACGTAGGCTCAACAGTAGCGGTGGGTGGGACTACCAATGGCTCTAAAGGTTGATTTGTGACAATAGTGGTGTCCACCATAAGTGCTACTCCAGAAGATCCTCCAATCATGGGTATACCTCTATCCAGCTCATTGACAACAGGCTCAGTACCATATGATTGTCCAATCTCAAAGAATGAGGGAGGAACAATCGTATCGTCAATCCAACCGTTACTCGTATGGGCGTAACTTGGGTCAACCTGACTAGCAAAAGTAGTGGGGCCGACATAAAACGACGAGGTAAGACTGGCCATGTCAACAAATTGTGAGGTAGTGTGGTAACTCTGGTAAGACTGAGGTCTGAGAGATCTCGAATTCATGCTCGCTCTCTGAGACGTGAATCTTGATAATCTCCTGTGAGTGCGACATCTGTGACATAATGTAAACGTACTAAGTAAATGTGTGTTCAAATGAAAAATAACACATAAGACATAAATAAATAGATTAACACGTATGCACATAAACTCTTCATAGTTTTCATACATGACCAAAAACCATGTTTATTTTAAATGTGACACTCGGCAAAAATACCGGTAATTCCGTACAACATTAACATTTATCATATGATTTATTCACATATTTTGACTTGATTTTTATTTAATTAAGTCTTAAAAGTATAGGAATGTAAAATATCATAGCTTAGTATGATAACAGCTCCGCCAAAATTAGAAACAGTATAAAACTATGTCCTAGACTGGCAGCAGAAATGCAAACACACTATTTATGCAAGGACTAGTCGCGGTACAGCCTGACATGGCAAAAACGAGACATAAAAATATGCCCGCAACAAATATTACATAGAACATTAGTTGGAAACAACTAACAAATAATACTTTCCAAAAAATTATATAAACACTAAATTGTCTTGTCCACAGACAAATTCAGCAATTCTGCATAAATGTACAACACTCCGCAGAACAAAACAGCAAATGTCCGAAATCCAAAAATAAATATTATTTATCATAAACAATATATAGGTTATTAAAAACGACACAAAAATCCCTATATAAACATTACAGGTTAAAGCTACACAACTCATTTGGTAGCTACCCGATTACAAAGCCGGTACAAAAACTATGACCAAAATAGCAGATTTAATGGCCTAGCGAACTAGTTAACGAATTTTGGACATAAAAAATATCTTGAAGATAGATATACAAACAATTCCGTAAAAAATACAAATTACCGGTATTTGACCCGGTATGAAACATGAGCTAAATCTGTTGTCCGAACAACAAAATGACTAGTCTAGTGAACTAGTTAAACAAATTTTAACATCACAAATAATGTGTCGGGTTGTTTGTTTTTATAAAAACTAACCATTTAATTATCAAAGTTTATAAAAAGTTTAAAAAATATAGACTTTAATAAAAAATAATAATAAAGATTTTAGTGGGCATCCCACTAACCATTTTTGTGATGTGTTGTAACAATTCTGAGTTCGTTAAGTGTTGTACATGTGTATGAGAAGAATTATAACACCACTAACCATTACTCTTCCATTTTCATAACAAATCACCAACACTCTCTCATCTCTCCTCATCTTCATCATCTTCATCTTCTATCGTCATAATCCTCAAGAACACCAACTTTTTGATCTTCATAAATCATCAATTTTATTACAAGCATGGCTCCTTTAAGATGATCAAAGACATTGGCAAGTTGATGGAAGTTGTTTGAAGCATTTCTCAAGTCTTAGAGCTCTAGGGCCTTCATCATATTCTTATCATCTTCATCTTAGTCATCTCAAGCTAGTAAGCTTCATATCTAGTAACTACATTTCTCATGTTATGATTTAACATAAATGTACAAGATCATCTTGAAACTTAATTAAAAATCACTTGAAAACATTAATAAAAACTAAATGAACTAGTATGATTACTTGGTTATTATGATGATCTTTAGTGTTGTCATAATGTATTTTTTGGGTAAAGGGTTACCCCAGTGATTCTATATATTACACAACAAAAAAAAAAAACAAGTAGTGAGGAGAATCTCCCACTAGTTCAATCATGAGACACACCTCATGAAAGTAAGCCAAGCAAACAAAACAAAACAACCACCAAACCAAAACTACATCACTAGACTAAAATCTAGAAAACGTAAACAAGCAAAAAAAAAACATTAATCAGCCTCCATTATCGGATAGGTAGTTGCCATTGATCTCCCATTCACCTAGCAGCCTCCTAACATTCGCACAATTTTTGAACTTAACCCCCATCAGCTTGTACCGAACTGTCTTCAATAGTTCACAAATGGTATCCGGTGGCCTAGATTGATTCTTGAACAATCTCGCATTACGTTCTTGCCATATTATGTATCCTGCACAGGCAACAAACACTCTACTTATATAATGCGCCGCTGTTTTCGATCGAGCACGAGCCAGAAGCCAGGCCATAATGTCACTCCATCTAGAAACAACCGTAGACATACCCACCTTATCTCTAGTCTTGTTCCAAACCTGTTCAGAAAACGTACATTCAAAGAAAAGATGGTCATGGGGGTCAACATTCTCATAGCACAACAAACAGCACATCATGTTCATGTTTTTCCTTCTCGAGATGTCCCACTGGAGAATTTTATCCTGAGTAAGCAATTTTCGCCGAATAATCAACCACATAAAGAAAGCATGCCTAGGGATGCACTGATTAAACCAAACTACTTTAACCAATCCACTTCCGGCTCCCTAATACGAATCGAATGCCACACGCTTGAAGAAGAGAAATCGAGTATATCATCCCCATCCTTCCAGCAAATCTGATCCGCCTTATTTGGATCCAAGTAAACCTGATCCAATTGAATCAAAACTGGAAACAAATCCCTCCAAGCCGAGGGCCTAGCCCAAGTACCTTGATTATGGATATCCGCATCCGTAGCATGAAGTCTAAAAGCCGCATTCGAAATGATCCTAGGAGACAGAAAATTAGATAACGGACCAAGATGACTCCAGCTATCATACCAAGCTGACGTATTAGTCCCATCACCCAATCTAGACCACACGTGATCCCTGATACTAGGCCGCATCTGAAGAAGCTTTCTCCAATTCCAGCTACAATTCGTACCTTCCTTACATAACCAGAAACTGCGGCCTTTTAACCTGTACGAGTAAATCCAGCTAACCCACAACTACTCCCTTTTATTAAGAATGCTCCAAATATGTGTCGCCATAAGAGCTTTATTCGAATCTCCAAGCCGCCTAATACCCAGGCCCCCCTCATACTTAGGGACACAAATAGAATTCCATGAGACTTTAGCTTTCCCTCTATGAAAAGCACCCTTCTGCGCCCACAGGAAATTCCGCAATTTAGCTTCAAGATCCTTAATAATTTGTGCTGGCAAAATAAAAACAGAGGACCAATAAACATACAAAGCTGAAAGCACCGAGTTGATGAGCTGCAACCTTCCTGCAAAGGATAAAAATCTATTTCTCCAATTTACAATACGCTGCTCCATCTTTTCAACTAAAACACTACAATCTCTAAAGAGGAGCCGAGAAGAAATAAGCGGAACACCCAGATATTTGACCGGCAACAAGCCCTCCTCAAACGGCATAATCTCTAGAATCTCATTTTTAACATTGGGTGGAACATTACAGAAGAAAGCGGTACTTTTTTGGATAATAGGGACCAAACCAGACATGGCCGTGAAACTAGCCAGCGCCGACATGATACAACGAGCAGAGGAAACATCACCACGGGCAAACAGAAACAAGTCGTCGGCAAAACAAAGATTAATAATATGTTGTCTTTCACACCTATTGTGAAATCTGTAAGAGGTATCAAGACGAGCATCCCTCTTCAAAATACATGTCAGGATCTCCATGACAAGAGTGAATAAATACGGAGATAATGCATCTCCTTGTCTTAAGCCACGACCACCCTTGAAATACCCATGCACATTCCCATTCACACTAATAGAGTATGACGTAGTTGACACACAAGTCATAATCCAATCCACCATTCTAATATTAAATCCGAAGCCTATAAGAACATCCTTTAGAAACTTCCAATATCATAAGCTTTTTGGATATCCACTTTGAACGCACATCGCGGAGGCCCATAATTCCTGTGATAATTATGCATCAGCTCTTGAGTAAGCAAGATATTATCAGATATTTTCCTACCCGGAATAAAAGCCGACTGGTTAATACTGACAATCTGATTAAGCACCCCCTTCATGCGGTCCGCCAAATCTTACTAATACATTTATAAATCACATTACAACACACAATAGGACTATAATCCGTAACCAGCGAAGGGGTCGTCTTCTTCGGCACAAGCACTATCAGAGTATTATTAATTTCCCGAAGGATTTTTGAACTAGACAAGGTTACTTACAAGTTCATGATGCTTCATATTAAGAGATTTAGTTTATATTGTTATTATTGGAATATTGGAAAATTGTTGATTTGAAAAAGTATACAAAATCATGTTTATAAAATATGGGAAAAGTTCATAGTTTAAGAGAAACTATGGCAAAATTTTTGTAAATTAATCATGATTAAAGTGTGTTTAAACTAAAGATTACTTTGTTTAAAAATGACTAGAGAGGTTTAAGATTAAAATTACAAGACTTTTTCTTAAACTAAATATGTGTTAAATATATATGTTTAGAATGAAAAATATATATTTAAGTTACCAAAAATTATGTACACATAGTGGTATGTATTTATGTGTAGTAGTTAGAAAAGTTAGGAAATACATACTAGTTTGAACACTTACAAAAACGCAAACATAAACATACTTGAATTTTGACTAGTATAACACATACAAATGTCCAAACTTGGACAAAACAAACAAATTGGACAAGTCAGACAAAATAGACAAACGAGGACGAAACAAACGACATGGACGAAACAAACGACATGAATGAAACAAACGACACGGACGAAACAAATGACACGAACGAAACGATCGAAATAAACATATGAACCGTCATACATGTTTACTAAAGTTATGTATACTAGAACTTATAAAAAATAAGTTATATAAAATATATAGTAGTTTTTATAAACTAACTTTTATAAAAATACAAGTAAACTTTAATCATAGATCAAGCCCATTTACAAAATATTAGGCTAAGCCCATTTATATAATAAAATTTTTGGGCTAAGCCCATTTATATAATAAAATTTTTGGGCTAAGCCCATTTTTATAAACTATTTTAGGCTAAGCCCACTCTTATTAATTAATTTGGGCTAGGCCCACTTTTATAAACCAAATTGGCTAGGCCCACTTTTATTAACCAAATTGGGCTAGGCCCACTCTTATGAATTAATTTGGGCTAGGCCCACCTTTTTAAACTAATTTGGACTAGGCCCACTCATTCTAAGCGTAATAAATTAGGCTTTTACACTTAACTTTTGGGCTAGACCCATTGCAACTAAAAAGATATAAAATATATGTATATGGAATACACATATACAAACAAAGAAAGCAAACAAATACAAGTATAATTGTGAATTCAAGATGAAGTACTTGTACGAAAACAAACATAACCTAAGTGTCTAATGAGATTAGAACACTTGTAGGTTGAGATACGAACGCAAAATCAGACATCGCATAAAGATTTGCATGGAATACAAATCTGTGAGTTCATGTTTCCCCTTTTATTCAACTGTTTTATAGTTTTAAACGCTCATGGAAGTATACATGTTACAACTGGTATAATTAAGCTAGAAAATGAAAATATTTAGATCACATGCGGATAGGTTTATACGAAGGGACCATTACATTCAAGTACCAAGGAACGAAAGTGATCGATCTATTGGATTTTGGCAAGCCCCACTCTTAACGGCAACAAAACAGATCGTTAAGAGTGCTTTTGTGTCTAAAATGAGTGTCTCGGGCACAATTTATTGTCAAGGTTTGGTTGCCTCCTATTCGGCATACATATTAGTGTCCTTGCAAAACACTAATGATCTTACAAGTTTCATTTATGCTATACATACCAGATTTTAATACTTCAAATGTTTTAAAGATTCATTTGATACGAAAACTTAATACATGAATTCACCAGCTTTTGTTGATGTTTTTCAAAACTAACATGTATTACAGGTAACTAGTGGACGACTTTGGGAAAAATGAGTCCGTGTTGTCAAGAAGTTAAGCTTTAGATGTCATCTAGTTTTAATTATTATGTTTTGTAAACTTGTATTTAAATCTTGAATGTTGTTGTTGAAGTTGTAGTTGGTTTCCTTTGAACAAAATTACAGTTGTAAACTCGGTTTTTAAACAAACTGCATGGATGAACATCTTACTATGTTTTATATTGTTTACTTGATTGAATGCAACGATTACCGCTCTAGCCACACCTCGCGACGCTTTCGCAACATCAAAAATTCGGGGTGTGACATTAAATTATTGGCTTCGTGAATTTTTGGGAAAAATTCTCAAAGTTCTTTGGTTGAAGTCTAGAGTTTTCCCAGAAAACATCTAGTTCGCTAACAACCATTGGCTCTGTTACCAACTTCTGTCACACCCCAAAAAGTTGCAGCGGAAATAAAAACGTGGCAGCGATGGAGGTTGGTACCCATAAATATCTTAGTGGATGATACAACATAATTTTGGACACACAACTTAATTAAAACATGAGTTTAGAGTTTAAACGTAAACCACAACCATATCATTTTGTTTGTTCCTTATGGATCTTAGTACACACGGTCCCAAAAGTAGTTTTAAAGGTTGTCCAAATTTATTTATTAAAACTTGCATCCACTACCACAAGACATGCCAAAATCCCGAAGCCGAACTCATGTCCCTGAAGAACACGTAAATCAAGTGTCAACACAAAGGAGGGTGAATTCACATATTCAAGTTGTGATTAATTTGTTTAAGGAAAACTTTCTTATTATGGATTTTATAATAAAACACCCATATATATT
Organism: Scalesia atractyloides; assembly: GCA_947069175.1. NCBI lineage: Eukaryota > Viridiplantae > Streptophyta > Magnoliopsida > Asterales > Asteraceae > Scalesia > Scalesia atractyloides. Next base: position 30,976,276 of record CAMTDV010000002.1, on the reverse strand, counting down.
TAAGAAAGTCAATTTTACTTCCTTTACAAAAAATTGTCTTAATTCCTACTATCATGTCAACATTTAACATAACACATTACACATACTCATATTCACATATCATATTATAAAACACAAAGTTTACCCTTGAACAATCCATTTTCGTGTACGTTGAAATATGCGTATTTTAACGTTTCAGTCACGTTTTATGGGCGTCGAAAGTCACGTATGACTAGCCATGTCACACCCCGATTTTCGATTTGGCGGAAGGGTCGCGAGGTGTGGCAGAGCAGCAATCGTTGCATATAACCAAGTAAATGACAATTGTAATACGTTACAAAATGTTCATCCATACTTTTTATTTAACACATAATTTACATACAAACTTTTGTTTTGAAACAAACCACAAGTTTAACAACATTATTTAAAATTCAAACACGAGTTTACAAACATAATAACAAAAGACTGGATGAAATATAACATCTTGACTTCACAACATAAGAACATGTTTTTCCCCAAGGTCATCCACTAGTTTCCTGTAGTACATGTTAGTTTTGAAAATGACGTCAACAAAAGCTGGTGAATTCATGTTAAAAATTTACGTATCAAATGAATCATCAAAAACATTTGAAATAATAACTTCATTTAATATAACTTAATGAAACTTGAAGATCATTAGTGTGTTGCAAGGACACTAATCCGTACGCCGAATAAGGTGGCAACCAACCCTTGACGATTTATTGTGTCTGAGACACATTTTTAGACACAAAGCACTCTAATACAATCTGTTATTATTGTCGTAATAGAGAGGGGCTCGCCCAAACCCAATAGATCTATCCTATTGTTCCTTGGTTCTTGTTATTCGTTAATGGTCCCAATACTTGAGCCTTATCCACATGTGATCTAAATATTTTCATTTCCAAGTTAAACTAAATGTAACATGTATACATCCCGGCAGGGTTTAAAAACCATAAAAACGTTTAAATAAAAAGGGGAAACATGAACTCACAGATTTGTGTTCCGTGCAAATCTCTACTCGATTTCCGATACTTCGTTCGTGTCTTGACCTACAATGTTCTAATCTCATTAGACACTTAGGCTTTCATTCATTTTTCCTACAAGTATTTTATCTTGAATTTCATACTTGTATTTGTTGGTTTTTCTTTGTTGATATACATATATATTTTTCACACACACACACACACACACATATATATATATATTCTAGATTGATTACATGTAAATGGGCCTAGCCCATAATTTAAATGTAAAATTTCAATCTAAAAATTTATTACATATGAGCACCCAATTCGTTTCATATGAGTGGGCCTAACCCAAATCGTTTCATGTGTGTGGGTATAGCCCAATTCATTTCATGTATGTGGGCCTAGCCCAACTCATTTTTTATTTAAAGTGGGTCAAGCCCAATTGGTTTGTAAAAGTGGGCCTAGCCCAATTTAAAAATACAAAAAGTGGGTCTAGCCCAAAATAGTTCATCGAATGGATTAGCCCAATTTAGTTTTATAAAAGTGGGCTTAGCCCAAAGTTAATTTTTATAAAAGTGGGCTTAGCCAATGTTAATTTTATAAAAATGGGCTTAGCCCGAGTTTGATTTTTATACAAGTGGGCCTAATCCAAATTAATTTATATAAATGGGTTAGTCCATGTATTTTATAAAAATGGGTTTAGCCCAATATAATTTTATGAAAATGGGCTTAGCCTAAACATTATTTAATTGGGTTTAATCGAAGTTTCTAAATTATTTTATAAAAATTTATTTGTAAAAACTACTAGATATAAAATTTTTGTAAGTCCTAGTAGATATAAAGTGTAATGGTTGATTTGTGCGTTTTGACCGCTATGTTTGCGTCGACCATTTTATTCGTTTCGTCTTTGTTGTTAGTTTCGTTTATACCATATGTTTTATTTTGTCCGAATTGTCCAAGTTTTTCCGAATTGTCCAATATATTATTTTGTCAAAAATTGATTACTTGTATATTTTTTAGATCCTACATGATCTATATATAAAATATTTATACAAGAATATATGTACACATAATTGGTGATTTTAAATATATATATTTTTATCAAAAATATATATTTATCTCCTTTTTAGTTTAAGAAAACTTAAGTAATTATATCTTAAACTTTTTCACCAAAACTTTTGTTTAAAAAGATTAAAGTTCCTAATCACTTTTAAGCACAAAATCTTTAGTTTAACCACATCTTAATCAAGATTAATTTTTATAATTTTTTTCCATACTTTCCTTTAAAATATAAACTTTCCCATGTTTATATAAACATGCTTTAAATCATTTTTCTAACTTAAATCATCATCAAATCACAAGTGTTATACTAATGTATTAACAAAAATGTTTTGAACATGTTATAGTTAAAAACTTTCTTAAAATGGAAACTTTATTATCACTTTTTAACAAAATTTCTAAATCATAACATTTATTTAATAATCTATAATTTGTATAATCATCTTAAAATACAAAATCATGTCCGTGACAATTTTTGTTAATGAATCTTGCTAATCTAAACATGCATGTATTTAGATTATCTTTTATACATAAAAATGCAAGATTCAAGTTTACTAGTTTATGACAATTTCAAGATCATCGGTGATCATCAAGAAAACCACATAATTATGTTAGTGATTGTAGTTTTATTAGTGTTTTTCAAGCGTTTTTTTAAATATCTTTTAAGATGATCTTATATATTTTCATGAAATATGAAGTATAAGATTAAGTTATGAAGCTAACTACTAGCACTTGGCTAGGGATGATCAAAAACGTTGGTAGAAAGACGAAGAAAGTGATGATTCAAGAGTTCCAAAGCTTCCAAGTGTGCCTCCTAATCCTTGCAAACACTTTAGATCATCCTTGGTTCTTCATGCAAGCTTGAATTTCTTGAGTTTGGATTTTTAAAAGTTGAAGGTGAACATGGTGGTGTTTGGCCGATTTTTAGAAGGAATAATGGAAGTGTTGTTGTGTCTTGGTGTTTGGAAATTGAAAGGAAATGAAAGTGGTTATGATCTTGGTTTTGTGTTTAAGTTCTTACACCTCATTATACACCAACAAAGCTCACGAATTGCCAACACATAATAGGAGATTAAGTGGCATGGGGGTTTACACCTCATGCAGCCGTGAGTGGGGGGTGGTTTGGTTATTTTATTTTTTTTTATAAAAACTTGTAATTTTTATAAACTTTATAAACCATAACATTTTTTATATGTAAGTTTTTTGCAAAAGCTAATGCCCTAACACTTTAAATTGATGTTATAATATGCCAAAATAACTTACTAGTCTTATTGTTTCGTTGTTCAGTTGATAAATTTAGTTCGGGTCTGGTACCGGGTAAAATACTGACATATTGTGCTCCTTATAAAATTTTATTTTCATAATATTTCTAGTACAACTTTTATTGTCTAGTTAATTAATCTAGCTCTCCAGACTAATAAATTTGTCATATTGAGTTCAGTTCTTGTACTGACTTTGTTGTCAGGTTTTTACTGAACTAGCTGTTTAACTTTAAACACCAAGATTTATATGCGGGTTTTATACTGTTTCTAACACCCGTTATTATTCTTAACTAAAAATATTTATTTTTAAGTTTTCGAACATTTGCTGTTTTGTGCAGCGGAATGTTGTATTTTGCTACAAAATGCTGTATTTTGCAGCAAACTTGGACAATTTGGTGTTTTAAATAAAATTTTTATGGTATAACAGTGCAGGCATATCTTATGTCTTAATTTTGTCATATCAGACTGTACCGTAACTAGTACTGATATTTATCACGTGTTCACGTCTTTGTCATCCATCTAGGATATGGTTTTATATGTTCGTGATTGTGATGAATTCATTATCATTCCAAACTATGATTTTGTTGAATATCTAGACTTTTAAGACTTAAAATCAAAAATTAAGTCACGTTGTTCTGTAAATAGATAGTGTAATAGTTTACAGAATTACCGAAAATTTGCCGATTGTCACATTCTCCCCTTGTTCTAGATAACTTCGTCCCGAAATTTAAGTCGTGTCATCCTTTGCATAGGATTTCTCAAATAGGTGGGGTACTTTCTTTTGATTTCGTCTTCACGTTCCCAAGTGAACTGAGGTCCACGCTTTGAGTTCCGATGGACTTTGACTAGTTTGATACGACTCCTCCTTGTTTTAAGAACTTTCGAATCTAAAACTTTGATAGGTTCTTCATTGAAATAGAGTTTATTGTCAATATGAATTTCATCCGTGGGAATAATAAGTGACTCGTCTGGAAGAAACTTTCTAAGGTTTGACACGTGAAAAGTGTCGTGAACGTTACTAAGTGTTTCAGGCAATTTCAACTTATATGCGACTGTTCCAATCTTCTCCAAGATTTCATATGGTCCTATGTACCTTGGGCTAAGTTTTCCTTGCTTCCCGAATCTAACTACGCCTCTCCAAGGCCAGACCTTTAGTAGCACTTTGTCTCCAATCTCAAAGGATAATGGTTTGCGGCGTTTATCGGCATAACTTTTCAGTGTATCCTGGGCTCTTTAATAGGGTCTCGGATTTTAAATATTTTATCCATAGTTTGTTGAATTAATTTTGGACCTATCATTTGTTTGTCGCCTATTCGCCAGCATAGCAGAGATCGACACTTACGTCCGTATAATGCTTCAAATGGAGCGGCTTGAATACTTGGGTGATAACTGTTGTTATAAGAGAACTCCACTAAAGGCAAGTGAGTATCCCAATTTCCGCCTAAGTCAATGACACAAGGACGAAGCATATCTTCTAAGGTTTGAATGGTGCGTTCACTTTGACCATCTGTTTGGGGATGAAAGGCCATACTTGGATCTAAGCGAGATCCAAAAGCCTTTTGAAATGATTGCCAAATTCTTGATATGAAACGACCATCTCGATCAGAGATTATGGAACCAGGCACTCCATGTCTTGCCACGATCTCTTTAAGATAAAGTTCGGCTAACTTCTTGGTTTTATCTTTCTCACGTACTGGCAAGAAGTGAGCAGATTTGGTTAGTCGGTTGATAATTACCCAAATCATATCGTGACCGCGAAAGGTCCTGGGTAATTTTGTTATGAAATCCACATAAATTTGTTCTCATTTCCAAGTGGGAATTTCAGGTTGTTGTAACAATCCTGAAGATTTTTGGTATTCGGCCTTAATTTTTGCACATATTAGACATTTTCCAACATAAGTTGCAATATCTCTTTTGAGATTAGGCCACCAATAGAATTCTTTAAGATTGCAATACATTTTATCCGCTCCGGAATGCATCGAATATTTGGACTTATGGGCTTCATCTAGAATTAGGTTCCGCAGATTACCAAAAAGAGGAACCCAAATTCTGTTTGCGAAATACAAAGCTCTGTTCTCATTTGGTTCTAAATGTTTTTCCATACCTCTAAGCACCTCTGCTTTAAAATTTCCGCTCTTCTGGGCTTCCTGTTGAGTGTCGTGATTCGAGAGGTAAGGTTATTGTGAATGGTGAGTCTTAATGATAGCACACGAAGGGGCTTCACTCGTTCCTTTCGATTTAGGGCATTCGCGACAACATTCATCTTGCCCGGATGGTATTTACAATTATAGTCATTCAACAATTCAAGTCAACGTCTTTGGCGCATATTTAACTCTTTCTAATTAAATATATGTTGAAGACTTTGTGATCGGTAAAGATTGTGCACTTGGTGTCCCGTAAAGATAATGACGCCAAATTTTTAACGCAAATACCACTACACCTAGCTCTAGGTCATGTGTGGTATAGTTCTTTTCGTAAACTTTTGATTGGCGTGATGCGTATGCAATAACTTTCTCTCGTTGTATTAATACGCATCCTAAACTTGAGGTGAAGCGTCACAATAAACTACAAAGTCATCTATGCCGTCCGGAAGTGATAAAATCGGCGCATCACAAAGTTTATTCGTAAGTAATCGAAAGCTTTTTCTTGCTTTTATCCCCAATCGAACTTCTAATCTTTCTGAGTTAGGGAGGTTAGTGGTTGAGCGATCTTTGAGAAATTTTCAATGAATCTTCGATAATAACCCGCCAATACCAAAAATTGGCGTACTTCGGTGAGTGTCTTAGGTGCGTTCTAATTCTTAATGGCTTCTATTTTTGATGGATCGACATGTATGCCTTTCTCGTTGACTACATGTCCAGAAATTGGACTTCACGAAGCCAAAATTTCGCACTTAGAGAATTTAACAACTCAAGAATGGTCCTAAGATGATGTTCATGATCCTTCTTATTTCGTGAATATATCAATATGTCATCAATAAATACTATCACAAATTTATCAAGGTAAGGCTTGCACACATGGTTCATTAAGTCCATGAACACCGCCGGGCATTTGTTAAACCAGGAACTTGTAGTGACCATAACGGGTTCGGAATGCTGTATTTGGAATACTTTCTTCTTGCACTCTAAGCTGATGGTATCCTAAACTTAAGTCAATCTTTGAGTAAAACTTGATCCTTGAAGTTGATCAAACAGATCATCGATCATTGGTAACGGATACCGATTCTTGATCATGAGTTTGTTCAATTATCGATAATCTATACACATTCTAAAGCTTCCATCTTTCTTCTTTACGAATAGAACTGGAGCTCCCCAAGGTGAGAAGCTTGGTCTAATAAAACCTTTGTCCAACAACTCTTGAAGTTGTGTGGACAACTCTTGCATTTCCGAAGGAGCTAATCGGTAAGGGGATTTCGCTACAGGTGCAGCTCCTGGAATCAAGTCTATGCGGAATTCGAATTGTCGTTGTGTTGGTATTCCTGGCAAGTCCTCTAGGAAAACTTCAGGGAATTCCTTCACCCAGGGATCTCCTCAAGTTTTGACTCCTTGGATTTCTTGTCAACAACGTGTGCTAAGAATGCTATACATCTTTTCTCAAGCACTTTTGGGCTTTCATACAAGAAATAATTCGTAATGGCGTTTCACTCTTCTCACCATGTATAAGAAGTGTTTTGTTATTAGGAAGAGGAATGCAAATAATTTATCGCAACACACGACTTCGGCTTGGTTATTGGATAACCGATCCATACCGATTCAACATCAAAACTACCTAACTGGATGGGTAATAAATCGACATTGAATTTTTGTCCACCTAACTCTAAAGAAACATCCTTTAATAATCTCATCAGATTCAATTATCTTTCCATTCGCTAGTCCGATAGTGAATGGAATATCTAATTTATTTGAATTTAGTTCAAGTATATCTTTAAACTCTAAAGACATGAAACTAAAATCTGTGCCAGTATCAAATAAAATAGATGCGAAATGATTATTGACAGGAAACGTACTAGTGATAACATTTTGATCCTGACGTGCCTCATGAGCTCCTTTTATAAAGGCTCGCCCGTGGCCTTTGTTTTCCTTTGGGCAATTCTTTCTAAAGTGGCCCAGTTCACCACAACCATAGCAACTTTGTTCCTTCCTCGCTCGTTTCCATTTCCATAGCCTCCTTCTTTCTTGCCTTCATTCCTATTTCCCTTGTTACTCCAACAATTTTTGGTGCGGTGTCCCAACTTCCCGCACTTATCACATTTGGTGGTTCGGCATCCACCATAATGATGATAATTACACTTGTTGCACTTAGGTGCATTTCCTGTATAACCTCTCGATTCTGTCTCTGTTGTCGCGACGAATGCTTTATTCCTTTTTGCCGTGGGAGTTTCTTTCTTCTTGTTACTCGGTCGGGAACCCTTCTTGAAATGAGTAAACTTTCTCTTATTCCCGTGTGAGGTTGATTCTACATGTGTCTCCTTGGGCATCTCCGCACTCTTTCTCGAAAACTTATTTATTCTTACCGCTTCTTCAGTAAGGCTTACTGCAATCGTGATTGCCTCGATGATGGTTGTTGGATGTAATGATGTAACCATACTTCGGATTTCCGGAGCTAATCCCCAAATGTAGCATTCGATACGTTTTAGGGGTTACCATATACGGAACGACCCGTGAAAGATCGTAAAATCGCTGAGTATAGCCATAATGTCGGATCCAACCATCGCTAAATTCCAAAACTTTGTTTCCAACTTTTGTAGTTCGACCCTTGAACAATACTTCTCTCGCATCATTTACTTCAGTCTTTCCCAAGTGATAGCGTATGCTGCTGCATCTCCTAACGTTTGCATTTGCAGATTCCACCATGATAAAGCTTCGTCAGTGAACAATCCCGAAACATACAATATAGTCTGGTTAGGGGAACAGTTACTCATGCCGATTACAGAATCCGTCTTTTCGGTCCATCGAACAAATGCTACCGCTCCGCTTGTGCCGTCAAAGTTCAATGGTTTGCAATCTAAAAATTGCTTATATGTGCTACCTGAAATGTTGGTTCTTGAAATTGTCAGAAATATTTATTTTCTAAATAAAATATAATGAAAATTTCCTGTAAGGTTAATGTAACCAACCGTTCATAGGATTGATGTTATTGGTGGGGTTTGAGCCCTTGCTTCATTTCTCAAATTTGTGCGATTTGCTTCATGTTGAGCAATCGCATTCGCAATGCATTGATTCAACAAAGCATCAAGTTCAGCTGAGAAGTGGGTAGGGGAGTTTGGAGTTGATGTATGCTCGTTCTTCTTGGTGCCATGATCTTCATATATAAAATCATATAGAAGAAATTAGACAAATATTTTAGATAAATATTGTCATTCTGACCAAATAGAATAAAATATATCGTAATATTATATATATATATATAATTCGAATCATCTCTCACGTGAGATATCCATACAAATATCGTCATGACACAAACATATTGAATAATCAAGAATGCATGATAAAAGAAAGATGATTAACTTTCACACACACACACACACAATATACAATATATATATATATATATATATATATATATATATATATATATATATATATATATATATATTGTCAACTTTTTATATCATTTTGCGAAGTACAAAAATAAATCGGAGTTTCATCGCTCTGACATACAAGTTATATACAATACATAAACAAAAGTGGATATATTCTTTGCATGCATCTTCAGAGTCTTCAAGTTGACATACATATGTCTTCAAAATTCTGTATCTTCTACTAGCCTGATATGGATACTACCTCCCAAACTTAATACATACCATACTAGACAGACGGTGGGGGTGGGGTGCAGATGCGCTGATTACACCGCGAAAGTACGCCATCTCCTCCTCAATGGCACTAATGCGCCTATCAATTGATGAAGAGGTGGCATGGGATGATGTAAGTGATGGTACTAATGGGGATGGTAGGGGATGATGTGGGTAAAGGTGGCTGAGAGGAGGATGACTAGGGAACACTCGGAGGTGCTCGAAGAGTAGACATCTGAGCACTAAGCTCATGGAAACGGTCAAACAAGATACCAAGCTGTATCTTAGTGGAGGTGAGTCTGTACTTAGTAGTAGTGAGTGGCATATGGCTTGGATGATATGGATCTGACGGGCTCATGCCCGGTGGCGGCTGAACATATGAATTAGTGAAATAAGGAGAAGGGTAAGTAACGGTACTATGCATGATTGGGGTGGAATGAAACGGATCGCCAGTAGTGGGAGGTGGAACATGAGAAAAAGATCCCATCATAGGATGGCTGTAGGGAATGTATGATGGCCCGGCAGCAAATGGGTCATGATATGCGTCTAAATTCAACGTAATTGTAGTAGAATATGAACCATAGAAAGGATGAGGGGGTACATGGTCAACAAACTGGGAAGTACTCCCTAGAGTATAGTGTGCAGGTCCAGTGGAGATGTGTGAGGCATAGGATGATCAAAAGGATGGGTAATATCTCCTGATGAAGGTAGTGGTGGTAGAAACTCAGATGAATGGTCAGGGAGAAGTGTGCCTGGTAAAACAAGATCAATAAATATAGGTAAGGTACCTGAAGATGGTGGTAAAGCAGTGTCGGGTGAAAGCACGTGTGACAACTGTCACTTTCGGGTAAATTGTGTACACTTAAACAGTTAATTATATGATACAATTACGTGTTTTGAACGTCTAAGCTGCATGAATTGCATGGTATGCACCTAGAAAACTCACGGAGTACATTACATGGTGCATATTTTTTGTTTAGTGGTTACCATTCAAAAACAGTTTAAAAACGGTGCATCAGAACAATTAGTAGGCACAACACAACTCCAATACGTAGCTAAACAGCAGATTTAGGACTTAGATGGGAGTCCAACATAAACTGTATATTAAATCCCATGTGGGAAAGCAAGGATTAATGCTAACACTTTCCGAAAACTATACATGCACTGAAAACTGTCCGAAAAATAAACTAAACAGCAAAATTTAGCAAAATTCAGCATACACAGGCTTATGTAATATGCAGAAATAGTGTTAAACATCATGCACTGTTTAAAAGATATTGAAAGTATCAAGTTGGCACCAAAACATATAATATCACATAAGTCTTGAAAGTTAATGTTTTAACAAACCTGCAACGAAACGAACACCAGGACACAATCTGATACATCATATGAACTAGTTAACAATAGATTAACAACATATAACTAGTTAAAATCATTAAACACATTGTTTTGATTGAAAATCCCTAAAATCCCTACAAGTTGCTTAAACCTTCGTTTAAGGACCCGTTAACGAATCTAGCACCCGTTAAACTACCGAACACGAGCTAGACATAAATTATGGACTAATTAATATTATTAAACAATGTTAAGTTAGTTTATGGCACCATACATCTTGAATTACACTAAAAACCGCTAAAGCCCTAAACACCCTAACTTAACATAACCTAAAGTTAACTAAATCACTAACTAGAAAAATTAACTAAGTTAAATCCTAACCAAATACCCGTTGGACGGTTATGTGAGGCCCACTAGCAACCCCCAATCTTGCCCCCCTTGTCCCCTAATGTTGGAAGATAGTTTTATTTGCATGGAGGCTAATATGTTAGAAGGAACATGTATAAGAAGACAACACTTACACCCTTTAACCACACATTATCATCTACACCAAAAATTCACAACTTCACTTCTCCTTATTTCTCCATACCTACGGCCACCGCAACCTCCACTTCACCTCCATTTTCAAGCCACTTGCAAGCTAATCCAAGTATACTCAAAGGTGTTTCAAGCATAACTAAGGAAGGATCAAGTCTTGGAAGTTGAAGGACCACTCTAGGGAGCTATTATCCACCATCTTTGCTTCATCTTCATCATCTTGTTCATCTTGCCACTTCCCTAGCCACAAGAGCTAGTAGTGAGCCTCCTAATCTTTTATTTGACACCTTGTTACTAGTATATTGTTAATACATAAGTTACACCATCTAAAAGCATCACCTTTAAAAGATGAACACATGAACTAGTAACTTGATCTAAAGAAAATAACACATATCTTGAAGTTGAAATGAAGATGTAGTTGTTTATTTTGTGCTATGGATGATATCCATCATATGTATACTTGCTAGAAGTATAAATCTAACAAGTATACACATGGATCTTACAAGATCCATGATAAAAGTGTTGATTAACTTGTTAAACATGATGAATGAATTTATTAAAGTGGTTAAAATAATTTGTGATGTTCTTAAAATAATATGTGAACAAGTTGTTAAAGATGATTTTCTACAAAGTTAGTAAATATTAGAAACAAAACCTATTTTTAAAGATGGATGAACATGTTAAACACAAGGTTAAAATACTACATGATTTGGTTAACTTTCAAGTTCATCATGACATGAAAAATGCGTCTACATGCCTAACTTGTGGAAGTTGTTGTGATTAAAATGATGAGTTTTGAAAGCCTAAACACACGTTTTAAAACATGGGAAACCTCTTAAATCTAGGGGAAACTATGGAAAATTTTTTATAAAATTTAAACACCTAGAAAAATTTATGTTATAAAGTAAGTAAACTTGTTTAAAGACCATAAACATAAAAATCACCATGTTTTTGTATAAAATATAAGTCCAAGAAGTCATGGTTTTTCTAAAAATAAAACGGATGTGTATATATATATATTTTTGGAAATATATGTATGTAGTGCTCATAAGGAATCACAAGTTATGTGTATATTGTTTGTATTAGCTATATATAAAGTTGGGAACTTGAAAATAATTGTCACACCCTCAAATTCCACATGCGGAGTTCTACCGCGAGGCGCGTGGCAAACCAGGATCATAGTCATTAGTCATGATGAACGACCACTATATGAATTTAGAAATTTTCCTGTTTTGCTCATTCATGAGAAAATATTGTTTATACACATGAGTTGCGGAAGCGTAACAATTACGAAACTGAAATAGTTAATGTAATTAAAAGATGAGTCTATTTATTTGATGAAATCAATGTGACTCCAAAATGCATCCTAGTCCTGATGTGTGCTACCTTAGCAACCTGAGAAAGACATGCAAGAACAAGTGTCAACACATAATGATGAGTGAGTTCACAGTTTTAAGTTAAAGATATAAAGTAAGTTGTTTCTCAAACGTTTTCCACCGTTTCAAACCCGAAATAGTGAGTTGCAGTGTTTAGCAGTTACTTGTTATGTTTATAGGTAGCTATCCTAAGTCATGTCAACAAAGAGTTTGATCCGAAGCTGACGTTGTTGCCCCTGTTGTGCCAGGTCTATCACCAACCATGGCTAAGTGTTAGGCAAATTCTACACCCGTGACCATCAAGTTCGGTCTAGCTGGTGCGACCAGCTCGAGTGGGGCTTGTCGGGCCCAGTAGTACTACTAAAAATTCTCTCGCTATAATCCAATACTAACGGCATCGTAAGTGTTAAGGGGACTGACATGTGATAATTGCTACTTTGTGACCATAACCAATATAACAAAAACCCTAACAGTTGTGACGTTACATTACCGTAACGTTATGACATTACTTTACTGTAATGTAGTGCATCGTTACCTTACCGTAATGTTATGACATTACTTTACCGTAATGTAGTGCATGCTTTCTCCCCTGTGTTTTAAAAACATTTAAAAGAGTAAGGGCTGTGAACTCACCTGGTGTGCAAGCATAAAACTCCATATAGCAAATAAAGACAAGCAAAGCTTGAAGCTTGAAATATCCAACTTTCCCGTGCCCTACTACAAATAAAGGACACCTTAAAGTCTATTGGAAATAGTCCATAGTTTCACAACTTGGTTATAAAGATAGTTTATTCAACTAGCTAGTCTAGATCAAAACACTATTCAATTTAGACGATTTAACTTGACGAACCGATAGGGACTTAGTATGGGTTTCTCGTGAATATATTTATAAAACCGTTTGTGTGTATATATATAGTCCAATAAAGTCCCGCAAGTAATACATCACAAGATTAGTCGATTCCCAATCATCAACTATTGTTACACCCTTGACCCACTTGTCGGTTCGGTTCGTTCACGAGTTAACTTCTTATTACAACGATAAGATTATGTATACAAATTTACACAAATACAACATATATTTAGTCGGTTTACGTCGTTACCTTCAAGCAAGACGTATTCTAACAAAAACGACACACGAGCCTCGAACTACATGATGACCAAATCTGACCTGCTAACCACAGTTAACCGTTTGACTAACTTTGACTTTTTGACACATGTTTTGACGAGGTTTGACTTGACAACTCGAGTTGACCAAAACAGAATATCGCCAACATCAACATTCCACCATTGAGACACCACCACCTGAAGTCGGACCAATACCACTGCCACCATCGAATCCTCACTCGAGTCACATCCACCACCTTCAGCGTTTACCCGAACGTATCACCACTGACTGGAAATCGCCTTACATCTCGAATAAACCCGATTCTAAACGTTAGATCTGAACAAGAACACATAACACATTGCAAGCCATGGAGATCGTGTATAGGGTGGTAGTGCCGAGCAAAAATGTGACATCGAGAGTTAGACTTACGGGTTTGTTTTAGATCTGAAACACGAACCGCTCACAAGCCAATCCGTCCTCGTTAGCTCGAAAACCTCATCCACTTCCGTCACCTAACCTCACCACCAACCACCACCTTCCTGCCGCCATCAAAACCATCACTCGGCCGCCTCCCTTGGTCATGGCGGAACCCTAAACGCACCACCGCTAGCCACACAACCGCTGCCCTCCACCGCTCTCCCTTCAACCAACCCCAACAACCGTCGCACGACACCCACAACCACCCTACCCCGTCTTCGTCTTCGTAAGGGGGTGTGCGCCGCTACTGTTGCCGCCATAGAGGGTGGCCAACCGCCCCTCAACCTCCGCTATACTCTCAAACTTCGAATCACTTTCTCTCTCTATCTAGTATGTGCAGATGTGTGTGTGTTTTGTAGAGATTTGTGTAGGTTAGTGTGTATTTTCTTGGAGGAGATATAGATGGGGGTTAGGGTTTGCTAAATGATGAGGGGAAATAGAGAAAGAGATGGTTATATACTAGGGTTTTGGTGTAGGTGGGTGCACACTGCGTATACGAACCCGTTTATAATTGCGTTCCTAGTTATAAAAACGCTCGTTTAAATTATACAAAATAAATATAATAGTTAACTTATTTGTTTTTATTATTAGTTTAAATCAACAAACAATTATCCAGAATATATATGTGCTAAAATAAATACGCCTGAAAAAATTTGTTGGTTAAATAACATGTTTCACTCGTGACTAGTTATTATTATTCAATAAATAAAAATCCATGATATTTTACAGCTAACTCTTTATAATTAACCAGCGAATATACGGGTTGTCACATTCTCCTCATGTTATAGGAATTTCATCCTCGAAATTTTGGCCAAGATATACTATACTCTCCATATAAGGGTTCGTTAATAACACATTGTTATGCGTGAATAAATACAGTTTACTGAAGGTTTGCTAAATAACATACATATAAGTCACATAACATGTAGAATCACATAACATATTAATTCCCATAATTTATATCTATTTGTTTGATCAAGGATATTATTCCGATTGCTTTCCAATGTTCGAGTACGGACTCGTCTGTGATTCCGTAGTTCCCCGAATTAACGTTACGCAATTGTTTGATAACCGACACACTTAATTAACCCTAATCATATGTGATGCATAAATGAATGTTTGAGATAACTGAGTTTGTGTTAACGGTGTTAACCTGAAAATGTCAGGTGTCACAATAATATACACCAACAAATACACAATCAATGGCAAACAACGAATTACAAGAAGTTATAAACATATCCATAATCATACATGGAGACAAATTTGGACAAAATAGACATTCGGACTATATACGGAATACATACTAAAAATATATAATATATAAGCTTGATAAGTAGTATTTTCAAAACCGAACAAGTGACAAAATATATATTTTTACAAGTATATAAATTATACCATATCTTGGCGATACTAAAAATATATTGTTTTGGTGGAAACTAAAAATATATATTTTTCTAGAACTAATCTTAAAAATATATTATTTTGGAATACATACACTTACCAAGCATAATAATACATATACTAGTTTGGATATATCTTAAAATTATATATTTTAGGTATACACAAAAGTGGGGGTAATAAATACAAGAAAAATACGTATTCCTATACGTACAAATATATGCCAACATACACCACTAATATATAGTGACAAATACCATTATACAAGTATTATACACAACCATGGAAATACAACTTTAAATACACAAATACTCACAATACTAGTATATCTATACTTGGGAAGATACATAAGTATAATACTTAACAATTTCAACATTTGGTCATGTGAACCATAATACCTATGCACATGAATAATTATATATCAAGACATGTTAAAAATAGATTATTTTTAACAAACCTATCGCAATTACAAAATGATATATATAAAGTGGTGCATACAAATAATACAAGTTAAAATATAATATTCTACTAACACATCGATCTTGGAATATTATATATAATCAAGAAAAATTATATAAGGAACATATCCGACGATGGTATCGTCAAGGCAAACGGGTGGAACCCAACTATGAGAAGTATGAAACATATACATCTTACTCGTGTGAGACACGGAGGCTAACGGGCTAGGCCCGTGCATGCAACACTTGAGATGCAAGGATATATATATATATATATGACGAAATATATATATTGACATCATGCACCGAACTATACCTCAGCTGACGTCATACACCGAAAACACATCTGAGTGGGCATCATACATCGAAAATACATCTAAACGGAACAAAACACTGAACAAGTCTTAATAAATAATTAAGACAAGAAACATGAACATGAATCATTACAAAGACCAAAGTGTCTAACTAAAACCTAACGCGTTGTAGGTTGTGATACGAACCCAAGGAAAAGTATTTGAGTTAATCAGATAGAGCGGATAGCAGACCGGTGAGTTCATGTCCCCCTTTTCATCTTAAATGTTTTACAGTTTTACAACTATCGGGGGGAAATACAAGTCTATGGTATGATAAGCTAGGGAAAGAACTAGATCATGTGCGAATAGGGTGGACTTAAGACCACGGTACAAAGGTTAGATTTAGCATGTGTTGGCGAGCCCCACTCTTGGTCATGGACTCACACGGGAGAGTGCATTTGTCATCCCAATCGAGGTTAATTGACAGAAATCGTCTAGGTTTGGATGCTTCCTTTGTCGTCACACATATTAATGTCCTTGCAAAACATTAATGATCATGATTTCATTGACGCTTTACATACCGGGTTTTGATACAAATACATCATACATTTTATGGATTTATTCTTATGCAACTAAAACACATGAATTCGCCAACTTTTTTGATTTTCAACTTAACATATATTTCAGGAAATTAGTGGACCAATGCGGGGAATTTCAGACAAGGAAAGAAAATGCAAGTCTCCATGCCAACTTTTGAAGGGTTTGCCCATTATACACCGCCTCCTTGCGGTGATATAAGGTTGAAGCCTTATCATTTTAAAACTTGCATTTTGAATGTGTAACATTCTGACAACTTATTTTCATTTCATGGTTTGTAAACAAAATACTCAACTCATGTTGCATTTGGAAACAATTACAGCAACGGCATTGGAGCTTGTTTTATTCATTTAGTTAGTTCACTTATATTGTATGCAATGAGAATCAATCAGATCACACCGCACGCTTCCGCCTTTGAGCGGGTGTGCAGATTGGTATCAGAGCCAGGTTGTAGTGAACCAGGATTCTTTCTCGAGTCTAGTCTACAATAACTTGGTCCTCTCATGAAAACAATTTTTACATGAACAAAAGATTTTCATTGCATAAACATTTCGCAAAGTCCACTATACAAACTCATTTCGTAACAACAAGCAAGGACATTTTCATGGGTGAATTCTATGAGAAATATACACATTATATAATTAGACTATGTGTCATGGACACATTACATTATTAGTCTAAGCATTATAAACAGTTTACAAGTTCAGCTTATACAAGATAGAATGGATGGATGGGATTTTATGTGATGATATACATAGTTTATTTATATATGTGTTGCACGGAATATTTTACCAAGAACGAAGTACCTTCGACTCTGAATTCTATTATTATTATTCTTGACTCGCATGATGAGCTTATTAACCTCACGTCTATTATAGAGCTTATGGCGGACATGGTTCCTAAAGCGAGACCCTAAGCTTGATTCCATACAATATGGTTGTTTTCCCTGCAGATGCGGTGATGCCAGACTTCGGTAGCAACGACAGGCGGAGGTGGCAGCCTTGGATAAAACTCTATTGGTCGGACGAGGTCCCTATGGCTCATACTAATCTTAATCCTGATCAATGACACTCTTGTCCAGACAAGGAAGATGAAGTACTCATCTTGAAGGTGCCCCTCTAGTTGCTATTGTTATGGATTCTCTCCATTTCTACTTCGTCTAAGGTCGTGCCACTTCGTGAGTAATGACAGCAGACGTTAGCACGTGGACCATCACGAAGGTCCCTTCTAGGTTGAAGGTATGAAGACAGTAGTGTCCCCTCTTTGATTGATTGTCTGCTTCGAACGGGAGAATGCTAGGGTGACCATGCAAGGCAATTTATTATTACGGGGGCCCGCGTAATAACAACTTGTAGTGCATGGGAATCCTGGTGGACTCTGCGGTTCAAGCTAATGATCGCTAATCGTTCAAAATTCTTAAGATGTTACTTGAGATTCATTTTTTTCCATTCTTAGACCACTAAGTAGGGGGTTACTATAACACCCTATAGAACAGGAAGACCACACGTATTTGTTGGTACCTAACATTCAATCTATATCACGATGGCGGTTGAGATTAGTCATCTAAACAAACAAAACTGGTCAGCCACCAAGGGAGGAAGTTTCCTCAACATTCTAGGATTCTTGTAGAGGGGTTGGTTCCTTGGTGTGTATGGCACCTTATCTTATTTAGTAGAGCTGGTTAAAATAAACTTTGTCGCTTGACATTTGTCTTGTCCGAAGGGTTGGTATGGCATGAGCCATGCTGCAACTCCCTCATTGCATTTTATTCGACATCTATGGAAATTATAACAATCGGGCTAGAACTCGTGAAGCTCAAGCGTTATTACTATAATCGCCACATGGGCAAGTGCGGCGAAGGATTTTCCCTACTTGGACGATCGAGGTCCATGGAGTATGGAATAAATGCTGTAAGGTTGGAGACGCCTGTTTGGTTCACCTCCTCGACGAATTATTTCTTGTCCCACTTAGACTTATGACCAACCAATACACGCAAGAGGTACTATGCATATAGGTTGCAATTATTCACGTCATATTTATTTCAAACATGTATGAACAATGCGATCTGAGGTTTTCCTGACCGATTGCATTCTTAAACTCTTAGGCGCATGGTAGACTATATTTGACCAAATACAAGTCTAGATTCCTTGATATTATGTGTCAAAAATAGCATGGTGCCAAAAAGAACTACTCCCAAAAGGGGAAGTTAACCAGCATTTTACGTATTAAGCGAAACTAGAGTTCTTATGGAACAACATGAGGTTGCCGAAATCGCACGACATGAGCTTAATTGAGATGATACTATAGCGGTACTGATGGTACCGGCGGTTCAAGTAGTCCAGACTCCGATAGATCGGGAACATGTGGCAGCGCCACATCCAAAGATGCGATCGCACAAGGTTTTAATTCTAAGGCCTTTCTAGACTGTAAGCCGTGATACCTCGTTGGTATGAGAGGTGCGGTAGGTTATGTCCACTAAATAAAGACAATGAAGTCGGTTAGCGATGCTAGTAAATGTACTCATAACTAAACGATTAGGTAAACAAATAATCTCATGCTGAATGCAGCATTAACTTGGTGGAATCTCCAAGTACAAACTTTGGGAGTGATACAACGAAGAGGTTGTCGTGGAAAGAACTTAAGGGTCTTATGCGAGAAGAGTATTGCTTGCTTATTGGAAATTCAAAGGATTGAAACAGAATTCTGGAGCTTGACTAGGATTGAAGCCGACGTTGTTGGTTACACTCAACACTTTCACGATCTATCAAGGGTTGTTCCATACTAGGTAACACCCTAAGTCAAACGTATTGAGTGCTACATTTGGGGTTGGCCCATGAGATCTGAAGCATGATTACACCATCCCACCTTACCTCGATCACTCAAGCAGTAAATCTCGCAGTTAATCTCACGGTGGATGCGGTAAGAATAGGGGAAATTGTCAAAGAAGGGTGTTGAGAGGAAGGAAACACATGTGGAACCTAATAGCGATGGGAAGCGAAAGTTCTCACACCTTAAGAAAGGTTTGAGAGTGAGTAACAAATGGAAGGAAACTCCCATGATGAGCAAAACAAAGGCAATTGTTGCCATAAGCGATGCCCGCACCAAGAAGTATGCTGGTAACTTACCGAAATACTAAATGTGATGAGCGAAACTTTCATCATGAGGGCACCTGCGAAAGTGCCAGGGGTAGAAGTGGGGTGAGACGAGCACAAAGTAGAAACTAGTGATGAAGTTATACTCAAGAAAGAACAACGATGTTGAAATGTGGCACAGAGGCCACTTCAAACATGAACGTCTTAAGAATGAATCAAATTGGTGAACAAGTGTGTGACTGATTAGAACTATGGATACTTTGCAAGATTCCGATGTCGTCATGAGTACGTTCTACTCTAAAATCATCATGTCCCAATTTTTTACACCAAAGTCGAGCTTAGCCAGTGTCTTTAGGTGTTAAGCATATGCTCGAATTAGAGTCATGTAAATTAGACACACCTTATTCTATCAAGTTAGCTAATGGGGAATTAGCTGAGTCATGTGGAATCATTAAGGGTCACCGATACGTTTCCTATTAACCAACATTTCTCATCCATACTATTTAATATCGGTGCCGATTTTAGTTTTATCTCCATAGAACTTAATATACACACACACACATGGCCTAGAGCCAAGTAAGCTAGATGTCCCTTAATCTATAAGATTAGCAAATAGTAAACTAGTCGAGTCAAAAGAAGTTATATAAGGATACACTTTGGAACTTGGATACGACAATCCAATATCATTCTTTTACCCGTACAGTTGGGTAGCTTCGACGTAGTAGTCGGAATGGATTGGCTATCCGATAATCGAGCCGAAGTCGTGTGCCATGAGAAGATTATTTGCATATCGCTACCAAATGAGGAGACCATTGTTATCCATGGAGAGAAGCGCGACCTAGCATTGCGGATTATTAATTGCATGAAAGCCCAAAAGTGCATACGGAAAGGTTGCGTAGCCTTCCTAGCACACGTGGTTGACAAGAAGGCCGAGGAGCCTAAGCTTGAAGAATTCCCGTTGTGAAGGAATTTCCTGAAGTCTTTCTAAAGGACTTGTCGGGATCACCACCAAAACGACAAGTCGAGTTTCACATCGACTTGGTGTCGGGAGCTGCACCCATAGCCTAGTCTCCATATCGTCTAGCACCTTCGGAGATGCAGGAATTATGCACACAACTTCAAGAGTTGTTGGATAAGGGATTCATTCGACCAAGCTTTTCGCCTTGGGGAGCTCTAGTTTTATTTGTGAAAAAAAGGACGGAACATTCAGAATGGGTATAGATTATCGAAAATTGAATAAACTCACTATCAAGAATCAGTACCTACTACCGAGGATTGATGGCTTGTTTGATCAACTGCAAGGATCGAGTTTCTACTCCAAGATAGACTTAAGGTCTAGATATCACCAGCTGCGAATACAAGAAGAAAGCGTACCAAAGTCAGATTTTAGGACTCGTTATGGTCAATACGAGTCCCTCGTTATGCCTTTTGGCCTAACAAACGCACCGACCGTTTTTATGGATTTAATGAATCGCGTGTGCTAGCCGTATCTTGACAAATTTGTGATAGTATTTATTGACGATATGTTAATATATTCACGGTCGAAGGACGAGCACGAGCAACATTTGAGAACCATTTTGGAGCTATTGAAGAAAGAGAAGCTTTACGTGAAATTTTCTAAATGTGAGTTTTGGAATCGAGAAGTGCAATTTCTCGGACATGTAGTAAACGAGAAAGGTAGTCATGTAAACCCATCGAAGATTGAAGCCATTAAGAATTGGGAAGCGCCTAAGACACCAACCGAGGTTCGACAATTTTTGGGTTTAGCAGGTTATTGTCGGATATTTGTTGAGAACTTTTCCAAAGTTGGTCAACCGCTAACCTCACTCACGCAAAAAGGCAGGGAGTTCGATTGAGGAGAAAAACAGGAAGAAGCGTTTCAACTTCTAAAGGATAAATTATGTGATGCACCGATTCTATCACTTCCTGACGGTACCGATGACTTCGTGGTATACTGTGATGCTTCGCATCAAGGATTAGGTTGCGTGCTTATGTAACGAGAAAAACTCATCGCGTATGCATCATGCCAACTAAAGGTGCATGAGAAAAATTACACCACACACGACCTTGAGTTAGGCGCAGTGGTATTTGCCTTGAAGATTTGGCGACATTACTTATATGGTACTCAGTGTACTATATTCACGGATCACAAAAGTCTTCAACATATATGCATCAATGATGTTGGGTTGAGCTGTTGAACGACTATGATTGCGAGATCAAATACCATCTGGGCAAGGCAAATGTTGTAGCAGATGCCTTGAGTCGCAAGGAGCGAGTTAAAACCTTAAGAGTTCGAGCGCTAGAGATGATAATCCAAATGAACCTTACCACTCAGATTCATGACGCGTAAGTAGAAGCACTAAAGGAGGAACATATTCAAGCAGAATTTCTCCAAGGTATGGAGAAACAATTAGTGCCAAAGGAAGATGGAACTTTATACCTAATGGGTCGAATTTGGGTTTCACTTTTTGGCGGTCTTCGGGAAGTAGTGTTGGACGAAGCACACAAGTCTAAGTACTCAATCCATCCAGGATCAGACAAATGTACCAAGATTTGAAGGAATATTATTGGTGGCCTAACCTCAAGAGCGACATCGCAACTTTTTGTCGGTAAATGTTCAACTTGCGCAAAAGTTAAGGCCGAGTATCAGAAACCTTCGGGATTGTTACAACAACCCGTGATCCCCGTATGGAAATGGGAACAAATATCCATGGACTTTATTACAAAATTACCCAGGACCTCAAGAGGTCATGATATGATTTGGGTAATAGTGGATAGATTGACAAAGTCCGCACATTTTCTGCCAATTTGCGAGAAAGACAGCACTGAGAAGTTAGCCGAACTATACCTTAGAGAAATAGTGGCTCGTCATGGAGGGCCTATTTCTATCATCTCAGACCGAGATGGTCGTTTTGTGTCAAGAATTTGGCAATCTTTTCAATAGGCCTTTGGATCTCGACTAGATCTAAGCACGACCTACCATCCACAAACCGACGGCCAGAGTGAACGGACCATCCAAACGCTTGAAGACATGCTTCGTGCATGTGATGGATCTAGGCGGCAATTGGGATACTCATCTACCCTTGGTGGAGTTTTTCCTATAACAGCAGTTACCATACAAGCATACAAGTTGCACCGTTCGAAGCTCTTTATGGTCGAAAGTGTCGTTCTCCGCTATGTTGGGTAGAAGTTGGCGACAAACAGTTAATTGGTCTTGAATTAGTCCAAGAGACTACTAATAAGATATTTCAAATCCGAGACCGTATTAAGGCAGCTCGTGATTGACAAAAGAGCTACACGCACAAGAGAAGAAAACCATTATCTTTCGAGGTCGGAGACAAGGTTTTGTTGAAAGTCTCACCTTGGAAAACCGTAGCCAGATTTGGTAAGGGCGAGAAGCTTAACCCGCGGTACATCAGACCATTTGAAATTTTAGCAAAGGTTGGTACCGTTGCGTACAAGTTGAAATTACCAGATGAACTTAGTAGTGTACATGACACATTCCACATGTCAAATCTCACGAAGAGCCCAACGCAAGAAACAATTATCATCCCTGCGGAAGAGATTCATATAGACGATAAGCTCCAAATTACTGAAGAAACTGTTGAGGTTATGGACGGAAAGTCCAGAAAACTAGGAGAAGTCGTATCAAGTTAGTCAAAGTTCGTTGGAACTCAAGACACGGACCCGGGTACACTTGGGAACGTGAAGATCAAATCAAAGCCAAATACCCTCACTGTTTGAGAAGAATCCTGTGACGGATGACTAGGCTTGATTTCAGGATGAAATTCTTTTTAACGAGGGGGGTATGTGACAACTGTCACTTTCGGATAAATTTCGTACACTTAAACAGTTAATTATATGATACAATTACGTGTTTTGAACGTCTAAACTGCATGAATTGCATGGTATACACCTAGAAAACTCACGGAGTACATTACATGATGCATATTATTTGTTTAGTGGTTACCATTCAAAAACAGTTTAAAAATAGTGCATCGGAACAACTAGTAGACTAGCTGTGACAGCACAACTTTAATACGCAGCTAAACAACATATTTAGGACTTAGATGGGAGTCCAAATAAATTGTATATTAAACCCCATGTGGGAAAGAAAGGATTAACGCTAACACTTTCAGGAAATTGAAAATTGTCCGAAAAAACACTAAACAGCAATTCAGCAAAATTCAGCATACACAGGCTTATGTAATATGCAGAAATAGTGTTAAATATCATGCACTGTTTAAAAGATATTGAAAGTATCATGTTGGCACCAAAACATATAATATCACATAAGCCTTGAAAGTTAATTTTTTAACGAACCGGCAACGAAACGAACACCCGGACACAATCTGATAATTGTTTTAATTGAAAATCCCTAAAATCCCTACAAGTTGCTTAAACCTCCGTTTAAGGACTCGTTAACGAATCTAGCACCCGTTAAACAACTTAACACGAGCTAGACATAATTGTTTAACAATGTTAAGTTAGTATATGGCACCATACATCTTGAATTACACAAAAAACCCTAAAATCCTAAACACCCTACATAACCTAAAGTTAACTAAATACTAATTAGAAAAATTAACTAAGTTAAATCCTAACCAAATACCCGTTGGATGGTTATGTGGGGCCCACTAGCCACCCACAATCTTGTCCACCCTGTCCCCTAATGTTGGAAGATAGTTTTATTTGCATGGAGGGTAATATGTTGGAAGGAACATGCATAAGAAGACAACACTTACACCCTTTAACCACACATTATCATCTACACCAAAAATTCACAACTTCACTTCTCCTTATTCCTCCATACCTACGGCCACCACAACCTCCACTTCACCTCCATTTTCAAGCCACTTGCAAGCTAATCCAAGTATACTCAAAGGTGTTTCAAGCATAACTAAGGAAGGATCAAGTCTTGGAAGTTGAATGACCACTCTACGGAGCTATTATCCACCATCTTTGCTTCATCTTCATCATCTTGTTCATCTTGCCACTTCCCTAGCCACAAGAGCTAGTAGTGAGCCTCCTAATCTTTTATATGATACTTTGTTACTAGTATATTGTTAATACATAAGTTACACTATCTAAAAGCATCACCTTTAAAAGATGAGCACATGAACTAGTAACTTGATCTAAAGAAAATAACAGATATCTTGAAGTTGTAATGAAGATGTAGTTGTTTATTTTGTGCTATGGATGATATCCATCATATGTATACTTGCTAGAAGTATAAATCTAACAAGTATACACATGGATCTTACAAGATCCATGATAAAAGTGTTGATTAACTTGTTAAACATGATGAATGAATTTATTAAAGTGGTTAAAATAATTTGTGATGTTCTTAAAATAATATGTGAACAAGTTGTTAAAGATGATTTTCTACAAAGTTAGTAAATATTAGAAACAAAACCTATTTTTAAAGATGGATGAACATGTTAAACACAAGGTTAAAATACTACATGATTTGGTTAACTTTCAAGTTCATCATGACATGAAAAATGCGTCTACATGCATATATTATACTTGTGGAAGTTGTTGTGATTAAAATGATGAGTTTTGAACGCCTAAACACATGTTTTAAAACATGGGAAACCTCCTAAATCTAGGGGAAACTATGGCAAAATTTTTATAAAATTTAAACACTAGAAAAATATTTGTTTATAAAGTTCTTACAAGTAAACTTGTTTAAAGACCATAAACATAAAAATCCCCATGTTTTTGTATAAAATATAAGTCCAAGAAGTCATGGTTTTTCTAAAAATAAAAGGATACAATATATATATTTTTGGAAAATATATGTATTTAGTGATCATAAGGAATCACAAGTTATGTGTATATTGTTTGTATTAGCTATATATAAAGTTGGGAACTTGAAAATAATATACACAAACAAATACACAATCAATGGCAAACAAAGAACTACAAGAATTTATAAACATATCCATAATCATACATGGAGACAAATTTGGACAAAATAGACATTCGGACTATAGACGGAATACAGACTAAAAATATATAATATATAAGCTTGATAAGTATTATTTTCAAAACCGAACAAGTGACAAAATATATATTTTTACAAGTATATAAGTTATACCATATCTTGGCGATACTAACAATATATTGTTTTGAAGTGTATAAAAATATATATTTCATAAACCTCCTAAAAATATATTGTTTTGGTGGAAACTAAAAATATATATTTTTCTAGAACTAATCTTAAAAATATATATTATTTTGGAATACATACACTTACCAAGCATAAATACATATACTAATTTGGATATATCTTAAAATTATATATTTGAGGTATACACAAAAGTGGGGGTAATAAATACAAGAAACATACGTATTCCTATACGTACAAATATATGCCAACATATACCACTAATATTTAGTGACAAATACCATTATACAAGTATTATACACAACCATGGAAATACAACTTTAAATACACAAATACTCACAATACGAGTATATCTATACTTGGGAAGATACATAAGTATAATACTTAACGATTTCAACATTTGGTCATGTGAACCATAACACCTATAGTTATTAGAGCTTCTAATTAAGTCGATTAAAATAATCTTCTGATTCAATCAGTATTATTATATATCAAGACGTGTTAAAAATAGATAATTTTTAACAAACCCATCGCAATTACAAAATTATATATATAAAGTGGTGCATACAGATAATACAAGTTAAAATATAATATTTTACTAACACATCGATCTTGGAATATTATATATAATTAAGAAAAATTATACATGGAACATATCCGACGATGGTATCGTCGAGGCAAACGGGTGGAACCCAACTATGAGAAGTATGAAACATATACATCTTACTCGTGTGAGACACGAAGGCTAAGGGCTAGGCCTGTGCATGCAACACTTGAGATGCAAGGATATATATATATATACATATATATATACACACATATATATACATATATATATATTGACATCATGCACCGAAGATACATTGCAGCTGACATCATGCACCGAACTATACCTCAGCTGACATCATGTCCCCCTTTTCATCTTAAATGATTTACAGTTTTATAACTATCAGGGGGAAAATACATGTCTATGGTATGATAAGCTAGGGAATGAAATAACTATATCATGTGCGAATAGGGTGGACATAAGCTATATTAATCTTGTTTAAGACCACCGTACAAAGGTTAGATCTAGCGGGTGTTGGCGAGCCCCACTCTTGGTCATGGACCCACACGGAAGAGTGCATTTATCATCCTAGTCGAGGTTAATCGACAGAAATCGTCTAGGTTTGGATGCTTTCTATGTCGTCACACATATTAATGTCCTTGCAAAACATTAATGATCATGATTTCATTGACGCTTAACATACCGGGTTTTAATACACATACATCATACATTTTATGGATTTATCTTATACAACTAAAACACATGAACTCCCCAACTTTTGTTGATTTTCAACTTAACATGTATTTACCAATGGGGGAATTTCAGACAAGGAAAGCAAATGCAAGTCTCCATGCCAACTTTTGAAGGGTTTGCCTATTATACACCGCCTCCTTGGGGTGATATAAGGGTCGAAGCCTTATCATTTTAAAACTTGCATTTTGAATGTGTAACATTCTGACAACTTATTTTCATTTCATGGTTTGTAAACAAAATACTCAACTCATGTTGCGTTTGGAAACAATTACGGAAATGGCCTTGGGGCTTGTTTTTATTCATTTTGTTTGTTCACTTATACTATATGCAATGAGAATCAATCAGATCACACCGCGCGTTTTCGCCTATGAGCGGGTGTGACCACGGGTGATAGTGTCAGGGGTGTGGAAGGTGCAGACGATGTGATGTCAACTATTGTGGCCTCTGACTGGGCTACCTTTAACATAACAATGACAAAGTCCTCACCAATACCGAGGTCGTCATCAACATGCTCGACATGTATGACCGGAATAACATCGTCCTCAACATCAACAACAGGAGGTACGGGGTGTCCGTCCTCATCGATAACATCGTCAAATGGATTTACCACATCAAGTGGTATAGCGACATAAGGAACAAATGTTCACCCTCAGGGTGACCGAATATGACCATCTCATGAAAGTAGGGTACAGCCAGTACATCATCCTCAAAAGGAATGTCAGCATGATCAGGCTCAGGTAAGGCGAAAGGCTGGAAGTCAATATTCATCCACTCATCATCTGAGAGCTCGTCATCGGAGATGATGATGATAATAGGTGGGGTAGGGTCATCTAGTGGTATGTAATCGGTGTTCGAGGCATATCCCGTAGAATCAATGTTGGAGTCGGAAGACATGGTCCTGGCAAAATAATCCGTACAACTCACATATGTGAACAACTTATAATAAATTTTGGGCAATTGTATTTCAGTTTCATTGTAAGTCATGTCATGTATCATTCTGATTCATCTTACTGTTATTGTGTCTAATCCTCAAAGACTCTCTCGTATAATATCCTTGCATTATTGTTTTGATTTTTATCGTTTAGTATTAGTGGACCTTCGTATACATGCCGTGGGGAAACTCTTGTTACAATTTCGCAAACAACTTATGCTTTCATAAAAAGACCATTTTGAAATTGTAGACTAGACTGGAAAGAATCTTAGTTCACTACAATTGAAGCTCAGATACCAGGTCTGTCACACCCCGATTTTCGATGTAGCGGAAGCGTCGCGAGGTGTGGCCAGAATGGCAATCATTGCACTCAACCAAGTAAATGACAATTGTAATACGTTACAAAATGTTCATCCATACTTTTTATTTAACACATAATTTACATACAAACTTTTGTTTTGAAACAAACCACAAGTTTACCAACACTATTTAAAATTCAAACAGAGTTTACAAACATAATAACAAATGACTGGATGAAATATAACATATTGACTTCACAACATACGAATATGTTTTTCCCCCAAGGTCGTCCACTAGTTCCTGTAGTACGTGTTAGTTTTGAAAATGAAGTCAACAAAATCTGGTGAATTCATGTTATAAAATTTTCGTATCAAATGAATCATCAAAAACATTTGAAATATAAATTCATTTAATATAACTTAATGAAACTTGTAAGATCATCAGTGTGTTGCAAGGACACTAATCTGTATGCCGAATAAGGTGGCAACCAACCCTTGACGATTTATTGTGTCTGAGACACTCGTTTTAGAAACAAAAGCACTCTAATACGATTTGTTATTGTTGTCATAATAGAGTGGGGCTCACCCAAACCCAATAGATCTATCCCCTTGTTCCTCGGTTCTTGTTATTCATTAATGGTCTTAATACTTGATCCTTATCCACATGTGGTCTAAATATTTTCATTTCCAAGTTATACTAAATGTAACATGTATACATCTCCGCACTTTTAAAAACCATAAAAATGTTTATATAAAAAGGGGAAACATGAACTCACAGATTTGCGTTCCGTGCAAATCTCTATTTGATTTCCAATACTTCGTTCGTTTCTCGACCTACAAGTGTTCTAATCTCATTAGACACTTAGGCTTTCGTTCATTTTTCGTACAAGTCTTTTATCTTGAATTTCATACTTGTATTTGTTGGTTTTTCTTTGTTGATATACATATATATGTTTTCACATATATATTCTAGATTGATTACATGTAAATGGGCCTAGCCCACAATTTAAATGTAAAAGTTCAATCTAAAAGTTTATTACATATGGGCCTAGGCCAATTCGTTTCATATGGGTGGGCCTAATCCAAATCGTTTCATGTGTGTGGGTCTAGCCCAATTCATTTCATGTATGTGGGCCTAGCCCAACTTATTTTTATTTAAAATGGGTCAAGCCCAATTGGTTTGTAAAAGTAGGCCTAGCCCAGTTTAAAAATACAAAAAGTGGGCCTAGCCCAAAATAGTTTATAGAAATAGATTAGCCCAATTTAGTTTTATAAAAGTGGGCTTAACCAAAGTTAATTTTTTTTAAAGTGGGCTTAGCCATGTTAATTTTATAAAGTAGGCTTAGCCCAAGTTTGAATTTTATACAAGTGGGTCTAATCGAAATTAATTTATATAAATGGGTTAGTCCATGTATTTTATAAAAATGGGTTTAGCCCAATATAATTTTATAAAAATGGGCTTAGCCTAAACATTGTTTAGTTGGGCTTAATCCAAGTTTCTAAATTATTTACTAGAAATTGCTATAACTTATAAAAATTTATTTGTAAAAAGTACTAGATATTAGTTAAATTTTTGTAAGTCCTAGTAAATATAAAGTGTAACAGTTGATTTGTTCATTTTGACCGTTATGTTTGCGTCGACCATTTTATTCGTTTCGTCTTTGTCGTTTGTTTCGTTTATACCATATATTTTATTTTGTCCGAATTGTCCAATATATTATTTTGTCAAAAAATGATTACTTATATATTTTTATTTTAGATCCTACATGATCTAAATATATAATATTTATACAAGAACATATGTACACATAATTGGTGATTTTGAAATATATATTTTTATCAAAAATATATATTTATATCCTTTTTAGTTTAAGAAAACTTAAGTAATTATATCTTAAACTTTTTCACCAAAACTTTTGTTTAAACAAGATTAAAGTTCCTAATCACTTTTAAGCACAAAATCTTTACTTTAACCACATCTTAATCAAGATTAATTTATATAAAAATTTTGCCATAGTTTTCTTTAAAATATAAACTTTCCCATATTTATATAAACATGTTTTAAATCATTTTTCTAACTCAAATCATTATCAAATCACAAGTGTGATATTAATGTATTAACAAAAATGTCATGAGCTTGTTATAGTTAAAAACTTTCTTAAAATGGAAACTTTATTATTACTTTTTAACAAAATTTCTAAATCTTAACTTTTATTTAATAATCTATAATTTGTACGATCATCTTAAACTATAAGATCATGTCCATGACAATTTTTGTTAATAAATCTTGCTAATCTAAACATGCATGTGTTTAGATTATCTTCTTATACATAAAAATGCAAGATTCAAGTTTACTAGTTTATGACAATTTCAAGATCATCCATGGTCATCAAGAAAACCACATAATTATGTTAGTGATTATAGTTTTATTAGTGTTTTTCAAACGTTTTTTAAATATCTTTTAAGATGATCTTATCTATTTTCTTGAAATATAAAGTATAAGATTAAGTTATGAAGCTTACTACTAGCACTTGGCTAGGGATAATCAAAAATGTTGGTAAAAAGATGAAGATAGTGATGATTCAAGAGTTCCAAAGCTTCCAAGTGTGCCTCCTAATCCTTGCAAACACTTTAGATCATCCTTGGATCTTCATGCAAGCTTGAATTCTTGAAGTTGAAGGTGAACAGGTGGTGTTTGGCAGATTTTTAGAAGGAAAAATGGAATTGTTGTTGTGTTTTGGTGATTGGAAAATGAATAGGAAATGAAAGTGGTTATGATCTTGGTTTTGTGTTTAAGTTCTTACACCTCATTATACACCAACCAAGCTCACAAATTGCCAACACATAATAGGAGATTAAGTGGCATGGGGGTTTACACCCCATGCAGCCGTGAGTTGGGGGGGGGGGGGGGGTTTGGTTATTTTTTTTATAAAAACTTGTAATTTTTAAAAAATTTATAAAACTTAACATTTTTATATAAGTTTTTATAAAAACTAATGCCCTAACACTTTAAATTGATGTTATAATATGCCAAAATAACTTACTAGTCTTATTGTTTCGTTGTTCGGTTGATCAATTTAGTTCAGGACTTGTACCGGGTAAAATACTAACATATTGTGTTACTTATAAAATTTTATTTTCATAATAGTTCTAGTACAACTTTTATTGTCCAGATAGTTAATCTAGCTCTCCAGACTAATAAATTTGTCATTTTGAGTTCAGTTCCTGTACCGACTTTGTTGTCAGGTTTTTACTGAACAAGCTGTATAACTTTAAACAACAGGATTTATATACAGGTTTTATACTGTTTCTAAGACCCGTTATTATTCTTAACTAAAAATATTTATTTTTGGGTTTTCGGACATTTGCTGTTTTGTGCTGCGGAATGCTGTATTTTGCAGCAAACTTGGACAATTTGGTGTTTTAAATAAATTTTTATGGTATAACAGTGTAGACATATCTTATGTCTTAATTCTGTCATATCAGACTGTACCATAACCAACATTGATATTTATCGCGTGTTAGCGTCTTTGTCATCCATCTAGGATATGGTTTTATATGTTCGTGATTGTGATGAATTCATTATTATTCCAAACTATGCTTTTGTTGAACTCCTAGACTTTTAAGACTTAAAATTAAAAATTAAGTCATGTTGTGTGGTAAATAGATAGTGTAATAGTTATTCAGGTTGTACAGAATTAGCGGAATTTTGCCGATTGTCACAAGCCAAACGCCAGGGATACTTAATATAAGTTAAAATACTTATATTTATCATAAAAATATCAGTTTGCATCCTGATCTAAAACAGTTTTACAAAAATCACTTTAAAGCCGATTGTTATAGTTTTTACGCATAGTTTTGTACCGAACTTTACTATAATCATTCCAAATCGTCATGACTTGATATGTTAACATAACACCTTTTTTTACTAAATAAAATGGTACTTATATCCATGTTAGTGCAGATTTCATGTAAGTCACATAAATCATGCGATTTCACCCATTTTACTACTTTCTAAGCTTCATTTACAACATGCAAAGCCACCAAACTTATGACATAATTTTATATCATGATAACACGTCATATAACATCATTTTAGCAGGCTTATATTCTGTTTCATCCACTTTATCATAACATATCAAGTTCACCAACTTATGATCATTTAACCATCATACATACTTATGTACAAGTACCTAATGCATAATTATTATTTCATCAACACCTGAGACTTAAATGCATCCTATCATACATTTATTTTAATTTTCCAAATAATCCAAGACATCATATTCATTCAAATCATTCATCCAATCATCACATCATCAATGCATGTAACATTCTCATGCTTTTATGAACTAACAAACAAAACTCATATGCATCCATACATATATACATATGCACGACACATATATATATACTTCCAAAAACCCACTTTTTTATTTATTCATCATCCATATGAACTTTATCCAAAAACCCTTTTTGAGCATGCATGCAACAATCTTTTTAGAATCACATCAATCAAGAATCAACTAACAAACAAGAGAAGGGACACTTCAAGAGGGAATGTCCAAACCATGAAATCAACGGTAACCAGAGTCCATTTGGAGACAGCTACTACAAAAAGGCGATTTATCATCGACCCTCGCAACCTCAAACTACATCTAGAATGGTTCAAATTGAAGATGGGACGTCGGGTTCAAATGAAAGCTCTCATTGCCTCTCAAAAGGATGACAGGTTCAACTGGAACAAGTATATTTCAAAATCTAAGAGTCTCGCGCTTTTGGCAAAGATTGTAGAAGAACCAGAGCCAGTTGAAGAAGAATATGCCGAGGCATCTTTCGATGAACTCCAAATGAAAAATGCTATTATGATCCTTCTGCAGAGGAAGAAGACCTTTTTCACAGTGCATTTAAACATTTAATACCACCTGAAATTTATAAATCTTTAGCAGATTATTTGAACCGAGCTACAAAGTGCATTGTGATGAAGAGCCTAAGCCTGAGGTAGAGGAATTGATTGATGTTAGCAAAGAGATGAATGCTGAGAACCTCACCAAGATTGCAAACAAAGCAATGATGGCTAAGTTGAAAGAGGTAATTTCTCAAAGAGTTCAGAAGGTCAACGTTGAGTTGGTAAAAGAGTTAGTCAAAGAGGAGAGTAAGGTTCAGATCATTGAAGTTGAAAAACCTTGCGAGAAGTGCTTGGAGCCTTGCAAGGAATGTTTTGAAAAAGATTAAAAAATTGTAAAGAACTTAAAAAACTCATTGATAATCTATCTAGTGACTAAAAAGAAACCAAAGAAGCATATGATAAATTGAGCAAAACTATTAACCAGTTTCAACAGACAAGTAAGGAAGACAATGCCACACTTTCAATGCTTAAAGCAACTGTTATGGACAAAAAATGGTCATAAATATTCATATTAGCAGCTGAGCTAAAAAGTGAACTAGAAAAAAATGAGAATTGAAACCGAACGGGTTAATAAGTTGTTGATCAGTTAGTCAACCACTTCATATGTCACTGATCATATTCTTCCTAAATAACCAGAAAAAAGTTGAGAAAGAAGAAAATGATAAGAGTTGTAAGAACAAAGGTATAAGTTACAGTTGAGTTCCATCTCCCATGTGGGAAAGCTATTACAGGAAAAAAAACCTTCTGGGGTGGAAAATGCACTCAATTTAAAACTTAAAAACCGAACAGAATAATGAGCTGCCTGAGAACATTGATGTAACTTACACCAAGTCTGATAGTGACTGTGAATCTGATATGGTTAAAATGTGATATAAATGTTTTGGGAAGTGAGTGTGATATCACTGAATTTGAGAGTGCTGAGTCTAACTTGGTGAAAACTAGTTCAAGTTCAGCTTCTGAAAATGAAGAAAGTTTTCATAAGAATTATCTTCAAAAATCATAATCTAGTTCGAATGATGATTCTAATATGATTGCATACAAAATGAAAGGATCTGATAAACTATATTTTGACCAGAATTTCCGATTAAGAACGTGAATACTGAAAAAGTTGAACAAGTGTTAAAATTGGTAAAAGTGAGTGTGTTTGAGCTTGAAAATCTGAACGCATCTTACCATTCCAAATCGAAACGTTCTTATAATAACAATCATAAAGTAAAGAATTATCCTGAGAACAAAGAAAAGGGTTGGGATATGTTAAGAAACATAATGATAGATTTCAAAAACCAAGATTTTCAAAGAATGAAAACTTTGTTTTCGGAACAAGCTTAGAAAGTGAGAAAAGAGTTGGCAAAAGAACAGTCAAACGATGAATTTCATGCTGAGAAAAAACGCCATTAGCAGGTTCAGAGATTCTCTATTGGAAACGACAGTAGGACATGCTTCAAATGCAGCCAGGTCGGGCATATCGCAAGATGATGTCCCCAGAACAACTCTAAACCTGTTTACAACGTCAAGAAATCTTCAGAAGATGTGAATCACAAATTCCTAAGGTTTTTTCCAACACAAATTTTGAAAAGAAATACTGAATCTAACAACAATATGAAACTAACAAATGTTAATGTTTCAAATATAGAAACTGGTGAATCATCGATTAAAAAGATCAAAAAGATTCGAAATTTTATCCCAAAAAGGCAATTTCAAAACAACAAACATGGGTGATTAAAACAAAACCACCTTCTTGAGAAATCAAAACAACTGTTCCAACCAAAGTCGATAAAAAGACTGAATTAAAGGTTGAACAGGTTGTTGAAATCAAGAAAGAAAGTAAGAATGTTTGTGAACAAAAATATGATATCCCAAACCCACCCAAGACCGACAAGGGTTGGATCTCGCTATTCAAGTAATCATCTGAATGCATATACAGGGGCTCCTGAGATTAATAATTTCTAATTGGATAATGGATAGTGGAGCTTCCAGTCACATGACAGGGATGTTGGCCCTATTATACGACGTCAAATCAATTCGTAGGGGCTATGTCGAGTTTGCAGGTAATCAAGGTGGGAGAATATTCGGTGAGGGAATTCTAACAAATAGTGTGGTTTCGTTCGACAAAGTCAACTACATAGCGGAGTTAGAGAACAACTTGTTGTGTGTTTCTCAGATTTAGGATAAAAAGTTCACAACACACTTTACTGATCGAGAATGTGTCATTCTGAAGCCTGGATTTCATATTCCGGTGGAGTGTATTCTGATGCGCGCTCCCTAAGAGATACTCTTTATGTCTTAGACATGAGCGTTGCGACAACAACGACGAAATCTGCGCAATGTTTCGTGTCCAAAGCAACAGAAAAAGGATCAATCATGTGGCACAAGAAGATGGGGCATATTCATCTTTGCAAGATGAACTTCTTAGTACACAACAACCTAGTGGAGGAAGTCAATTTAAAGAGTTTTCACTTGAATGACGACTACATACATTGCAAAAAGGATAAACAACACAAAAAGTCGCATCCAAGGAAACTCCTGAACTCAATCAAGCTCCCGCTAGAGAGACTACACATGGATCTCTTTGGACCTGTCAACGTCCGAAGCATTTCAGGAGATCTCTATTATCTTGTTGTTACTGATGATTATTCCAGATTTTTTGGGTGATGTTCCTGGAGAGCAAAGATGAAACCTTTGAAAGTCTAATGATCTTATTCTGGAAGTTGGAGAACTTGTACCACTTACCGATTCGATGTATTAGAAGTGATAACGGTACATAATTAAAAAAATCGGATGGCCGAGTTCTGCAACGAGAAGGGAGTTCTGCATGAATTTAGCGCACCATACACACCACAACCAAACGGTATAGCTGAACGCAAGAACCAAACCCTGATAGAGACAACAAGAACCATGCTCGCTGATTCTAAATTCCAGTCAGTTTTTGGAGCGAATCAGTAGCTTCCGCATGCTATACATTGAACAAAGTGTTGACAGTTAAGCCGCACAAGAAAACGTGTTTCGAGCTACTTAACCAGCGAAAGCCAAACCTGAAGTATTTAGAGCCTTTTCGGTCACCTTGCATGGTAATCGACGCAGATGGCAAATTCGGAGCTAAATCGATGGAGGGGTTCTTCGTGGGATATGCGAGTCCACTTAGGAGAGTTTATCTTCCGAGCATAAACTGGGTTATTGAAGCTAAGAATGTCGATTGTCAACGATACATGTCTCCAACACAGAAACCAGAAGATGCTTGGTTGTTCAACTATGATAGTCTCTGGGATTCCTTCGAACTACCAACAGAACCAACAAAAGAGGAAATCTTAATTCTTTATCAACAACAACAAGCTTCATCACAAGAACAAGTTCCTAGACCTATGGTAATTACTCAAACACTTGTTGGTACGCACGATGCAAAAGCTGGGCTAAGCACTCAACAACCGGATACTCAGACTACTGGAACAAGTGATCCCACTGCAAATCATTAGATGAATGAATCTCCGCCCATGTTCGATCAAAGTGATGATTCTGATTCTGATGCAGATCTGACGTATGATAATGATGGATCTACTTCCGATGATGGAGTAGAGCAAATTAAAAGTTTGCTAAACAATCAAGTTGCGGGTCCAAGTACTCAGAATGGAGCATCTACGAGTAGTCAAGTTACTGATCAAAACATTAATAATCTGGAATATGAAGTGAGTATCTCAAACGAGGTTATGCCGAGGACGATGTCTTACCACCCATCAGAGAACATCATTGGAGAGTTGCAGTCTAGTGTCAAAACGAGAAATCAGATCAACAAGGATCTTAGTTGTTTTTATACGAAAGTAGCACCTGTATAAGATACTGTCTCATATAGTTGTTTTATTTCACATATTGAGCCAAAAAATGTACAAGGAAGCTTTTACCGAAGAAAGTTGGGTGAATGCAATGTAGGAGGAGTTGCTACAGTTTGAGAAACTTGGAGTTTGGAAACTTGTTAATCTTCCAAATAACCATAAGAAAATTAGTACAAAGTGGGTCTTTAAGTGTAAGAGAGATGAAAGAGGAGTTATTATTTGAAATAAAGCTCGACTTGTTGTTCAGGGATTTCATCAACAAGAGGGAATTGATTATACTAAGGTCTACACTCCAGTGGCCAGATTGGAAGCCATTCGCATTTTCCAAGCATTCACGTCATGGAAAGGTTTTAAGGTGTATCAATTGGATGTCAAATCAGTGTTCATATACAGAAAACTGAAAGAGGAAGTGTAAGTCGGCCAACCACCGGGTTTGTCAATCCGATACACAAAGAAAAGGTTTATTTATTGGATAAGGCATTATACGGTTTACACTAAGCCCCGAGAGCCTTGTACGAGACGCTTTCTCAACATCTTCTGGAGAATGGTTTCACCAGAGGAAGTTGAAGGACACCTTCTAATTGTGCAAATTTATGTGGATGACATCATCTTTGGTTCCACCAACGACATGTTGTGTAAAGACTTCGAAAGTCATGCAAAAGAAATTTGAGATGAGTTCTATGGGGGAAATGAAGTTCTTCTTATGACTTTAGGTCGATAAGTTTCCTATAGTATCTTCATTCATAAGACAAAATATATGCACGACGTTTTGGAGAAATTCAGTATGTCAGAATCATTACCTTTGCCTACTCCATTGGCTCTCAATCACGGAATAGGACCAGATGAAAAAGGAGTAAAGATTGATGAGACCTTATATCGGTCAATGATTGGATCTTTAATGTACCTCACAACATCAAGGCCGGGTATCATGTGCCCGACATGCCTCTACGCCCGATATCAGTCAAGTCTATGAGTGTAACACATGTTGATCGTTAACCGGATTCTCGGATATTTGAAGGATTGCCCAAGCACTGGCTTAGGGTATCCATAGAATGACGATTTCAACCTCGCTGGATATTCCGATTCTGAGGTGTTGCCGATTAAATTCTAAATCTACTACTACCGGTTGCTAGTTCTTTGGCACACGATTAGTAACGTGGCAATGCAAGAAGTAAACCATGGTCGCTCTCTCTACTTGCTAAGCAGAATACGTTTCAGCTTCCAGTTGTTGTTCCTAAATCTTGTTGATACAACGACAGATGAGAGACTATGGATTGCAGTTTCTTGATACGCCTATATATGTAGATAACGAGACTGCCGTTAACATAACCAAAAATCTGGTTTAACACTTTAAAACTAAACACATAGAAATTCGACACCACATTATCCGTGATTGCTATGATAAAAAGTTGGTTCGAATAGAAAAGATCCACACTTATGAACAAAAGGCATATTTTTACACTAAACCGTTTGCTCGAGCTAAACTTAAATATCTTTTGGAACTAAACGGGATGAAAAATCTGATATCAGATAGGGAAATAGAGGTTGAATTCGAGACGGATGACGAGTTGATGTGATCCTCATCGGTTTGTCGAGTTTTTAGTTTTCAAATTTCTTAATTAAAAACAAAAATTCAAATATATGTTTTTGATTTTAGGGGGAGAAATATGATGTGAAGAATACAAAAACATATAAAAAATTGAAAATGTACAAAAACATGAAAAAGACAAAAAGTGTTTCTTGTAAAAGAGAAAATGATAGTAAATCAGTGGACTATCACAATATGCTAAAGAAATGTGGTGTTAAAAAGTTTAAACGGGTCTCAATGATGATGTGCCAGAAGACTTCACACATTCAGTAAATTGTTTCTGAGATATAAACATAAAGAAAAACTTCTTAATTAGTGGCTTAACATCTCTCGGATAGATGGTCTTAGTACACCAAGATTTCGTTTGAGAGATTGTCGGATTCTGAGATACTAGGTCTTTATAGATAATTGAAATATGGGGTATTATACAAGTTCTTCTGATTTTACATAAGCAATGGCGTAGAACTTGTGGAATACATTTGCTTTTAAACCCTAAAACTGCACAAAATTGAAAACATCAAACGATCTAACAATTGCAGTCAAACGATTCCAAAATTTGGAACACCACTTTTAAGTTGGGCCTTCATCTCTTTGTTTGTATGGTGGTACTAACCTGAGCTCTCAAGGTCTCGGACAACCCAGATGTCTAACTAAGTTTATAAAACTGATTTTGTATCAAAACTTGGTGTTTTGATACCCGAAAATAGTTTTGTCGTAAAATGCACATCATGCGGATTTTTGACCGAAACTTTGACTCGTCACTTCGACTAGTAAACGTGGTAATCAAAGGTGAAATCGCTAGGGATTATAACCTTCGTGATTATGATAACGTTGCAAAGTTCAATTGAACTTTGACTTATCAAATATGGTCAGAACCAAAAGTCAATCAGGAAGCTAAACTGTTCGACTTTTAGCTCAAAATAGCTAAAATAATGAAAGAACTAGGAAGAGTACTTACTCGTGTTGAAGAAAACTTTTCGAACTCAAGATAGGAGGCTTCCAAAGGCTGGAAACAAGCTCCAAGAATGATAGAAAGAAGAACTCACACTTTGCTTTGAAATGTTTTGAAGTGGTGTGAAAAAATGGATGAATCAAAGGGTATTTATAGTGGTTTAGGATCAAGGAGGTAATCACAAGTGTTACCAAGTGTGGATTAGTGTCCTAACATGTGTCAACACCAAATTAAGTGTGGCAAAATGAGTGCAACGTGTCAAAAATGGGAGATAGGTGGCAAACTTTGTGAAGAAGCAAAAATCTTTATTATTTTTTTGACATTTTTGGGCTTTGGACTTGTATTTTCACTTGTTTGCCATTTTTAACCCCTTTAACCTAATATTTAGGTTATATAAAGGTGTTAAGACATGTGTAACTCGAATTATGCCCGAAAATGTCGTGGATGTTGGTTCGTTCAGTTGTACGGTTACGCGTTTTGCAAAATGCGTAAAACGCTTTAACGAACACGAAAATGATCGAAATTGTGCAACGATTGACATTTTTGCATTCTCATAAATAAAATACAAGATTTCATTCAATACAAAAATTTTTGGATTCATACACATGGTTGTATCTTGAATACGGACCAACAGACTTTCGCAGTTTGACGAAAATAGTCCCTGGACTTGTATAAGCGTGTTTTTGTCATATCTAACCCTTCAAAACTTATATCTAAGTTATGTAAAGGGTATGGTATTTAGGGTATGTGTAGCCTATGTCCTTGTTTCGGAGTGTACGTCACTTAAACTAATTGTGTTTACGTGCCAGTTAACGAATTACTTCCACAAAAATTTTTGAGGGTTCGAAATCATCCAAGAAATTGAGATTGTGCAAATGTCTTAGATAATTATACAAATTTTGGAAATAAAACACAGGGTTTCATTGAGTACGAAATTGTTTGTAATTGTACAATGATTAAAAAGGCACAAATGTCACACCAGATATAGATATCAGTTAGATATATTCACGTGTAAGATGAAATCTAGTGAATCTTGATACGTGAGTATATTCTAAGGTGGGAAACGCTATTAAGTCAAGTTCTAAGACATTCAATTAAAGTATCTTGAAACAATTGATAAATGTGTAGAAGTTTAAGTGGACCAAAATACTGACAATCTAAGTGAATCTGTTTAGAACTTAAAGTTTTATCAAGAAGAACGGTACTAGTGATATGTTTCAAAACTAATATGACCCTCAAACACAAACTCACAAAAAATGTCTATAAATATGTTTGTAAATAGTTATTGCATTTTATTTAAGAAAAACACAAAAAGATTTTCAGTGTGTTTTAGCATAAACTTTGGAAAAATAAAAAAGATTTTATTTCTATCTTAGTTTCGACTGCCGATGATGGAAAACGGATTTTCAAAATCCAAAGATGCTGATTCCTGAAAGAAATCCAGAGGACAATGGGTTGGGAGCTTATCAGAAATAAGAACATGTTTTGAAATGATCAAAAGTTCATTAATATGAAACTTAAGATTGCCTAAAAATGTCAGTTTGTTCATAAAGTGTTCAACCAAGGTCATTAAATTGGACTTGGTAGACAAATCAGTTACCTAGGGTCATTAACTTGGACTTGGTCAACTGAGTGGATTGTTAAAACTGCCAAAATGATCGAGAAATTGAAAAGTTTGAAAGTGAGGAGTTCACTTCGCACGAAGTAAACAACTCAATTCGTACGAAGTGAAAAACCTGTTCTATATATAATCACTTCGCACGAAGTGATTCATTATCACTGTTACACTTTTCTCTGTGCGAACTAAAGAATTTGTAAACTAAGTAACGAAGTGCTACCAAAATTTTGTTGAGGTCGATTTGCACACCTCATACAATGCCTAAGGTAGTTTGGACCGTGGATTGTATGAATTTGAACATGTCGGTGATGTTGGACCTTTAAACTTAGATCTAGGAAAATATAGTGGACAAAAAGTAAAATTGAAAATAGATATAGGCTTATCGGTGTTGTTAGCATGGGTTTGAACCATCAATATCATAAAAATCAACAAAAATTATGTTTTGATCATAACAGTCCAGTTCGCACGAAGTAAAAATCCAATTCGCACTAAGTGAAAACGAAAAGGTTAAATTTGTTAAATTCTCTCGCACGAAGTGGAACTTGAAATTGGTTAAAATATTTGTTATCTTCGTACAAAGTAAAATGTCCACTTCGTTCTAAGTCACTTCGTACAAGGGTTTGGTATGTTTGTGATTTTGTGTCTAAGTGTTTGTTCGTATTGGTTTTTGCAGGATAAGAAGTCGAATTTCGAGCGACATCTGTTGTGTACTCGACGAGAATATTCCAGAGATTGCACCATTTAAAGATATTTTAAAGTTTATGAATCAACTTCCAATCAAGAAAGCAGTTACAGACCAACACAAGGATTATCGTTCACACGTATAGAG
The DNA here is from genome assembly GCA_947069175.1 of Scalesia atractyloides. Lineage (NCBI taxonomy): Eukaryota > Viridiplantae > Streptophyta > Magnoliopsida > Asterales > Asteraceae > Scalesia > Scalesia atractyloides. The sequence goes on along the minus strand of CAMTDV010000002.1, from coordinate 30,934,148 downwards.
ATTTGGGGATCATGCCAAGTTCTTACTAGAGCTGAAAGCCATTAGATCATTCGTACAAATTGGTAACGAAGATAAAGAGGTGCTTATTACAGAACCATTGATTCGAAGGGTTCTTGACTTCAAAGAAAAAGATGATGATCCTACAATGTATAAAAACTGAATGTGTAAAGGATGCTTTTACCATATGGGTTACAAAAGAGTCATGAACGCGCCATTAACAAAGCTTTTATTGGGAAGGCTGTTTAAATTCTTTGTACATTCTGTCATTGCCGCTTTAAGTCACAGAAAAGTATGAAGCTGGTTATGGTTTTCATAACTGGGTACCGCATACTCCAAAGAAGAAAATCAAGATTGATCTAGTTACCAAAGAGAAAGATGTTACTTTAATTGTGAAGCAGCCACACGCAATGAAGAATATGCAGTTGATTAAGATTGAGCAAGATTTCAATGAATTCTTCAAATGGTGGCAATACGACATTGAAACGGGTGAAGCGGTGATAGTGCTGAAGTGTGAAGGTTTATGGAGGTCTATCCGGATACTAGACAATTGTTCCGAAAAGGATATTGAATGTTTATTCTACAACAAGATTTGTTATGAAGCAAAAGAGAAAGTTCAAGCGATGCAATACAAAGGTGTGGTCAATGTATGTTATGCACATGGTATTAACTCGGGAAAGATTTGGAATCTATATGGTGAAAATTGGAAGGTAAAGAATTCTGAAAGCAGATGAGAAAAGAAGAAAAGATTGTTGAAATTATGAAGAAGCATCTATCAGAAGGTTTCAATTTATGAAATGGGCTCCAGCGATTGATCAAACGCCTATCCCAAGTGAAGAGCGTCAGAAGCCTAGGAAGAAATTTTTTGGACGAAGATTAACGTTTAATATTATGAAGATTTTGAATACTGAAGACTGACCAAGACGACGACAATGTCCAAAGGGGAGTTTGTAGATTCATAATGTCTATTGCCTACGTCTTTGGGTCATGTTCATGTCTGTAATATGGCTTAAATGTTAGATTTGTGTTTGTATGTTTAACTTCGCATGAAGTGAAAGTTCACTTCATACGAAGGTAGCTAGATTACCTTTGTACAAAGATAACTAGCTTCGTACAAAGTGAGGACTTTACCCTCGCACGAAGCGCCATGTCTATATAGGTGTGCTAGGGTCTTAAGTTTGTAACTGTTTTGTAAACTGATACGGCAAAGCCCTATCAAATTTCTCTTAGGATTATAAACGTTGATCTGAATTAATGAAACATAGAGATTAAACAGTAAATCTTGATATTGTCACTAGTTTTACATAAATTCTTAACAAACTAGGTAAACAAATTAGGACATGAGCTTATTGGATGAGCAGATCCTCACAGGTAGCATCACCACACTTTAAGCAAGCCCGAACATTGTTGGCAAAAGCTTGACGGTTTTGGTTTTGGAGAGGTGGTTGGACTGGGTTGCCTTATGGCGCGGGGCCATTTCAGCATGCGGCGGCTAATGCCCAGAGCAATTGCAAATTGTGTAATGGCAATATGCGAGGTTGGTTGGGTGATGGTAGTGACAAGTGTTATATTTGGGATGAGTCCTAGTGATTTTTTACGATTGTTGTTTCGCAGTTGGGACTTGGTTTCTTTGGGTTCGATGGTGGCTTGGTTGATAGTTTTGGTGGTGATGGGGGTTTAAGTTTGTTTGTCTATACGCGATTGTCGTTGATGCTAGTGGCTAGGCAGTAAACTAGCTCTATGGCAGAGGGATGGAAGAGGGAAGTCCTTGAAGGTACTTCCTAATTGCACGCTTGGGCGTGAGGACTAGCTAGGGTACAATGATGCTTAACTGTTTGAAGCGGGTGGTGTAACCTAGGTTATCGTCACCCACTTGTTTGAGATTCCAGAGTTCTTACTCGATCTTTTACTCGTGCGGAGGACAGAATTCCGTCATCATCATTTGCCTAACCGCAGCCCAAGAGAGGGTGTAGGCTTCTTCGTTGGATCGGATGTTGCGCTCGTTTCTCCACCAGTCTAGGGCTCTCGCCTGGAAGACGTCGGTTGCGCTTCGGGTTCAGGTGCTCGTGACACTCACTGTTGATGAATGTCACCTCGATGCTATCGAACCACTCGAGCATCTTGGTGACACCTTCAGTGATGGTGAATGTCCGAGGGTTGCAAGGAGCGAAGTGCTTGTAGTTGAACGAGGTTGCCTTAGGTTGGTCGACCTTGGAATCGACCTAAGAGTTGGGGGTACTGGCAGTAACCTTGCTCACGATGTCGGGTATCACTTGAGCCATTTGCTTGGCCATGAATGCAAGCATAATGTTATTAGAGCTCGACTTTGAACCCTTTTTGGGGTTGGAGAAACGGTTGAGAGACATCTACAAGATTGATGAGGAGGGATGAGACTTGATCATAATGTTCTTGAAAAAGATATTTGCATAATCTAGCATGTAATATGTCACGTAACACGTAAGTTCAAGTAGTTCACATAAGCATAACAAGAAATCACATTGTATAATCACAAACATAGACCAAAGATTGTAAATTTAGTTTGGTCTCGAAGGATTATTATTGTTCGAGATTGCGAGTAAAGTGTGATTCGTGCTTTCGACATTGAAATGAGATACGTATCAAATGTAAAACACAATAAAATTGATAAGATATAAAACGAGATTGAATGTAAAACGTGGATTGTCTCGGAATGAAACTAAGACTTTTCCAAAGTGATCAAAAATCCTTTTCAGTTGGGGAAACATGCTTTGGCCTAATAAGTAGAATACTTTCACCGAGGAGCGGTTAACGGTATTCACCCTTCCGGTTACTACATGTCCCTAATCAATTGAAAACTCAATACTTTGGCGAGATTGATATTCGAGTAGTGGGATTAGTTTATCAAGGTGCGGGTTTCACCTCTAACTTGATAGCATCATACCCTAAGTGTGTTAAGTACTTACCGAACAAGATATGGAAATAAATTCGAATCGTCGAAAGGGTCCATGTAAGTCTAGGATCCGGCGGTTCTAGACAAAAGTTTGGGCATAATATCACGAATTCGGTAGAATGTTATTAAGAAAGGAGTAAAAACAGAATCCTCGAAAGCTTCATTCATTCATACCGAAAGAGTATACATCTTGTCAAGCTGGCGAAATTCTGGAGAAATTTCGCTAGCGTTTCCCCTTTGGGAACTCCAAAACTTACAAAACAATGAACACACGACACTATTTATAGACACGTTTTACCCTGGTGTGAAGTGAGGAAATTACCTTCATGCGAAAGTAGCTTACCTTCGTACGAAGTGACACTACAAAACCGTTCTCGTTCGCACTTGGGTCGTATGTTCATACCTATTCTATACAATATTCAACACACACTCTATCGTGCATCAACAATTTCCCCCTTAGACGTCACTATTGAAGCTTGATCTTGATCTTGAAATATGAGAGCCGTGTTTGAATATTCTGCAACCTCAATCAACGTATCTTTCAATGTCGTAGAACGCGTCAACCGATGATTGATGATTCGTGTTTGCATTATCTACATTACATCCCCTTGAAACAATTTCTCTAGTTCTGGTTCTTGTTTGCACAGTTTCCAACCTCCTCTGATTTGCTTAATCGACAAATTTTCTTGAATAATTACTAACTCGAAATTAATCAATACAGCTACTCTGTTTCAACTTTGACCACATCCGCGTTCGGTTTAGCGCACTTCTCCTATGCTCGATCCTTTGATCTTCAAAACCAACCGGCAATTGATAGAAACTTCGAATTACCACAACGATAAACTTCAAATCAATGAATATTCGCAAAAATATGAAATCCCAATTTCCATAATCACATTTAAGCATACTCCTGAAAGATTGATTAGCAAATCGGTAATCTTCTCAATTAGCATATCTTCATCAGAATCAAATCATTTAATAACACACAGTAATCTTCTCTTCTTCGTTCAAGATCAAACATGTAATCTTCGTCTTTCATAACAATCTCAAATGTATAGTCAATTTCGTGAGCAACAAGTACACTTCTTTGTCCAGAAGATCCATTATATCATCTTCTTTAGTCATGAAATGCAAGTATATAGCCTTCCTCATTAGTCCCAGCGCAACTGAAACCACAAAGCATCCTCATTTCCTGGCGGTTAGTCCGGAAAACAGTTCTTTTGCCTTGTAGAGTTAAATTAGATACTTTGTACCACTAAGCAGTCGTGTGTGCAACCGGCTTGTACGAAGACTCAAGCATCAACGTGACCACGACTATGGAATCCGATAAACAACTCCTCCAAGACTCAGTTATGCAACCCCACTTTTACGAAAAGTAGACATCAACTTGATCTCATCACTAATGAATTCTAACTACAATTTGATCTCGTACAGAAAAATCCAGGCACTTTGCATCAACAAATAATCTACAGCTGTAACCACCCGAATACAGTTTCATGGTCACGAATTTCAAAAATTCGGACTCTTCATGTATACGTGAAATTTTTATTCCCCCTCATTTTTGCAAATTCTGACCGTACCAAATTTTTCACCGAAATTCCCCCTCAAATCTGGAAAAAATCAGTTTTTATCAAAAGTGAATTTAACAAGGCCCATTGATAGTCACTATACTAGAAGATCACCATTCTGCATCTGTATCAGTGACTACCCCATTATCTTCAACCAACTGTGATCGTATCATCAAATTTGTACTTCAAAGCTCTAGACGGTGTCCCCGAACAACCCGAATTAGACGTTAAAATCTCAAAAAAAAATTGCAATTACCAAATTTTATCCAGACACTCGTCTAGTCAATACGATAAAAAATGTAGGCATTCTAGGTTACCTTCATACGAGGGTAACTACCGTGCGAAGGTAATCTATCTTCGTGCGAAGTGGTGCCTATCTTCGTGCGAAGGTGATTATGTTCGTGCGAAGATAGTACCTTCGTGCGAAGATAATCCATGATGAAACCATTTTTCGATCTAAAATCTTTATTTCTGTGAATTTCAAGATGATTCTAGCATAGGTCTGGTCAAAAATGATTTTCTACCAATCCTATAAGTTCAATTTTACTTTTTGTCTGTGGTTTGTACGTTTGTTTGATGTTTTACATCTAAAACCTTCCTAAATCCATAATTCATGAGCGTAGGTGAAAACCTGGCTCTGATACCAATTGTAAGCCTAGGATCCGATGGTTCTAGACAGAAGTTTGGGCATATTATCACTAGTTCGGTAGAATGTTATTATGAAAGGAGTAGAAACAAAATCAGTGGAAACTTCATTCATACCGAAAGAGTATACATCTTGTCAAGCTGGCAAAGTTCTGGAGAAATTTTGCCAGCGTTTCCCCTCTAGGAACTCCAAAACTTACAAAACAATGAACACACGACAATATTTATAGACACGTTTTACCCTCGCGCGAAGTGAGAAAATTAACTCCGTGCGAAGGTAGCTTACCTTTGTACGAATATAACTATTACCTTCGTGTGAAGTGAGTTATCACTTTGTACGAAGTGAGTTATCACTTTGTATGAAGTGATACTACAAAACCGTGCTCGTTCGCACTTGGGTCATGTGTTCGTATCTATTCTATACAATATTCAACACACACTCTATCTAGCCTATTCGTACAGTGACGAACAAAAAGTGCATCAACAGTCCACTATAATATGAAATGGAAATTCTCCATCAAGGTATGGATACCAATCCTGACTTGATGGCACAATTTCGTGAAAAAATCGATAAATGCGGATTGAGGGATTTCACCAAAAATTGTGGGTTTTCACGCCTATTTTTGGTGAGATCATCTCATTTGTGAAATAAGTGTGTCTTCAAGTCTTCATATGTGTATTGTGGTCGCCTTAGGAAAGCCATGTATATTTGAGATCAAAAGAAAATAGATAAGAAACAAGTAGGGAGATTTCAAATAGTTTTAGGCATGAACAAGAATGGTCAAGTATGGTTCCTAAACTATAGACTAGGTCAAAAGCATGGCAATTTCCTAATTCCCTATAGTTATGGCTTTGATACTAATCTATCACACCCCATCCAATGGTAGAAACATCAGTGTGGGACGAAACGAGATTGTAAGAGACTTCATAACAATTAATAGTGAAAATATTTAGATAATTCAAATTCCATTGATACTAAAGGACAAATACATTGTTTGAAAGGAAAGTACAACAAGTTGCAATAACGAAACAACATGAAACAAAACACATAAGTTTAAATCTAGATGTGTTTCTAATCCACCCTAAGTTATATTCTTCATCGTCATCAACTAGTTTCCTGCAACATGTATTAAAATAATGATAAAAAAATTGGCGAGTATGCTTAGATACATAGCATAATGGTGTTCAAAAAGTTGTCTCATATCCAACATGGTAAATTGCATACATTGTTATTAACATACTAGCATGTGTTATCTATAAGTCAAACCAAAGTGTACCGCAATTGTGCATACCATTTTCACCGAAGTGCAAGGTTGTAAATAGTTTACTTTACGATACATCAAGAATACGGGCGGTGAGTTAATCCTATAACGCGATAATTGTTAATGTAGGCTTGCAAAGTTAATGAGCATATAAAACACAAGTATAACATAACATTTGAGTAACAAAGAGAATACAAGCATCATGTTATTAACGGATAGAGCATGTGCGTAAACAAGTTTAATCGTGATTCCTGATTTTTGTATAAGTGTACAAGTTGCACCCAAAGTGTTTAAAACGAAAAATGGGATCGAGTATACTCATGATTTTGCGTAGAAATTCAACATACTGAGTTGATGCATAGGAGAGTTGAGGACACCGAAGTTACCCTACATTGAGGAAACAAAGGTTCATGAGTTTATGGAATTTGTGGAGAGTTTGGATTTGAAATTTATATAAAAAGTATATATATGCACTAAAATATATCTTGTCTAAACCCTCATTTGGACACTAAGTTTTCAGATGTTTTCATGGGTTCTATAACGTGCCCACTAGAATCACAAACGAGGAAATAAAGAACAAAGATAATATAGCCTAATTCCACAATATTTAACCATAATCCGGTTAGTATCATGGTTTCAGCTAAATATATATATTTTATATTATATAGTAAGAGTCCATCATAGTATCATAGAATTCATGTAAGTCAAGCATGGAGGTATGTATACCTCATTGTATGATTTACAAAGCACAAAGTTATCAACATAACTGATAACCCGGTTGGTCATGAATGAAAGTAAAATAAAGACTAACTAACTAGTTCATCAAGTAGCTAAGTAAGATCAACCCGGGTGTTTCATACCCATCATGGAAAATGTTGGAGATGTGATGGGGTTGTGTTACTTTCAAACTAGGAAACTACTTGGAATAATATGGTAAAACATCAAGTAAGGTGGTGGTACAAGTTTGGATAGCTAAGGCTTCCATGGTTCACAGCTCTACCAAAACACAAGTCTCACCATATTGAAGATAGTGAGCTTGGATGGTTTCATCACTTGTAGGTCATTTAAAACCTTGTGAAAATAGAAAGTTTAGAGGGTGTTTGCACCTCTAAACTCATAATAATCAACCCTAATCAGGCCCCATAACCATAGGTTTGGTTAGAGGTAAGATACATGTAAGTTTGAATGTGTAAAAACAAGTTTATATAGGTTTACATAAAATTTCTTCCAAAACAGAAAGTTTAGACCTCAAAATGGTGATATTCCACCTTAGTTTACCGTGGTAAACTTGTTTAAACAATTCTAGAGGTGTTCTAAGCTTCAAGAAGAAGAAAATATGAAGAAATGTAAAGAAACATAAGTGATAACTCACTTAGAACACTTAGAACTTTCTACCAAGAACTTGAAGAATGGAGAAGATTTGATGTTTTGGAAGTGATTAAAGTATTTGGAAAGTGTTTAGGAAGTGGTAAGGGGTTGTATTTATAGTTGGGATTAGGGTTTGGGTGTTAAATGAGGTGATTGAGGGTTGAAAGGAGGAAAAACGAGCCAAAATTCACGTTTTTAAACATTCTGTCCGCCCAGCACTGTAGGCTGCAGCTGGCAGGCCGTAGGCTACGGCCAACACTGTTTTTTATTTTTATTTTTTATGTCATTTTAAGGGATATATATGTGTGAATATCAAGAATGTATATGCGTATGATTCCGAATATAATTACATCAAGTATAATTCGGTTTTGTATATAAAGCACGTTTTCAAGATTGATTAAGTGTCATGTATTTGTGCATAAACAAGTGTGAATAAAAATGTATTTTCACTATGATCAAAGTCTTGGACTACAAGTTTGGAAAAAATCAAATACGAATTACCACACGATTATAAGTTTCCTAAAATAGAAATAGACGAATTACACTTTTTAAATTAGGAGAGTACAAAATGTGATGTGTTACACCACATTCCATTACCACCTCCACCCCTCTCTTTCATCACAACCACTGCAATTCTCGTACACCTACGTCCACAGCCGACCACAATGTCGCGCCTACTCTAACCACCACCGTCAACACCCGCAACCACTTTCCTTGTCAACATCATTGTTTCGTAGGAAGGCTCCTCATCATTTCCGATTGGATTTTGATTTTGATCACTAGGGTTTACGGAGAAATGAAATCGATGCTGAATTTGGATTTCTAGGGGTTACAGAGATGAAGTTTTTAGGGTTCAGATCCATTGCAGGTGGCATAGAGGGGTCGGGGCTCGATTTCAGATCTGTTCGTCGAGGTTGTAGGTGATCCAGATTTTGTAGGTGGTGCGAAGGTTTAAGGTGGTGTTGGTGGTTGTAAGTGGTGCAAAGGTTGCATGTGGTGATGGGTAGTGGGGTGTGTGGTGGCGGTGGTAGCAGGTACTGATCGTGGTGAGGTGAGTGGTGGTGGGTAGGTTTTCGTTTTTTTAGAAATAAAAGGGTGTGAGTTTAGAGAAAGGAAGAATATTAAGAGAGAGAGAGAGTTTGAATAATATACGAATTTTATTATTTTTTAAATAATGCCACCTCATAAAAAATAGGCCACATAAAAAACCTAAATGGTTATTGTTCAGGGAGTACTAGAGTAAATAAGTTGAAATTTAGGAACGTTAATAAACACTTCTTTCGTTGGGAATGTTCCCGACCAACAAGTGAAAGTTGAGATTATTTAAATCCAATAACACAAACAAAAGGGGTTACAATGATTCAACACCCACAATTAAACCTAAAAATTCCAAAACCGTTAGCTCAACGCACCTCAAAATTTACAAACTCCACATTCTCACCTACATGGCTACATTTATATTTTTTTTTGAACGGCAAATTTCTTTTTATTCTATGTCGTCTACGTGACTTGAACCCAAGTCATACCCTCCCAATTTGCTTAAAGGTTTTGCCTTTACGAATGGACCATGAAGAAACACCGATTGAACCTAGGGATATCCGAGGATATATTAGTTACAACCGAGAGATTTCTGCATAAAGGGTTGCCTCTTCGCTCGTTCTTCAGGGTGATCTCACCCGGGCTGATCTGCAAAAGTAGCAGTGCCGTTGGTCTCGTCACGGGGAAAGGGAGGCCTTCGGCCCAGCCCACAGAGGTGTGCTTTGTCGGATGCTGAAATGGTGCCACGTGTAAAGGCAACTGTCTCCGGTGTCAGACCTGCTATCAGTCGAAAGTGGAGAATGTGTGACAGTTACTAGCCTAAGTATGGTTGGTGCACAGTCTGGCGTATGCATTACTGTTCATGCGACGTTGTCAGATGCAACCTGCCAGGCGACCATTGGTCACAGCTCTGCCACTCTGTACCCTTTTATATAGTCAACACCTCTTAGCGCTTATCCCTTCTACGAGGCTGTCAGTGCTTTCTTGCCAGTGCAGGGTGGCAGGATAATCCTTTTGTCCACAAGACTATGAGGTGCTCTCATGTTTGTCTTGGCCTTACAAGGTTTTAGGACTTGCGGGTAGAGGGTTGTTTCTTACGCGTAGGGTCAAGTAGCCTGCGCGTTTAAGCCTAACTTTGACGTTGTGCCAAGTACACAAGGTTTGTTGTGTGACTTATATTGTTTGGTCTAACTTGCTGTTGCGCTGAGTGCGCAAGGCTCGTTGTGTGACCTACATGTGTTGGTCTAATTTACCGTTGCGCTGAGTACGCAAGGTTCATTGTATGACCTATTGGTGTTGGTCTAATTTACCGTTGCGCTGAGTGCGCAAGGTTCATTGTATGACCTATTGGTGTTGGTCTATTTACCGTTGCGATGAATGCGCAAGGTTCATTGTATAACCTATTGGTTCCAAGGAAGGCGTACCATTGCACAATGCGCGCAAGGTTATCCTTGTATGTTGTTGAGGGTATGGTTCCTTGCGCAGGCGCAGGGTTTTTCGAACCATACCCCTCCAAGTCCCCCAGTCCAGTGCTGGTCCTATGCTCATGCTGGCAAGTAGAAGGAGTGCTGGACTAAAAGAATTATTGTATGCGCGCTTATTTCAATGACAAAAATTCAAGAAGGGTTGGAGGAAACGTTTGCATGAAGGAAACTCTTTGTAATGATGATTTCTTTTTTGAAATCTAAATCTCTACCACGCTAACGTTGCAGGTGGGTTGGTGAGAAAAAAAGGGTCATGGAGAGGACATTTGACAGCTGTTGCATGCTGTCAACAGTACCGCCTCACATGCAATAATGAAATGTCAAAGAGAGTGGCGGCCATGCGCGCATGGTAACCGCGAGTGGCAACTTTCCTGCCACACGTCTTGTGCTCATTGGTTGCTATTTCCTCGCGTGCGTCACGGTTCCCAAACGCATTAAATGTGATAAGTCTAAACAGGGGTAACCGTCTAGGGTTTTCTTCATTCCTTCAAATTGTCTCTTGAAATTCTCTGTTTCTTCTTGTGTTCTTCAGTTGTCTTGCTTTCAAAACTTTTCGTCTTCAAAACTTCTTTTCTTTTCTTTGATTTTAATGGCGGCCAGAGGTCCGGAGACTACTTCTTCTACTGAGGCTTCGACCTCTCTGCCGGCAGTCAAGTGGAGCCGCTCCACTTTTGACCGCATGGTCTCTGGCTACCGGTTCGCCAAGTGCTGGGATGCCCGGTTTCCAGCGGACGGTGAGACAGCCGACGATGCTCCGGCCGGCTACATCACCCTTGTCAAGATTTTTTCTCCGACGGTAACTTGTTACAAAAAAATTTTCTTGAAATTTTGAATTTTTACTGCTTCCACATTTCCCAATTGAATCCGATGGGGACGGTGAGAATAAAAACAATTTGAGTTTTTGTGCTGCTCGACGGGATCTGTCCCAACCGTCTACCGTTTTCCATTTTTTACCAGCTCCATTGTTCATTGGGGTTTTATTCTTTCCAACACCATGTGCAGGCGCGAAAAATTTTGCTCTCTCCTCCCAAGTCCTTCCACAATTGGAAGGCAAAAATTTTTATGTGAAGGCTGGTGTCATTCCCCTCCAGATGCATTTCCGGGGGGGAGGAGATTCCGGCGGAGACCCTTCCTATACCAGTGGTGGAACCCTTGTATAAGGATCTAAAAGAGATCCCGACAATCCAATTGCCGGAAAGGATATTGGTGGCGGTCGGGATGAGCCTCGTGTGGAAGCCTGACCGCCGAGAGAAGCTGGTTTACATGGAGGATAGAAGTAAGTATCTTTGCTTTGTTGTTGTATTTCTTGATTTCGCCTTGTGTGTAGGCGGACATGCATTTCTCTTTTGCAGGGGTGCCGATTTCTTGGCCCTTCAAGAGGAAGGAAGGGCGGATCGAGAAGATTGCCCTGGGCCCTGAGGAGCCCCCCTAGTACACGCAATTCCTGGGGAACTTTGCAGTCCCCAGGAATGCGGATTTGCAGGCCCCCGCTCCTTCGACTGGTAAGTCTTAATATTGTTGAGTGTTGGCATCTTTGCAGATTACTCATTTGTTGTTGCGCCAATGTGCAGGCGCTTTGAAAAACTTGGGTATTGGCCCAGATCATAAGAAAAGAGACGCATGGGGCCGGGCGCGGCGGGTGAGAAGGAGTTTACTCAACCCGCGGTGGACCCTCCCAAAGGTAAGCACATTGTGTCTTACCATTGGAAAGCTTATGTAGTTATATCTGACTCATGGGAGGGTCTTGATCCTGTAGGTGTGAAAAAGCCCGCGCCAAAGCCGGTGGTTATCCCAACTGCCAAACTTGCATACCCGCTGGAGTTCGAGTCCAGCTCGGAGGTGCCCCTCAAGCGGAAGAGGCGTCCAAAGCAAGACATCTCCGTGCAGCCCTCCAAAAAGGTTGCGTGGAAGGTGATAGGGAAGAGGGGGAGTCTGGAGACACTCACCACCAAGATTTCCCTAGGTGACTCTGTAACTTGTGTTATTCGCACCACGCTTTTGTATAATGTCTGCCTGACTGTTTGTCATTCCGCAATGGGGGATGAGCCAGTTTTTGTGGAATCCAGCCTGTGGGTGAAGGCGCGCAAGCGTTCAGCGCACAGGGTGGGGAGTCCGCTGCTGGGGCGGCGGACATGCGGTGGTGGAGGAAGATCCTGTGGTGGTGATGGTAGAACCTCAGGTGGAGGTGGAAGAACCCGTGGTGGTTGGTGGTGCGGGTGTTGTTGAGGAAACGGAGCCAGTGGTGACGCCTGCTAATGAGGGTGCGCAAACTGAGGCTCCATAGGGGGTGCATGTAGAAGAGCCGGCGCCCTGGGGGGATCTGGTAGAAACCCTTCCCCCGAAGGATCTCCAATCCGCCTGGACGAAATCCCGGGTGATTATTATCACAGGTCATACTCCGCGGCTTATGCTGAAGAGATCCACACCCCTGTGTGGAAATTAAAGAAAGGAGATGATTTCTCTCACTGGTAGGCATGCCGTGAGTGGTTTAAAGGAGCCTTCCCTCCAGCGGAGGTGTGTGCGCTTGCTGAACATGAGCAAGAAACCACGTACCGCACGTACCTCAAGGTAGCTGCAAGCTCCGCCTCGGTTACACACAAGATTGTTCGTGAATGGCGATGCCACACTTGCGAAGGAGCGTAAGTTGTGGAAGGAGGCTTGTGAAAGGGACAATAATGAGAAAAAATCATTAAGGGATGATTTGGCCCGGTTGCACGCAGAGGTAGGACGCGAAAAGAAGTAGAAGGAGGCAACAATTGTTGCGGTCGCGGAGGCTAGGGCGGACGCAGAGTGAGCAGAGAGAGATGTAAATTTGCCTCACTATTTTTCCTTCATTTGAATGAGCTACAGGGATGTCATACTAACCTTATGTATATGACCAGGTTGCTGCTCGCGCCGCTTTGGAGAGTGCGAAGAAGGATTTCCAAGGCACACAAAAGGATCTAAAGGGCGTGCAGAAAAATCTCTAGGTGGCCTTGGTGGAAAAGGCTGAAATTCAGCGCAGGCATCTGAAGGATAAGGAGCGGCTGCGATTGGCGGAGGCCAAGGTGGACGCGGGCGAGAAGAAACTAGAGAACTCTGAAGACGCCCACACCATCTCCGAGCCGTTGGTGGAGTCGCTAACCAACAACATGATGTGGATGCAACAGCATGGAGTTGTCAATGTAAGTACTTCATTTGTTTTTCGGTCATTTTGTGATGATTCAACCTTGTTCTTGAATTGCAGGTCGCAAACTCCATTCTAAACTCCGCGGAGCTGGACAACGCGGTGGCCAAGTTGGTGGTCACTGTGCGCCACGATGGATACGCGCAGGGTTATGCTGAGTGTGCGCAACACGTCACTCATGCAATGGATGTTCCATGGGATAACAGCCGCGCTGCCACTCGTGGTGTTGATACTGAGTTGCTTTCTCCCGGGCTCAGCAGGAGTACAACCGTCTTTACATCCCGGCTATGGAATTGGTGAGCGAGGTGCTCACACACGACGACTTCGTGGATCGCTTAAAAGACATATTTCTGGAAGAAGCCGAGGCTGCTGCGGATGAAGACTAGTGTAGGATCCTTATTGTAATATCTTTGTAGGATCTCTGAATGTACTGCACATTGCGCGAGTTTGTAAATATTTTTATCTTTAATGAAATGTTTCTTTCCACTCACAACATTTGCGTGAAAAAGGACCAACTTTGTGTAGGTATAGCGAATAAAGCTCGTGTATGAACATCCGCTCCCATGCGCATGTAGTAGGTAGTGAATTTTTATTCAAGAGTCATTGTGTACCGAGGTGTTTTCACATAGACCCAAAGTGGCTTCGCGCATAAAATAATTCATGTAACCCTTGTCTGTATTAATCAATGAGGCGTAAGAGCCATGTACAAGGTAGACAATAAGATAATGAACTTGCTAAATTACATGTAGCACCGTCTTACGCTGCTGCGCGTTCCATGTCCTAGGAATATTTGTACCGTCTAAACGTTTAAGGGGGTGACACCCTTTCCTAGGACTTCATGAATAATGTAAGGACCTTCCCACTTAGGTGCGAGCTTTCCAGGATGTTTAGCGTTAGACGCTTCATTGTCGCGTAGAACAAAGTCACCACGTAAGAAGGTACATATGCGGAGTCGCACGTTGTAGTATTTCTCGAGCTTGGACTTGTATTTCGCTTCGTTGATAGCAGCGTGTTCACGCCTTTCTTCTAGTAAGTCCAAGTCAAGTCTTCACTCATCTTCGTTGTTTTGGCTTCGCGCGGCTAGCATGTATGGTGATGGGAGGCCTATCTCTGCAGGAATCACTGCCTCTGTCCCATACACAAGGCTGAAAGGAGTTTCGCCTATGCTAGTTTTCGGCATGGTTCGATGAGCCTAAAGGATCTGGCAACTCATCTACCCAGCCTCTCCACGCCGTACTCAATCTCGTCTTGATCCCTTCAACGATTTGTTTATTCTCTCCACTTGGTCATTCCCTTGGGGATGTGCGACCGAAGTGAAGACATGCTCGATATGCATTTTCTTCATCCATTGCTGTAGTTCTTCAGCTGCGAAATTGGGGCCATTGTCACTGACTATGCGAAGGAGTAGCCCAAAACGACATATGATGTGTTCCTAAATGAATTTCCGAACTACATTTGCTGTGGTGGATGGAAGGGGTTTGGCTTCTAGCCACTTGGTGAAGTAATCGACTGCAACAATTATGAACTTCACCGCGCTAGGGCGTCCGGGAAAGGTCCCACCATATCGTTGCTGGAAAGGCCATGCTGTTGTCATAGGGATCGAAGGATTCTTGAGGCGCAATGTCTTCGGAGCATGGCGCTGGCATGATGCGCACTTCCGCAGTGTTTCAACCGCCTCTAGGTGCATGCCAAGCCAATAGTAACCGGCGTTCATGATCTTTGCTACGACCATGCGCGGACCGGCGTAAATTCCGCATAACCCTTCATGAATTTCGCGGATCAAGTACTGCGCGTCTTGCGGATCAACGCAGCGGAGGAGCGGTCCAAGGTATGACTTCTGGTATAGGATACCGTCCGCCATTTCATAGTTGAGTGCCTTGTTCTAGACCTTCCTTGCTTCCGCTTTGTTTTCGAGGAGGATCCCGTGTTGCAAGAACATGATTATGGGAGACATCTAGAAAGGATTCCCCACCTCAATGATGTTGACTGGACGCAAAGGAACAGAAGGGTTCTTGAGTACCACAATACGCACTTCACGCGCGAGGTGCTTGAAGCTTGTAGCGGCTAGTTTGCTGAGCGCGTCGGCATGTTTATTCTCGCTTCGGTTGACATGGATTATTTTGAAGTGTTGGAATTTGGGTATTAAGGCTTACGCCTGCTCAAGATACAAACCATCATTTCGCCTTTTGCGTCGCATAGATCGTTGACATGTCCTACGACTAAAAGGGAGTCGACGTTTGCTTCCAAATTCTGTGCGCCCATGTTGATTGCTAACCGAAGGCCTACCAGGAACGCTTCGTACTCAGCTTCATTATTGGTACTTTTGAAATCCAACCTGATGGTGCAGGTGAAATCCTGATTGTCGGGCCTTATTAGGCGAAGACCTGCCCCCGCGCCATCATTATTGGATGCGCCATCTGTGTGAAGTATCCACGCGCGGTCATCGGTAACCGGCGTTGTGTTCTGTACAACTTCACACTCTTGCGCTTTATTCTGTGGTACTTCCGCCATGAAATCGGCTAATATCTGGCCCTTTATTGCTGGGCGTGGTTTGTACACAATGTTGTGTCCACCAAGCTCAATCGCCCATTGGCCAGATATGTCCGGTTTCGACAAAGGTTGGCCTAAGTGATAGTTCGAGAGAACTGTTATCACATGGCCGGAAAAATACCGACGCAACCGACGGGATGCGGGGACTAAAGCTAGACCAAGCTTTTCCATCATAGGATATCGTGTCTCTGGGTCAGTTAGCATCTTGCTGACATAGTAGATCGGAGTTTGAACTCCTGCGCGTTCTACTAGCAGGACTGATCCTAGAGCGATATCTGATGCGGAAATGTAAAGTATCAGTGCCTCATTCTTTTGCGGTGACGTGAGCGTTGGCAGTTGAATTAAGCACTCCTTCATTTGAGTGAAGGCTTTTTCCGCATCCAGAGTCCATTGAAACTTGTTTTGCTTTACACAGTTCCACAAAGTGCTGATGAATGGGAAGGACTTCATTGCGTGGTTGGCCAGGAACCTGTTCAGCGCAACCAATCGCCCCGCCAACTGTTGCATCTCTTTGGTAGTTGAGGGGGAAGGCATACGCTGATTCGCTTCCACTTTATCGGGATTAACTTTGAAACCGTCGCTCGTGACGATGAATCCCAGAAATTTGCCTTCTTCCATTCCAAACGAGCACTTGTTGGGGTTCAGCTTCAGGTTTGCCTTGCACAAGGATGCAAACGTCTTTTAAACGTTTGTCAGCATCTTCTCCTCATTCGAGCTCATGATGACAAGGTCATCAATGTTTACCTCTACATTTTTGCCAATGTCGTCCCGAAGACA
This sequence comes from Scalesia atractyloides, assembly GCA_947069175.1. Lineage (NCBI taxonomy): Eukaryota > Viridiplantae > Streptophyta > Magnoliopsida > Asterales > Asteraceae > Scalesia > Scalesia atractyloides. Next base: position 30,917,364 of record CAMTDV010000002.1, on the reverse strand, counting down.
TGGTCCATTAAACTTGATCGGTGGCTCCTGCGTTACGCAATCCGAAGGGCATCTTTGTGTAACAAAAAAATCCCCTTGTCAGTTCGGAAAGCGGTCTTGTCTTCGTCCTCTTTCTTCATTTGGATTTAGTGGTATCCTTTGTAGCAATCAAGGAAACATTTCACCTAAATGAAGCGAGGGAGGCCACCTTTTTGTCGATTTCAGGTAAGGTGTAACAATCCTTGGGACATGCCTTGTTGAGATCCTTGAAATCGACACACATGCGCCAACTACCGTTAGACTTTTGGACCATGATTGGTTTGTCTACCCATGTTGATAGCGTACCTCTCGGAATGATTCCTGCTTAGAGAAGCTCTGAAACTTGCTCGTTTAGTGCGCGAGTCTTTTCAGGATCGAAACTTCGCTTCTTCTGAATGATGGGCTGGACTGAAGGGAATGTGTGCAATGCGTGCTCAGCAATTCCCTTGGTACTCCAGTCATATCCGTCGGTGACCAGGCAAAGATATCTACATTGCGGAACAACAGTTGCTTTAAACCGCACCTTGATTGCAAGAGTCATGGTGGGCCCTAACAGCACTGTTTGCTCCGGGTACTTGTTGTTTAGTACCCATTTTTCTAGTTCACTGTTGGATGATGACTTTGGTTGCTTCGTCAGAGGTTCCTCTTCAACGGACATGATTTCCTTCCTTGCGTACATAATGGCCACCCTGATTTCTGTGGGAAACCCGCAGGCGGCATGAGAATGGAAGTGATCATGCTGAACTCTCGTTGAGCGCGCCGGCCTAGTAATACGTCATGGCGCAAAGTTTCGGGCATGACCATGAAATTGACGGAGACCGTGCGATAGTGTCGCCCGTCGGAAAGAGTCACCGGGAATGAAATTTGGCCCAGGGGGAAGCCGGCCTCGTTGCATAAACCAGTGAGTAGGAAGTCCACCGGCTTCTAGGTCGAGCTGCTAGAAGCACTGTTCATAGATGATGTCCATAGAGCTCTCAGGGTCTATGAACATATAATCGGTGCGATAATGGCCGAAGATGCCAGTTATCAGACCGGTCGGTCTTCTTGTGGACCCCGGGAACTACGGGGAAGATGACCTGCTGCTCTCGCCAGTGAGGCGTGCAACTTTTTTGGTGGTTGTGCTTGCGCTACGGGCCACCCTGGATCATATGAACAGACTTCATCTTTTTATTACTCAGGCCCTCGCCGCCTCGAGTGATTTGGCGCACCTCCTTGTGCACATTTTGTAGTAAGTGGGTGGCTTCCCACTTTTGAGCGCTTTCTCGATCTCCATGCGCAAGGAGATGCAGTTATCAGTTGTATGCCTCGTATCCTTGTGATAATCGTAGAAAAGGTTGGGGTCTTGACCGTTCTTATTGTGCATCGACGTCGGTTGCTTGAACTGATGGTCTTCGGTGCTGAGGACCTTTGCCGGTGTTTTCGTCAGTGGGTTCCACTAACAATCGCGATTATCTTGCTTTATTGCTCGCTGAGTAGCGAGTTTATTGATGGTCGCGCGTGCGTCGAGCGGTGAGTAGGAAGGGTTCTGGCTGTGCTTCCTCCAACTCTTATTCTTTTCCCAAAACTTTTGCTCATGTCTTGGGGACGGTAATAAGGTAAGGTCTACTATTATTGAGGTTGCGCTCCGTCTGCACATAGACCTTTGCTGCCGCCATAAGCTTTTCCCAGCTTTTTGGGAGACCTGTAGTTCCTGACAAGACCTTGATCATCTCGTCGCAGCGTACAGCATACTTGAACTATGCACGAATCAGGTCTTCGTGCACATCCCCTATCTCCAGCACCTATTTATTATAGCGGGTGATGAAGTCTTCAAGACTTGTCATCACGATGCCAGATGTTCATTACGTTAGAAGAGTCTCTGACGTAACGCCCTGTTGGCTGAAGTGCGTCAAGAACTTGTCTTTCAAAACGTTCCATGACGCGAGCTTGCCTGTGGGGAAGTTGTCCAAACATAGACGCGAAGCGCCTGTGAGAGTTTGGACAAACAAGTGACACCACATAGGTAGCGTCCAGCCTCTGATCAGTCATGCACCAGTGAAGAGGCAAAGGTGGTCATTTGGGTCTGTCAATCCATTGTACTTCCCAACGTTGGAGGGAAGTTTTGCGTGCTCCAGCAGTGCGAGCGCGATCTCCTTGATGAATTTTGAGTGTTCGGCTGCTTCAGCCGGCCTGTAGATCAAATTATAGTTGTACTCCACCTCCGGGTTGTAACCAGCCCGTGGTGTAAATCTGTAAGCAGCATGATCCTTTGGCAGCCGGTGAAACACACTGGCGATATTTCCCGGGGCTCAGTATTCTTGGTGCAGGCAAAGCATGCACCTGAGCAGTTGGCTATAGTGGGGCAGCAGAAGTGTTTGTTTGTGCATAGAGTTGCGCATAAACGGCGTTCAGAGCCATCTGAGACTTGATGTACCAAGACATCGGGGTCTCACTCGGGGGTAAGACCGATGTGATTGGTACGAAAAGTGTTTCCATTTGAGCTCCGGGGGTAACCATTTGGCGCCATCCGCTATTTACTCTCTCTCTCACATCCATTTCTTTGTTCCATTTTTTCCATAAAGGGTTGTCTCTTCGCTCATTCTTTAGGGTGATCTCACTCGGGTTGATCTGCAGAACTAGCAGCGCTGTTATTCTCGTCACGATGAAGAGGGAGGGTTTTCTCTGTGACCACACTCCGGCGTGAGAATAAGTATTTGGTGATTGCAAGTAATAAGCTAGTAAGCTCAAGTAAGTAATTGTGTGTGTGGATGTAGATGTCTTACCTTGTGGTTCGATACTTATTTTATGGCCGAAAGCAAGTGGGCTCAGGAGATGGGCCGATGGGCCCGCCCAGACGACCAGAGGCATCCGTTTTGTCCCCTGCATCAAACATTAAATGTTCCCTGCTGGAGAATTAGTGTTCTCTGTCAGGAGGTGTTCTTTGTCTGATGCTGAATGGTGCCACGTGCAGCTGTCTCTGGTGTCAGACCTGCTATCAGCCGAAAGTGGAGAATGTGTGACAGTCACTGGCGTAAGTATGGTTGGTGCACAATTTGGCATCTACATTACTGTTCATAAGATGTTGTCAGACACAACATGCTGAGCGACCATTGGTCACAACTCTGCCACTTCGAACCCTTGTATATAGTCAACACCTCTCAACCCTTATCCCTTCTGCGAGGCTATTAGTGCTTTCTGGACATCGCAGGGTGGCAGGGATAAATCCTTTTGTCCACAAGACTATGAGGTGCTCTCATGTTTGTCTTGGCCTTGCGAGGTTTTAGGACTTGCGTCTAGAGGGTTGTTTGGTACGCGCAGGGTCAAGTAGCCTTGCGCGTCTAAGCCTAACTTTGCCGTTGTGCCAAGTACACAAGGTTCGTTGTGTGACTTATATTGTTTGGTCTAACTTGCCATTGCGCTGAGTGCGTAAGGCTCGTTGTGTGACCTACATGTGTTGGTCTAATTTACCATTGCGTTGAGTACGCAAGGTTCATTGTATGACCTATTGGTGTTGGTCTAATTTACCATTGCGCTGAGTGCGCAAGGTTCATTGTATGACCTATTGGTGTTGGTCTAATTTAACGTCGCGTTGTGTGCGCAAGGTTCATTGTATGACTTATTGGTGTTGGTCTAATTTACAGTTGCGTTGAGTGCCCCAGGTTCATTGTATGACCTATTGGTTCCAAGGAAGGCCACATTGCGCGCAAGGTTATCTTTGTATGCTGTTGAGGGTATGGTTCCTTGCGCAGGCGCAGGGCTTTTTGGGACCATACCCCTCCAGACCACCATCCCATTGGCACCTACATTTAAAATAAATTATTAATATATTAGTTTACTTCTAAATAATTTGAATTTATTTTTCGTTTATAAACATATATCATATCCTTTACGATCGTATTATGCAATATAATACATGTATACATTACGTCAAATATTATTATTACGCTACACAACCTTGTTGGTCCTCTAGGATGTGCCATCGAGATTGAAGGACATTGAACGCCCTTTCGTGACATTTTTTGAACTCAAGCATCTTTGAGCTTTGTAGAAAGAATAAGCTATTTGCTAGCTTGACCCACTCCGAATAAATGACAACTGCAAGATAGTACTCTTTGTTGTACTACATCCCGTTCAGCGTAAAATCGCATGCATGTTCAAACCCATTTATTATGTTGTTGAATATTAGTGACTGATTTATGATTTGATGTCATTATTCGAACCGGTTACTCTAAAAATGCATGTCAAATACAAAGATCATGGGATGAACTGCCTCGAGTATTATGGTTGGACATCCTTGGTCACCTCACGTATGCTGCACCATGAAACAGGACAATTTTTCTATGGCCAATGCGTACAATCAGTGCTGCCTAACAAACCAGGTAATTCGTGATTTTTTGAATGAAACTCTAGTAACCGTCGTGCATCACTTTCGTTAGGCCTTCTAAGATACTTATTGGAATAAAATTTGACAACATACATGCAAAAATTACTTAGGCACATGTCGGTCATGAATTCAGTAATGCGTTCGTATTCATTTGTTGTGTCGCTTCCAATGTCGTATGCCAATTAACGTATGGCGGATGTGCATTTCTAGAGTCGTGAATGACCCTTTCGATTAAACGCATCGGTTCTTTGCGTAAAGTATTCATAATTTTCAGACAAATCCTTAGTAATTCGAAGGAAAAGATTGCGACTCATTGGAAGCAACATCTAACAAATTTTCTGTGAACACCGGCTCAGGAGCAAAATAGTCATTCTTGAGACAACCTTTTGCATCTTCATTATTTCTATTTTTCACTTTACGCTTCCTTGGAGGTATAGAACTTGATCCTTCTTGTCCGTTTATCACAAGATGATTAGATTAGTCATCCAATATTATAACCATCACACCTTATGGACTTTTATACCTCATTTATCCTTTCATTTTATTCTGGTCAGTTTGACTTTTCCTATTGACATACATAGATGCATTAACAAGTTAATAAAACCCACTTAAGCATTTTATCGAGCACTTGGTGGCCGTCATTTTCAGGTGATCATATTGGCTAAATTTCTCAAGCAAAATCACCATATTTCTTTCAATTCAACAGGTTAATATGCTTATAAACATCAAGTTAACATGAACTTGCATCTATCATACACTAATCAATTGTTTTTACCAATTAATTAATAGGTTCATCTTTCATGTCAAAAACCCATTTCTAGACATGTATGAACACCTATCCGAACCTCTAAATCATTCAAGTAATTCACATATACAAGCGAGTATGATTATCATAAACACTAACATAGCATCACTTTCATCCTGCCATCAACAATACCAATTTAAAATCATCACATCTAAATTCCTCTTCATAGAACATCCTTCAAAATGTGTAATTACAACATACCAGATATGCGCCAAATGCAACATATAAATTGTATCAAATACGGTATAAAATTAACACTTTTAAGTACTAATATTGGAAAAAGTGTGTTTCTTTGTATACTTTTGATTTTCAGGATAAAAAGAGCAAATTAACAACAAAATCCAACATAAGTATGAAAGACAGGAAGATAACACAATATACCAACCCTTCGAGCTTCACCCTAAGAGCAAAAACTACAAATCAGAAGTTTGGCCCAAGGTCGTGCCCCTTCAAGATTCTAGATCAGAAGAAGACAAACGGAAGCAGATAAGAGACACGGGGCAGTGTCCTTATAGACCGGGTCGTGGTCAACTTCCAGATTTGCATATCTAGGATAGTACAACAAGTACAATGGCCACGGGGTCGTGCCGTTGACACACATGGTCGTGTAGAAGGCTGATCTGACATACGAATTAAATGAGAGAAAGAGAAGAGGGAAGGCACATGGTCGTGCCCTACAGGCACGAGGCCATGATGGAGGTCTGTTTCCAGCTACAAATAGGGGTGCTTGGTTTCATTCCAACTCATCCCTTGGCAAACCACTTCTCTCACACCTGCCACCACTCCACCACCATCATCCATCCATCATCCATCCTAGAGTGTGTGTAGTAGTCTCGTGATCCAAGATTGACCATAAGAGTTTTTGTCAAACAAAGTTCATGCTTGGCTAATCTCTTACATCACTTGGTGAAGACAAGTTATTTATGTATTACTTTTGATTTTCTAGCTTTGGTTAACTTTTTTAATTGGTTTATAACTAAGTCACAAATAAAATATTTTTCAAAAGAAAACCGACATTTTACTATTTTAGTCACTTTTCAATAAAACTATCCTACCCCTAACCAAAACCTACCCTTATAAAAAGTCCTCTTGATATTGACCAAGATTTTGTTAAAAAGGAGGAGGTTTGATTGCATGTCAAACATATGATAGGAGTAAGTTCTATACCGGTATCGAGCACTTCACTTATACATTTTACGGCCGAGGGTTGAGTGATCACTTGTGAGGTGTGTGAATTTGTATATAGCTAAATAGAATTATAAAGGCATATTATGCCAGAAATATTAATTTTTCTTAAAAAGTGTTCTAACTAAATCATGTCAAATAGGATTGTAAATAATATAAAAACAAGAATAAAAAGAACCTAGATTCCCGACACTCTACAAACAAGACCCAAAAACTTCTTCTCTACCAATTCCATTTGGGTGTGTAACAAATTATTGAAGAGTTTTGCTTGAGGAAAAGCAAATATTCAAGTGTGGGGGTATTTGATATGTGTCAAATGCAGTATATACATTGTATCAAATACGGTACAAACTCAACCCTTTTTAGTACTAATGTTAGGAAAAGTGTGTTTCTTTGTATACTTTTGATTTTCAGGATAAAAAGAGCTTAAGTGTACAAAAAGAACAAATTAATGACAAAATCCAACATAAGTATGAAAGACGGGAAGACAACACACTATACCAACCCTCCAAGCTTCACCCCAAGAGAAAAAACAACAAATCAGAAGTTTGGCATTGGGAGTGCCTCGTCGCATGGGGTCGTGCCCCTTCAAGATTCCAGCTCAGAAGAAGACAAGCAAAAGAAAACAAGAGACACGGGGTCGTGTCCTTATGGACACGGTCCGTGGTCAACTTCCAAATTTGAATATCAGGGATGGTACAGCAAGTACAATGGCCACGGGGTCGTGCCGTTGACACACGGGGCCATGTAGGAGGCTGATTTGACATACGAATTAAATGAAGACAGAGAAGAAGGAAGGCACGGGGTCGTGCCCTGCGGGCACGGGGCCATGTGAGAGGTCTGTTTCCAGCTATAAATAGGGGTGCATGGTTTCATTCCAACTCATCTCTTGGCAAAACACTTATCTCACACCTGCCACCACTCCACCACCACAATACCACCACCATCCATCCATTATCCATGCTAGAGTGTGTGTGGTGGTCTCGGGATCCAAGATTGATTGTAAGAGTTTTTTTGTCAAACAAAGGTCATGCTTGGAATGTATGAACGAACCCTAATGCTCTCTCTCTAGCCGGCGATTTTTTTTGTTCTTCTTTCAATCCTACGATTTTGATCGTGAACATGTGTGCAACAGATCTGTTATTAGGGGTTTGAGTAATCAAATCTTCAATACGAACTCTGGTGGCATATAGGATCGATCGGATAGTAGGTTTTTCGATTTTGTTTTTCAATCGCCGGCGTATCTTGTGTTTCGGATAGATTTTGTGATCAGATGTAATTGTTGATTATCATCAACATTCATTTATAATCAAGAAGATCCGATCAGTTTAGGGTTTGTGTTTTTTGTATTGATAATCGTCGACCTAGGAATTGGTAGGAGATTCTGATTTATTATAAAGATTGTGTTGATCGCGGTTAACGGATGTTAATCTAGCTAGATTGATACAAGCTTTCTAATCGATTAAGGATTGATTACGGATTCTAGGGTTTTGGAACTAGGGTTTTTTTCTTTCTGTTTTTGGTTGTGGTTGCGGTGTGCATGGTTGTGAGTTTTACGTCCTAATGGAGAGCGATGAAGTTCTAAATGGTGATGGGTATCCAAAACTGAGTAAGGAGAGAGTTGTTAAATCTAGCATGGATGAACGTAAGAAACCTGATGTGCATGTTGATCGAGGCAAATTTCCGGTACCTAATAAGGGTTTTGGAAACCGTGTGTGCTGAATATTGACGGTAACCCTAAGCTGGCCTGTAGAGGGAATGTTCCTAACTCACTAGTGGAAGAGGTGAACTCGGATCCGAGGCTGCTTAATGCCATTGATGAACGAAACAAGATTACGGGTGCGTACCTGTGGTGAATGATAATAAGGAGAACTCGGAAAACATCATGGAAAAAGGGGCTAACTTGCATGGTAATTTGGAGGATATTGCACCTGATTCGGATGTTGGTGTTTCATCAGCTGAGTCCACGAAGGTAACGACCACTAAGATTGTAGAACCTCTTTCGTTTGCCAGAGTTGTTCAGCATAATAGTGATGGCATTAAGGTTAATTTTCGGTCTTTGGAAACTGATGAAATAATTGATGGGGCAGATGTTGTCATCCCACTATCATTGGTAAAGCAGGTTAATGATAGATATTCGAACACTCTTTATGGATATTTTTTGGGAAAGCGCTTAGCGTTTCCGGTGGTAGACTATTTTGTTAAACATAAGTGGTCGAAGTATGGTTTATCCAAGATGATGATGAATGCAAAGGGGTTCTTCTTCTTTAAGTTTCAAACAAAAAAAGGGATGGCACAACTACTGGAAGATGGGCCATGGATGATACGAAATGTTCCAATTATTCTTACTGAATGGACTCCTGATGTTATGGTTGAGAAAAAGGATATAACATCTATACCGGTTTGGGTAAAAATGCATGATGTACCGTTGGCTGCGTTTACTGAGGACGGGTTGAGTTTACTGGCCTCGAAAATAGGTGTTCCAAAGTTGCTGGATTCTTATACAACAACAATGTGTGTAGATTCATGGGAAGAAGTAGTTATGCTAGGGCGTTAATTGATGTTCAAGCAGGGTCTGAATTAAAGAGAGTCGTTACGGTTGCAATCCCGGCACTCGATGGAAAGGGATACTCTAAAGCGGAGGTAAAAATAGAATATGATTGGGAACCGTTGAGATGTTCAACATGTTGCGTGTTTGGTCATGATGATAACTCGTGCCCAAAGAAACAAAGCCCAGTGCTGATGGATGATAAGATGAAAAATAATAATGATTTTCAGGAGGTATTGTCGAAGAGTAGGAAAGGGATCAATCAAGGGCTGCATGTTAAGAATCAGAAGCCGAAGTTTGTGTACCATCCGGTAGCAAAGTCTAAGTCCAAGGTTGATGGGAAAGTGCAACCGAAAAACCAAGTGCCTATCTCTAACCCGTTTTCTGTACTTCAAAAGGAGGGAAATCACTTTAATGAATCTAGTGGAATAGAAGGTATAACTTCAAAGGGTAATCAACAAAATAAAAATACCAATTTGGAGGAAGTAATTGCGGATGCAGTTGAAGTCGAGGAGCTTTTAGGTGATATCCCAAAATTTATGGATCAGAAAGTGGAAAATAAAAATTCTGAGGGTGCAAGCACACCTGGTGATACTAGTGTCCATGGGTAGTTTGGCTTCTTAGAACATAAGGGGTTTGAACCGACCCATCAAACAAAAGGAGGTTCGTCAGGTGGTGCTGGACAACCATCTTCAGGTGTGTGCAATTATGGAAACTCATGTTGACTCGTCTAATGTCTATAATGTTTGTAAGAAAGTTTGCTGGTCATGGAGCTGGGCGACTAATGCTGATTGTTGTGAGAAAGGTACTCGTATTATGGTAGGGTGGGACGCTAACATTGTGGATGTTATGATCCTATCCAAAACAGATCAGGTTGTGCATACTCAGATCATGTTTAAACTGATCAAAAGTCTATTTTTTGTTCGTTTGTTTATGCTGACAACTACTACAAAAAAAGAAGGGACCTATGGCAGAACTTACGTGCTCATCATTCTTATATGCATGATAAACCATGGGTTATCATGGGAGATTTTAATTCTTCCTTGTTTCATGAAGATATAGCTCAAGGGCCATCTACTTTTAGTATTGGGAATAGGGAGTTTAAGGAGTGTATTGATGAGATAGAGGTGTTTGATGTTAATCAAACGGGTTTACATTTTACGTGGACGAATAAGCAGCAAAAAGGTATCATTGTCAAGAAAATTGATCGAATATTGGGGAATATGCAAGTAATCGATACGTTCCCTAATGCGGCAGCATGTTTTCTTCCGTACCGAATATCAGATCATACTCCATGTATCTTAAAATTGCTAATGTGACTAGGGGAAAACCGAAGCCGTTTAAGTTTGTGAATTTGGTAGCCGATAAGAAGGGTTTTATGGAGGAAGTTAAAACGATTTGGAATATGGACATTCAGGGTTATTGCATGTTTCAGATTGTTAAAAAGCTTAAGCTGTTAAAAAACCCGATGAGGAAACTCTTATATACTCAGGGTAATCTGCATGAGAAGGTTAAGACATGAGAAAGGATCTAGATGACAACCAGCTAGCTATTGATAATGATCCTTTCAACAATGAGCTTCTTGATAAACACAGTCGGTTACTTCAAGCGTATAAGATAGCGGTTCTTGATGAGTGTTCTTTTTTGCAGCAAAAATCTAAGTTCAATGGCTTTCGCTTGGTGATAAGAACTCAAAGTTCTTTCATAACACTGTCAAAGCAAAAAATCATCGGAGTAGAATTTTCTCGGTAAGAGACAGTAGCGGTATACTACATGAAGGACTGTCAGTTCCACAGGTCATGGTGGAGCATTATACCCAGTTTTTTGGTAGTGTTGGAAGTATAAATTTGCATCCTACGCCAGATCTATTCCATAATGTATTATCGGTTGATAAAGCTTCTGATATGGTTAGGATTGTTACGGATGATGAAATTAAACAGGCAATGTTTTCAATTGATGGGAATAAAGCTCCAGGTCCTGATGGTTACACCTCGGTCTTCTTTAAAAGTCTTGGGATGTAGTTGGGAAGGATGTATGCAGTGCGGTACAGGAGTTCTTTCAAAATGGTAAACTACTCCGTCAACTTAATCATACGATAATCTCTTTAATCCCTAAGGTTAGTACACCATCTTCCATTACGGATTATCGCCCTATATCTTGTTGTAACACACTATATAAGTGTATCAGCAAGATTATTACAAATCGTATAAAAGAAGGGTTATGTGATATTGTGAGCATCAACCAGTCAGCCTTTGTTCCGGGTAGAAGGATTTCTGATAATATCCTCTTAACACAGGAGTTAATGCATAACTATCATCATAATAAGGGGCCACAAGGTGTGCCTTTAAGGTGGATATTCAAAAGGCTTATGACACGGTAGACTGGAACTTTCTTGAACAGATACTGCTAGGTTTTGGGTTTGATCGGAAAATGGTGAAGTGGATAATGGTTTGTGTTACATCCACGTCCTTCTCTTTGGCTATAAATGGTAATCTGTATGGGTATTTTAGAGGGCAACGGGGTTTACGACAAGGAGACCCAATGTCTCCGTACCTTTTTACGTTGGTTATGGAGGTTCTTACATTGCTTTTGCAAAAACATAGTTCTTTGTCAGCTGAATTTAGGTACCATAATAAGTGTGAAAATCAGCGAATAATTAATCTCTGTTTTGCTATGATCTTTTTGTTTTCTCGGGGCGATCATAGATCAGCAAAAGTGCTTTTGGAGGCGCTAGACTTATTTAAGAACATGTCAGGTCTTGTTCCTAGTATGACTAAAAGTACGGTCTTCTTTGGTAATGTTCCGGACATAGTGAAAGACCGAATTAGAAGCATCATCCCATTTGATGAGGGTATGTTGCCAGTTCGCTACCTTGGGGTTCCCCTTATATCTACCAGGCTTGTTTACAATGATTGTAAGAGACTTGTGGAAAGTATGGATTCAAGAATTACCGATTGGAAAAATAAGAGTCTGTCATTTGCGGGTAGACTTCAATTGATTCGGTCGGTCATGTCTTCTATGCATATATATTGGGCGTCGGTTTTTATTTTACCAAAGCGCATCATTTATGACCTGGAAGAAAGAATGCGAAGATTTTTGTGGGCGCAAGGAAATAACATAAAAGGGAAAGCTAAGGTGAGTTGGAAAAAAGTGTGTATTCCTAAACAAGAGGGTGGCTTGGGTATTCGAAGGATTGGGAATATGAATAAAGCGCTTATGGTTGCGCATGTATGGAGTCTTCTTACACATAGAGAGTCTCTTTGGGTAAAGTGGATCCATTCATATCGTACACGAGATCGAAGTTTTTGGGACTTACCAATCCGAAATAACATAACATGGAGCTGGAGGAAAATGTTACAGTTAAGGCCGATTATTCAACATCATGTATGGACTAAACTGGGAGATGGTAACAAAACACTAGTCTGGTTTGATAAGTGGGATGAGATATGTCCTTTGAATTCTTTTATTACGCCACGTATGATATCGAATGTTGGGTTCTATATGAACTCGAAGGTTGCGGATGTATGTGACCATGGGGAATGGGGATGGCCGACCGAGTGGGTAAACCGATTTTCGGCTCTCCGAAACATGCCAAGTATCATACTGAACCCGGGTTTTCATGATAGAGTTGTGTGGAGAACTAGATCAGGAAAGGAGATGAACTACAGTGCCGCTATAGGGTGGGATGAATTTCGATTACACCAGAGTGAAGTCCCATGGGCGAGTATTATTTGGTATCCCCAATCTATTCCTCGTCATTCTTTTTTAATGTGGCTGCTTGTGAACAAAAAACTAAAAACGCAGGATGTCATGAGTCGATGGTCTTCGGCGGGTAATCCTAATTATAACCTTATGTGCTGTTCGTTGTGCATGGTTGGTCTGGATTCCCATGACCACCTTTTTTTCGAGTGTTTATATGCTGCTCAGGTTTGGAATGGTATTCGAGATAAAGCAGGAATGGGATCGCTGCCTAACAAATGGGAAAGGATATTTGATCATTTGGTGCAATATGCGAAGTCAAAGCATGCTACTCATGTTATTGGAAAGCTTGTTGTTAGTGCGGCAACTTACTTCGTGTGGCAGGAACGAAACCAGAGATTGTTTTCTACAAAAAAAGGAGTGCAGATCAACTCATTGAGGTTATTCTAATAACAATTCGGATGAAGCTACATTTGATGAAATTTAAAGACACGAGTCACACTAGAGATCTTCTACAGGAATGGAGACTTCCTAGAGGGTTGCTGATAAATGATGATGAATATGGCTAATGGTGTTACATGTGTTTTTTTTTTTGTAATTTAGTGTTACGTGTATTGTCGAGTGACGTGCTTGTTAAATTGGTATCTAGCGTCTGTAGGATGATTGCTCGTTGAACTCTAGTATGGCTTGTCATACTTGAGAATTGAGGTTTCTGTCTGCCTCACTTGTTATTTTTGGTTGATTGATATAATATTTACCGGGGTAAACCCTTTACCCAAAAAAAAAGGTCATGCTTGGCTATCTCTTACATCACTTGGTGAAGATAAGTTATTTATGTATTACTTTTGATTTCCTAGTTTTGGTTAATTTTTAAGTGGGTATGTATTAATGACTTTAATCAATAGTTTTTTATATTGAAAGTGAATTTTATTCATCATCCTTCGTGTTTCGTTGATTCACTCATTGGTGTCTTTATTTTGGGTAAAGGGTTACCCCAGTGATTTTATATATAAACAAACCAAAAACAAGTAGCATGGAAACACCCATACTAGTTCAAACATGGGAATTCCCCATGAATGTAAGCCAAAGAAAAAAAAACACACTAAACTACCAAGAACATCGAAGACAAACTACTAGACAATAATTTAGAGAAACAAGAAAACTAATAAATAATCAGCCTTCTTCATCTTCCACTCGGTTGCTATAAATCTCCCATGTTTCAAGCAATCTTCGCACATTGTGGCAATCCTTGAACTTGACTCCCATTAGCTTATATCGAACTGTTTTCAAAATTGTATCACTTAGAACATCTGGCGGCCTCGTCTGGTTCTTGAAAAGTCTCGCATTTCGTTCCTGCCAAATGAAATACGTCGCAACAGCCACAATAAGCCTACTAATATAGTTGGTCGCTGACTTAGACCCAGCCCGAGCCCCCAGCCAGTCAACGATAGCATTCCACTCTGGGCCAACAGTACTCATACCCCCTTTTTCCGCGAACCGTGATCCAAACTTGAGTTGAGTAGTTACAATTGAAGAACAGATGGTTATGGGAATCAATTTCCGCATAGCAAAGAAGACAACACATCATATTCATATTTTTCCTTCTGGAAATATCCCATTGCACAATTTTATCTTGAGTGAGGAGCTTACGATGAATCACCAGCCACATAAAGAAAGCATGTTTTGGAATACACTGCGAGAACCAAACATACTTAACCCAATCCACCTCTGCTGCTCTCTGTCTAACCGAATGCCACACTTGAGATGAAGAGTATACAACTAACTCATTATCATCCTTCCATAGGAACTCGTCAGACCTATTCGGATCTGTATGGATATCATCTAGCTGATTTAAAACCGGGAACATATCCCTCCACGCCACTAGTCACCTCCAAACACCACTAACATGAATCTCCTGAACTGTATTATTAAGAGTAAAACCTGCACTTGAGATGGTTCTAGGAGTCAAGAAGTTACCAAGCGGACCCAAGTGACACCACGAATCGTACCAAGCTGAAGTATTACTACCATCACCCAACTTGGACCAAACAAATTCAATGGCCGAAGCTGTAATATTTTCCGCCAGCTCCAACAACAATTCGCCACCGACTTACAAATCTAAAAGCTTTTACCTCTAAGTCTGTACGAATGGATCCAAGCAACCCAAAGAGAATCACGCTCAACAAGAATGCTCCAAATATGAGAAGACATAAGCGCTTTATTAACATCCCCAATACGACGAATACCTAAGCCACCCTCGTACTTTGGAACACAAACAGACTTCCAGGAAGCTTTAGCCTTCCCCTTATGATAGGAACCATCCGAAGACCATAAGAAGTTTCGCATTTTGGCTTCCAGATCTTGAATGATACAGTTAGGCAGGATAAAAACTGAAGACCAGTAAATATGCATTGAAGAAAGAAGAGAGTTTATAAGCTGCAGCCGACCCGCAAATGAAAGAAGTTTATTCCTCCAATTTGAAATCCGTTGATCCAACCTCTCCACTAAGGCACTACAATCTTTGTACACAAGGCTAGAAGAAATAAGAGGAACCCCCAAGTATTTTACTGGAAGAGACCCCTCCATAAACGGCATGAAAGACAAGATATGGTTTTTAACATGAGCTGGCACATTACAGAAAAACCCTGTGCTCTTTTGAATACTAGGAACTAGACCGGACATGTTTGAAAAATTCGAAAGACACTTGAAGACACACTGCACCGACTCAACATCTCCTCTCGCAAATAAGAATAAATCATCTGCAAAACACAGGTTAATGATACGCTGCCTTTCGCATTTATTGTGAAATTTGAAGGATGTATCAATCCTAGAAGCATGCTGTAATATACACGTTAAAACCTCCATAACCAGCGTGAATAAATAAGGAGATAACGGGTCTCCTTGTCGAAGGCCACGCTTACCTTTAAAATAACCATGCACATTCCCATTAACACAAACAGAATATGATGTTGTGGAAACACAAACCATAATCCAATCCACCATCTTTGTGTTAAAGCCGAACCCAATCAGAACATTTTTCAGGAACCTCCAATCAACCGTATCATAAGCTTTCTGAATATCCACCTTGAAAGCACACCGGGGTGGACCTGAATTTCTATGATAATTATGCATAAGCTCTTGAGTCAGCAAGATGTTATCCGAGATTTTCCTACCACCTACTTGAAATCTTCTGACCCTGACATTCTTGTGTAAGCTCCAGCCATCCTTTGTTGATAGCTAGCCAACCTAAATCTCGCCAAGTCTCTAAGTTCTTCCATGGTATCAAGGTCTTGAGCTAGAGTCTTGGCATTTGCTTCAGGATCACGGATGCTTCTCCTGGCCGGGTCGGGTGAATTCAATAATAGGAATAAAAGCAGATTGGTTGATACTAACAACCTGATGGAGCACACCCTTTATACGATCCACAATAATCTTACTAATACATTTGAATAATACGTTACAGCAGGCTATAGGACGATAATCAGAAACCATAACTGGCGAGGGTTTCTTCGGCACTAGTGCAACAAGAGTATGGTTGATTTAGCCCAGTAATCTGCCTGTATGAAAGAAATCAATGATTGCCATAGAAACATCATTACCTATAATCGGCCAAGCCACTTTAAAGAAAGCAGCAGTGTAACCATCCGGGCCTGGAGCTTTGTCATTACCTATAGAAAACATGGCTTTCTTAACCTCATCAATCGTAACCAGACGGATCATGAGGGAAGCATCAATCGGGTTCACCACCTTAGTAAACAGATCACGAGTAGGATACATGGATAAATCATCTTGGCTACCCAAGAAATTTTCATAATGTTTCACAAAAGCATCTTGAACCGCATCACCCTCATGCACTACACCATTCGTATCCAAAACAACTTGGATTCGGCTTCGATGGTTCCTACTCTTCACTGCTGCATGAAAGAAAGCAGTATTAGCGTCGCCAACTCTTAACCATTCCATCTTAGACTTCTGCTTTAAAAACCTTTCCTCATCAAGAGACGCTTCTTAAAAGTCAGAATTCACCTTTCTCGAGCTCTAAGGTCAGCATTCATGTGATCCTTATCAATATCCTTTTGAAGGTCATCCAGTTTACCACGAAGATCAGCCATCTTCTTATGGAGATTGCCTTGCTTAAAGAGTAAAGCACGTAACGGAGTCTTTAGCATCTGAAGCTTCTTCACAATCCTAAACTGATAAAACCCATTAACACTCATCTTCCACGACTCCTTCACAATTCTTAGAAAATCAGGCTTATGAACCAAAAAGTTCGCAAACTTGAAGGGCTTAGGCTTACTAGTAACAGCTCGTTTAATTGTTAGAACACAAGGAGAGTGGTCTGACAATCTATAAGGATGAAAAACAGCCACTGAATTAGGGAACTCAGTAATAAACGGAGTATTGCCCATGATACGATCAATTTTCTTAAGCAAGCCAACACCCTTCTTTGGCTTTTGGTTCCATGTAAAATGGAGACCCGACTGGTTAATATCCATCACCTCAATATCTAAAACACAAGCTTGAAAGTCTCGCATACCCGTTGAGACAGAGGAGGCACCCATAGACTTATCCTCCAGGTATAGAGCCGAGTTAAAATCTCCCATAATCAGCCATGGCTTATCACCTACCATAAGTTTATGCATAGATAACTGGGACCATAATTCTCGCCGAGTGATATAGTAATTAGCTGCGTACACAACCGAACAGAATAACCATTTCTTGTCTTCTTTAACGAATAACTGAATATGCATGACTTGCGACGTTTGAGACAACACCATCAAATCAAAAACCATCGGGTTCCAACCTATGATAATACGAGTTCCTTTATCACAAGAACCCCCATTAGAAGTCCAATCCCAACGAGGGAACACTGAGTTACAGACCTTACTAAGATTACCGACATCAACATGAGATTCTAAAATAGCACAAAAACTGAGATTACTATCTTTAACTATCTTTCGAACCTCCTTTTGATTTAGAGGGCGGTTCAACCCCCTAATATTCCATGAAGCAAGACTAACCATTGGAAACCTCCGGGATAGGAGTGCTTGCCCCTTTTTTAGCATTAGGATTACAAGTGTCTTCCGTGATAAACTCGTCAGTTTCATTATATACTTCCATGACCTGTTCATCATCCACCTCCTGTTGTCCACCTTCTCCCTCCTTACTCCTTTGACCTTTCTCCTTATTATCATCAATTAAGACCTCAAACGGATTTCTAGACACAACAGTATTTAAAGATTCCGACTTATACAAGATATCCTTCGACTTAGCTCCAACCTACCTATACTCAAATTTCGACTTTTGTTTGTTAACTTGAAAACCCGTCTTCCGAGCCACTCTCCTGGTATTCACTCTCGTAAACCCTTCCTCATCAACAACAGGCTTTTTATCAGGTCTTTGTCCTAGAACATAAGGCTTACGAGCTTTGTCATCACTTACTTGTTTTCCCGGCTTCTTATGATGTTTAGGACAATGCTCATCTGAGTGGCCAAAAACACAACAATGCGAGCACTTTCGCGGATTCCATTCATACTCACATACATAGTCTCCTTGACATACCCATCACCCTCAAGTTCTGGAAGCCATAGTAATTTCCTATTTAAGCTCCTTATCGGCTGACACTTCAATTAAAGCTCTAGCATAACTACTTCGGCCCCAGGACTCCAAGCACATCGAAGTAGTGTAAGAATCTAGATGCTTGGGATCACCAATGGCTGTAGCAATCAAACTAAGACCATCCTCTGTGTACGCGGCTAAAGGAACATCATGTATCTTGACCCATAATTGCAGATTCTTAACCTCCTTTTTTATCTGCTTAGTAGTGGGAGTCCACTCACATAAAATCAAAGGTTGTGATCGAATAATCCATGGGCCCTCATTGAGGACAGCCATCATATCAGTTTGGTCTGCAAACTTGAAGAAAAAGAAACCATTAGCATTCATCATAGATTTTTGTAATCCAAACCTTTTCCATTTATTTTCACATAATACTCCACAACCGGGTAGGCAATTCGATCCCCCAGGAAGTACCCGTATAATGTGTTTGCTAGCTTGTGTTGAACTACCCGAATCGAATCCTTTGGCAAAACCACATCACAATTCTCATGCTGCATTGGACTAGCAAGTGATCTGAAATTAAGTTTTTTGTTACTCGGCTTGGCCACCAAATCAGCATATGATAGTGACTTAGACCCCTTCTCCTCGTCGTTTTGGCTAATACATGCGGTACGACCATCATCAATCTTTTGATCCGGTTGACCTTGTTCCATGACAGGCACAGTAATCTTGGTCAGTTCATCAATACTATTAAACATATCAGGTACTTGTCGAGCAGTAGTCACAATACCCCTCCGAGGCATTAACGTGCTACCCTCAACATCTACCACTCTTGAAGCCAAATCCAGGAACGATAATGAATGTTTCCCACGATCGTTGAGCGAATTTCCACCAGGTTTTTTACATACATTCTTAGTGTCATCATCAACTCCCTCCATCAGCAAACACACTACCAACCATGCAAAAGAAATCGAGAGAAAAACCAGAAACCTTCAACCGAAGAAATTAAGAAAACCCTAATCTAGCAAAACCTTAATCCATAGACCTTCACGAAATCAAATAGAAAACCAGGTAAATCAAAGTTACTGCCACACCCGTAGGATCGAAACACCCAATACACTATTTAATTAGATCAGAAACTGTGATTATGGCCGGCGATAGATGAAGAGAAACAAGAAAACCCTAAAATCTGACCGATTCAGACTTGCTACCAGAGTTCGTATCAATGTATGATTAACATACACTAATCACAGATCCGTTACACAAGTTATCCATGATCAAAAGATAGGATTACCAAGAAGAACCAAAATCGCCATGCTAGGAGAGAGAATTAGGGTTTTCCAGTCCGAGCTCCTTTTCTACGATTTTTAGTAACATCTCATTGGTGTCTTTACGGTCTATATAAAGCACGGTAACTGCCTGGAAGGGAGCTAGAAGGGTGGTATGGGTAAAGTCGTCGCCTCGTTCAGTGTATAGATCCTGTGAGAACTTGGGTCAAGCTTATTAGGACTTCCCTTGAGGATATAGCATCAAATCAGGGGAAGTAAGAATAGCTTAAGTCCTTTATAAAGAAACTACTATGAAAACTTTAAACCGGCCTTGCAGGGTTGTATCCCTACTGACTCAGACCAATATGGTCGAGGGTAGCGTTGCCTCCAAAAGATGGACGTGCCACATTTTATATCAATAACTTACTTAATTATCTTTCAATATTCTGGTCTTGCGGGACTGTATCCCTGCTGACTCAGACCTATATGGCTGAGGGTAGCGTTGCCTCCAAAATATGGACATGCCACTTTAACTAAGATAATCTCTTAGAAAACTGAAAGCATGGAAATCATCAAAGAATATGTAAATAATGAGTCGGAACCAAGTGATTCTATCTTCTCTATTTGTTTCTTTTATTACTTTAGTTATTTCTTTGTTTTTACTAATTAAATACCTTTCCTAAAAATTTGATTAGATTAGACGTCGATTATATTCCGTATTAAAAGCTCTTATGTCCTTGGACGACCTCGGTTTCTTACTATCACTATACTACGCCAACGATGGGTGCACTTGCCCTAGTGTGTTTTAGAGAGTGATAGTTGCATATCGTGTTTTTATAAATTTAAAGCTTGAATAAACGAGTGAAAAAGTACTTAAAATAAATCTAAAAATCACCCACGCTCGCATCACATCAAGGTTTTGGCGTCGTTGTGGGGGATATAAGGATTTTAAGAAAGTTTAAAATCTGCGGCCTTATTATTTTTTATGCTTTTATAATTTTTCTTTGTATATTTTTCTTCTTTTCCTCAAAATTTTCTTCTCTCTGCAGAAACAACACAGGGCCATGTTTAATCATCACAGGGTCGTGTTAGTTAGCAAGTACCTCTAAACTGTTTCTTGCTTGATAGAAGTTGTAGCACGGGGCCATTTAGGCATTACACGGGGTCGTGTCTCAACAGCAGTTTCTAGGAAACAACACCGTCTGATCTCCACGGTTGAAATATATTCTGGCTATTATGGATGTCAATGATTATTTTTACCCCCGCCACTGTAAATTATGTGGTGGAGTTCATAATGATTTAGAATGTCCCATTCTAAAACTTATTCCCACTATTTAGACCCATCATTTTCCTGTAACAATCACCTTAAGATGGGCGGGAGTAAAAAAAGTAACTACCATGCCCTTCCTGAATTCCATCAAACCTCTTTCATAAGAGACGAAAGTTCGGAAGAACAATGTCAAATAGAAAAGAGGATTCTCCAAATACTTAAAAGAAATAGAATCCATGATGAAGGCGCGATATTCATCAAGGAACAAAAGCATTGGAGAATCGATGGAAACCTATTCAGGAATAAACAATATCGAGGCCAAAATATCTACCCTAACTCCGTGCGAAAACGATAGCCGTCCCTGTATCGACTCCGCAATGAAGAACTCCATAACGGCTTGTTGGAACTTCACACCAACGGCTTAGACCAGAGAAAATCAACTAATACCTTCTTTAACAAGGGCCTAGATAAGGTAAATAAAGGATGGTTTCGCCCCCGTTAGTCTAGAATTCTACCTTTCCGACAAACTCTTACGTTTTCGTGTCTCTCGTCGGAACCTAAGGTACATTAAAAACTTCGGTTTTGTTCCAACCAGTAAGAACCACCCGATAACACACGGTTCTTTGAAAACATCGACAAAACTTCATATAAACACAGGGTCGTGCCCCATCTATTTTCCAAGCATGAGGGTGTGTTAAGAAGACACGGGTCCGTGCCACCCGTAATTTTTAACATGGGGTCGTGTCTAGATTGACATTTCCCGTATCTCACTAACAGCCAACGTTCTCTAACTCATGCAGGCGACATAGGGTCATGCCTCCAGGACACAAGGCCATGTCGAGGTGTTGTCACTTTCTATAGAGTCAGCCATGAGAAGAATATTTGGACCCATTCCTAAAAGAATAAGATCCTGCCTTATCTCTCACACATACCAGAAAAGGTAGTTTCTTAAAAAGGTTTCCTCAAACGTTAAAGCTTGAAGCTCTAAAGCTTCAAAAGTTTTAATTGTTAGGTTTAAAACATGGTTTTAGTCAATTTTTTGCAAAACTACTATTATACAGCAATGTTTTGAGTTTCTTACATTCAGAAAAGTAAAATTCAAATAGTTTTAAACTTAAACAAAGGTTCTTTGGGCTAAAATACCGGATCTGTTGTTGCAACATGCGGCCGTGTCACACTTCTGTAAATCCAAAACTCTAAAGGTTTGTCGTGTTCAACTAGCATGTCGAGTTAGCACAGTGGCATGTCTTCAACCAGTTCAAGGAACCACCGAAGAGGGAGGAGGCTCTCGCTTGAAGCCACTCTCGTCCGCTACGTTTGTGCTTTGCGAGAATCCATCGAAGAAATAACGACAGTGGAGGAGGTCCTCATGGATAGGGTGAACTACCTCACCATTACCTTGGAGGATAGCTTTAGGGAGATCAACCTTCATCACTAAAGGTTGAATATCATGGTGATGCCCCCATGGAGCCAATCTTGCCTCAATATGATTTTAACATCACCAATGAGGTGATTAACCCCACCGGGTGGGACGAGATACCCCCGGAACCTCCCATTAATGCTTACTTTGAGGTTCCGATAAACCCTGCTCCTCTTCCACAAGAGGAGATCGATGACAAACCCTTCATCTTCCTTCCGAGGAGATTGAGGAAATGCTCAACGACCTCTAAAGGAGCATCACCGGGGAATAGCTTAAAGCCCTTGCTCCGAAAACTAATTCGATTTTTGTTAATCTTTCATAGAGTTATCTAGGGAAAGCTATTCAAGTCTAATAATCTCGTGGGGCACCACCTGTCTATCTAACTTAGGACCTTTATCTTCTTGTAATTTTTATTTTCTTAGTTGTAATGATGATCGGATGAAATGAAAGATGGTATTTTGAAAATGGGAGTGTGAGGAAATATGAAAATAACCAAAGGGATATTGAAACAACACCTCATGCACGGAAACAGACACTTCCCGAAGCAAAATCTTCAAAACAGTAAGTGCAGCATGGAGCTGTGTCAGGTAGGCATGCCCCCGTGCCTCAAGTCTGCAGAAAAAAAAATTAAACTAGAACATTGACACGGGGCCGTGGCTCATGTTCACGCCCCCGTGCCTAGCTTCTAGAAAATTTTCGTTACTAGCATTTTTTACACGGGACCGTGTCTCATGGACATGCCCCTGTGTCTACCTCCTGAAAATTTGCTCAGAAATCTGTTACTGGCACTTTTCACACAGGGTCGTGTCGCCCTACCACGCCCTATGCCCAGTGCCTGATGTTTGAAAAATTTGTTGTATTTAACCCACATTTACACATTTAATCAATTTTAACCAATTTTGGACACATTGATGACAATGTATGATTTAAGTGTGGGGGTAAGCTTAAACTTGAAATTGTTTGTCATAAAAACAAGCCTTACACAAAACTCTACTTGGAAACGCTAAAACACCCCAAATCTTTTTCAAAACCAATTTTTTTAGTTTTTGTCTTGTTTATAGTTTAAGTTAGAAACCAAGATCTATAAATTTTTTCAAGTTTTTATAAAGTTTACAACCGCTAGCGTTGTGATAAAAAGAACCATACAAGAAAATTTTATAAAAATGGCATGATAATTCTTTGTAAAATTTGATTGTATATACGTTTTTCACACTTATACCCCTTTTCCCGCAAAAATGTGAGTTTTTAGCCTTTACCGAGCATTCAAATCTATATATTTACTAAATGCTCAATTATGCTTCTCGTGTGAATAGCCGTATGGTTCTTACGAATCTAGAACTTGACAAGATGATACATTCCCGGTCCTTACCAACAAATCCATGTAAGTATGTGATAGAGGCATTAGGATATTTAAACCCTCTTTTTCACCTTCAACTTTATTTTCCTTTTATCTCCCCACCATAACCAAAAACAAAAATATTCCCCTAGTTAAACCCCTTTGAGCCTAAACCTTTCGTTTCAAAAACCGCAAAACACTGTTTTGCACAAACCACCCATCAACCAAAACCAATCTTTATTTTCACACCACTTTATTTTAGAAAAATGCGGTTCTTTTGAAAACTATAAAAGGGTGACTTAGTTTTTTACATTGAAAAAAATTGCTTATAAACATGTAGTTTATAACTAAGTCACAAATAAACAAATTTTCAAAAGAATGCCGATATTTTACTATTTTAGCCACTTTTCAATAAAACCCCTACCCTTATAAAAAGTCCTCTTGATATTGACAAAGATTTTGTTAAAAACGGGGAGGTCTGATTGCCTGCAAGCATATGGTAGGAGTAAGTTCCATACCAGTATCGAGCACTTCACTTATACATTTTATGGCCGAGTGTTGAGTGATCACTTGTGAGGTGTGTGAATTTGTATATACGTAAATAGAATTTTATAAAGGCATGTTATGCCCAAAAATATTTTTTCTTAAAAAGTGTTCTAAATAAATCATGTCAAATAGGATTGTAAATAATATAAAAACAAGAATAAAAAGAACCTGGATTCCCGACACTCTACAAACGAGACCCAAAAACTTCTTCTCTACCAATTCCATTTGGGTGTGTAACCAATTATTGAGAGGTTTGCTTGAGGACAAGCAAATATTCAAGTGTGGGGGTATTTGATATGCGCCAAATGCAATATATAAATTGTATCAAATACGATATAAAATCAACCCTTTTTTATTACTAATGTTGGAAAAGTGCGTTTCATTGTATACTTTTGATTTTCAGGATAAAAAGAGCTTAAGTGTACAAAAGGAACAAATTAACGACAAAATCCAGCATAAGTATGAAAGATGGGAAGACAACACATTATACCAACCCTCCAAGCATCACCCCAAGAGCAAAAAACAAATCATAAGTTTGGCATGGGGTCGTGCCTCGTCGGCATGGGGTCGTGCCCCTTCAAGATTCCAAGTCAGAAGAAGACAAACAGAAGCAAACAAGAGACACGTGGTCATGTCCTTATGGACACGGGTCGTGGTCAACTTCCAGATTTGCATATCAGGGATGGTACAGCAAGTACAATGGCCACGGGGCCGTGCCGTTGACACACAGAGCCATGTAGGAGGCTGATTTGACATACGATTTAAATGAAGACAGAGAAGAAGGAAGGCACGGGGTCATGTGAGAGGTCTGTTTCCAGCTACAAATAGAGGTGCTTGGTTTCATTCCAACTCATCTCTTGGCAAAGCAATTATCTCACACCTGCCACCACTCCACCACCACAATACCACCATCATCCATCCATTATCCATCCTAGAGTGTGTGTAGTGGTCTCGGGATTCAAGATTGATTGTAAAAGTTTTTGTCAAACAAAGGTCATGCTTGGCTAATCTCTTACATCACTTGGTGAAGATAAGTTATTTATGTATTACTTTTGATTTCTTAGCTTTGTTTAATTTTTAAGTGGGTATGTATAATGACTTTAATAAATAGTTTTTTGTATTGAAAGTGAATTTTATTCTATCATCCTTCATGTTTTGTTGATTCACTCATACGTGTCTTTACGGTCTATATAAAGCACGTTAACTGCCTGGAAGGGGTTACAAGGGTGGTATGGATAAAGCTCTTGCCTCGTTCAGTGTATAGATCTTGCGAGGACTTGGGTCAAGCTTATTAGGACTTCCCTTGAGGTAGATAGTATCAAATCGGGAGAAGTAAGAATAGGTTGAGTCCCTTATAAATAAACTATTATTAAAACTTTAAACCGGCCTTTCGGGACTGTATCCCTGCTTACTCAGATCAATATGGCTGAGGGTAGCATTGCCTCCAAAAGAGGAACATGCCACATTTTGCATTAATGACTTACTTAATTGTCTTTCAATATTCCGACCTTGCGGGACTGTATCCCTGCTGACTCAGACCAATATGGCTGAGGGTAGCATTGCCTCCAAAATATGGACATGCCATTTTAACTAAAATAA
Organism: Scalesia atractyloides; assembly: GCA_947069175.1. Lineage (NCBI taxonomy): Eukaryota > Viridiplantae > Streptophyta > Magnoliopsida > Asterales > Asteraceae > Scalesia > Scalesia atractyloides. Next base: position 30,891,748 of record CAMTDV010000002.1, on the reverse strand, counting down.
TCTCTTAAAAAACCCAAAGCGTGGAAATCATCAAAGGATACGTAAATAATGAGTCAGAACCAAGTGATTCTATCTTGTATATTTGTTTCTTTTATTACTTTAGTTATTTCTCTATTTTTACTTATTAAAAACCTTTTTTCTAAAAATTTGATTAGATTAGACGTTGATTATATTACGGTATTAAAAGTACTTATGTCCTTGGACGACCTCGGTATCTTACCATCACTATACTACGCAAACGATGGGTTCACTTGCCCTAGCGTATTGTAGAGAGTGATAGTTGCATATCATGATTTTATAATTTAAAGAAAATCTTGAATAAACAAGTGGAAAGTATTTAAAATATATCTAAAAATACCCACGCTCGCATTACATCAATACCTTCAGTTTGTTGGGGCTAGGTGACTCAAATCCTTCAAACATGCAAAGATTTCCACCTCTTTTTCACCTTCAATCTTGATATTTTCTTTGTTTGAGACTTTGGGAGGTTTTCTTCTCTTTCTCCCTCTCTCTAAACACGACACACACACATACACTATTGTGTGTTTTGTTTTTCTTGCCTTTTTATCCTACCACTTTCGTTTGTGTTTCATTTTAGCCCCTATGGTTTGGTTTGTATTTATTTTGTTTATAACTCACTTAACCCTTGTCAATAGCTAACTGTATTAACTACGTTAATATTCCTATTTTTAACCACCTCTAAAATTTCTCTTCAAATTACCCAAATAACCATCAATAAACATTGTATTTAAATAATCTCAACTCTCGTTTGTTAGCCGAAACACTTTCAACTAAGAAAATGTTTATTAACTCTCAATTTTCAACCTATTTTCTCTTTTAGTATTCTTGACTAAACCCTAACCCTTTTAGTTTTTTTTTCTGATGTGGCCTAGTTTTTTAATAAGGTGCCATGCTTTGGGTCAAAGACATTAATTTAAAAAAATACTTTGAAAAACCCATCATTCACCACCATCCCTACAGTTCACTTCCGCCATCCACCTTCCATCATAACTGCACCACATTCCATTACCACCTTGACCCCTATCTTTCATCGCAACCGGCTATTCTCATACACATACACCCACAAGTCGACCACAATGTCACACTTACTCTAACCACCATTGTCTACACCCAAAGCCACTTTCGTCGTCAACATCATTGATTTCGTAAGAAGGCTCCTCATGATTTCCGATGGATTTTAATTTTGATCACTAAGGTTTATGGAGATACAAAACGATTATGAATGTGAATTCTAGGATTTATAGAGATGAATTTTTTTTAGGGTTCAGATCTGTTGCAGGTGGCGCAGAGGGGTTGGGGCGGTTTCAAATCTGTTTGTCGAGGTTGTAGGTGATCCGGATGTTGCAGGGGGTTGGGGCTCGATTTCAGATATGTTCATCGAGGTTGTAGGTGATCTAGATTTTGTGTAACACACGCCTTATTTATACCGGATATTTAAAAGATTTCATCTATTAGGTCCCATATTTTTTAAACGAATAACTTAGGAGTCCGGGTTAACTTATAACCCAAACGAACTGACATCACGTATTATTACATATAATTTACAGTTTACATACATAATGATTTTAAACTAGAAAGCTTTTCCGGGCATGATCATGCTTCAATCTTCCACAATAGTTCCTAATGAAGTGATGGTTTAGGAGTGCTCGGTTCTTCGGGTACTTGGATGTCCATCCGGTTTCCTAAGGCGGGTATTACCTGACATTTAAATCTAGTTAAATGGATAGTATTCACGGCATTTAAACAAAACGGTTTAACATGATAACTAAAACAACAATTTATTTCAGAAAGCCCCTACGTGTCATGGAGGGTTTTCATGTTTCCCCTGCATGGCATGGGGATGATAATGTTGACTAGACGACCAGGTGCCTTCGTGCGTCGCGGCACGGAGGTGCCTGGTGTGTCTCCTACATGGCGCGGTCGTGCCACTCTTCCAGCAGGTTGCCGGATTTCGGAACTTTTCCACTCTTAGCCAATTTTTACCATTTTTATCCAATTCGCTCTAGACCCAATTTTATTATGTAGAGGTTTATTGCTCTACAATCCAATTCATATACAATTCGGTCCAGGCCCAATTTTGTTCTTTAGAGGTTTAGTCCTCTACAATCCAATTCACATCCAATTTGGTCTAGACCCCATATTTTATTCTTTAGAGGTTTATTCCTCTACAATCCAATTCACATCCAATTTGGTCCAAACCCAATTTTATTCTTTAGAGGTTTATTCCTCTATAACCAAACTCATATTCAATTCGGTTTTGTGTTTTAGCCAACCCACCCATTAAGGGACTTTTAGCGTTCTAGCTCATGTTTCCTCTGTCCCTTATCATGTTTCCCGCATTTTCTCCCACCACAACTGTAATTGTGGTTGGTTTCATTTTACAAAACCTTAACTTTTTGATAATTTGTTTCAGTAGGCGTTTTACCCAAACCGACCCGTTAAGATATTTTGAGTATTTTATCCCAAACCTCCCATATTTAACTAATGAAATAATCGACTCGATCGTAGGGCTCATTAACCAATTTCTACCCTTAGAGGTAGCTTATCCAAACCCATCATCCGAGGGCAACTTAGTCAAATTTAAGCCTTTTTCCGCATTGGAGGAACTTTCATAAGTTTAAAACAAAACTAGTGAGCATGTTTAGCTCGTTATCCCATTAAGTATAATTACACCTCTAAGGACATAAAGATTTCCAAAGGCCTTGCATTCAAAACTTATTTTCACCTCATAGACATATCCTTGGCTCTATGGGTTATTTTATTCAATTACTAGCAATACCACACTTGGGGAGGTTTATTATCCAATTCTAGCCCAATCATCTTTAGTCGGGCCGGTAGGCCCTTCCGTAAGTATCACCCATTACACATACCTAGCAGGGTCAGAGCAATGACCCATTATCCATACCTTGCGATTCTCTTCATTAATTCATGCAAATACATGCACGTGCGTTATGCTTACCGGTAGATATGAAACTCAACAAGACATGCATTAATTACTAAGTTCAAATGGTGATAACATCACCATTTGTCCCGGTTGTCCATGTAACCCATTCTTGCCTTAGGATCTCAGCTAACCATGTATTGTTTACCGCAAAAATGCTTACTTATCATCTTACCCATTTGACTCGTTGTGGTATATACATTAAGGCCCTATTTCAAAATTCATTATTCGATCACTAATATGTGATTGCTTACCTTTTACCCATTCGACCCGTTATGGGTACACCATAAGGTCTTATTTTAAAATTTATTGGTTTAATCACCCTTATGCGATTACTTACCATTTTACTCGTATGACCTATTATGGTTTACATCATAGGGTCCTATTTCTAAAATTCGTTGTTTAATCACCAAAATGTGATTACTTATCATTTTACTTGTTTGACCCGTTATGATTTACACCATATGGTCCTATTTATAAAATTCGTTGTTTAATCACCAAAATGTGATTTACTTGTCATTTCACTTATTTGACCCATTATGGCTTACGCCATAGGGTTGTATTTCTATAAGCTATCATTTATCAACAACATTTAGTTCATCATAATTTCACTCATTTTGACCCATTCCATGGTTTTCGTCATAGGGTCTCATTTTGACAATTTCTTATTTATCACCAAAATATTTTCCATCTCATAACTTGTGATTCTATCTAGGATGTGTACGCTTTACTTACCTTGCGTCTATTCAAGCTTTCTCGTGTCTTTGTCCGTTTAACCCATTCCTTTCCAAACTCCCACATAACTTGTCAAGAGTCAAACTATCACATAGCATCCAACAAGATGATTAGATTAGTCATCCAATATCACGACCATCACACCTTATGGACTTTTGTACCTCATTTATCCTTTCATTTTATTATAGCCAGTTTGACATTCATTATACCTCATTATCATGTTACATTTTGCAGGTGGTGCGAAGGTTTAAGGTGGTTTGGTGGTTGTAAGTGGTGCACAGGTTTCAAGTCGTGATGGCAGTGGGGACAAGTACTGATGGTGAGTGGTGATGGGTGGTGTTTTAGATTTTTTAGAAAGAAGAGAGTGAGAGTTTAGAGAAAGGAAGAATCTTGAGAGAGAGAGAGACACAAAGAGAAAGAGAGAGAGAGAGTTTTTGAAGAATATATGGGTTTTTTTAAATAATGTCACCTCATAAAAAATAGGCCACATAAAAAACACTAACCGGTTAGTGTTCAGTTAGTTTGGAATGACAAAGAAAAATAAGTTAAAAGTTGGGAGTGTTAATAAACATTTCTTCAGTTGGGAATATTCCCGACCAACAAGTGAAAGCTGAGATCATTTAAATCCAATAATACAAACGTAAAGGGTTACAATGATTTAGCACCAGAATGTACAAACCTAAAAATACCCAAACAAACCGTTATCTTAAAGCACATTAAATTTACAAACTTCACATCACGCGTAAATTTACAACTAATTATTAATATATCAATTTACTTTTACATAATTTATATTTATTTTTTTGTTTATAAATATATAATGAAATACATTCAAATAAAAAGTAAAACCTAAAATACATTATAAAATTTTATAAGTAAAAGGAAAACATCACATAAAATTAAAAAAACAATGCTACATAAAGCTACTTTTCATCCTCCTGCTCATCCTTCACACCAGGTTAGAAATCGATTTATAGCCAACCTGGTTTGGACCCTTTTCAATCTGTAGGGTAGTACTCGGTTTGAATGTTTTTCAGCCACACCGATTTCAAACAGGTAGTTTGTAACCTGCACCACATAACCCGGTTTGTCAAACCGATTGGAAACCTACTGAATAAACTTGCATGACAAACAACTATAGGAGATAATTATTGATTGTAAAAGTAATTTGTTTGTTATTTTTTTGGTGATAGTTGACTCCAATTACAATTTTATAACTTAGTTACCATTTTCTTTATATAATATTGAAATGGTTTTTTCAAGTAAAAGCATATCTTAATATTCTACATTCTACGACACCGAAAACGACTGAGTGCTAAATTAGCATTACGTGGAAGAAGACGAATAGTTTTGAAATATTTTGATTCATGTCATAGTATTTTTATGATATTATGTTTTACTTACTTATAAAATTAAAAAAATATATATATAAAGTGTGAACCTTTTAGTTATTATTGTTCATTAAATTTTGTTAAGAGTGCTTTTTTGTTTTTTTTAAATAGGGTTGAGTAATAGTGTTGAACCCGGTTTGAAATCCCAACCCGGACTGGTTTCATATGGTTGAATTTTACAAACCACCAACCCAGGTTGAACCTAACCCAGTTTGACTTTTTTAAGCTTCACTCCAAACTGTTTAGGTTCAAACCCTAACCCGATTTGTGCACCTCTAACGTCGTTTGCCATTTTTTTCCGCTACAAGTGCTCGACTAGGTTGTGTTTTGGTGCATGATAAATTGTTCTGCCATGTACATCCTCGAATCGTTTATGATGTTTGGTAAAATCATAAGTTGGTCTATTGCTTGTTGGAAGTACTTCATCTCCTCATCATCGGACCACTCGCTTATAGCGTATCCTTCGTCCTTTACGATCATATTATGCAATATAATACATGTATACATTACATCAAATATTATTATTAAGCTACACAACCTTGTTGGTCCTTCTAGGATGTGCCATCAACATTGAAGGACACCAAACGCCCTTTCGCTAACCTTTCGTGACAATTTTTTGAACTCAAGCATCTTTGAGCTTTGTAGAAAGAATAAGCTTTTTACTAGCTTGGCCCACTCTGAATAAATGACATCTGCAAAGTAGTGCTTTTTGTTGTACTACATCCTCTGCAGCGTAAAATGGCATGGAGGTTCGAACCCATTTATTATGTTGTTGAATATAAGTGACTGATTTATAATGTTGATATCATTGTTCGAACCAGTAACTCTAAAAATGCATGTCAAATCCAAAGATCATGGGATGCAACTGCCTCGAGTATTATGGTCGGACATCCTTGATCACCTGTGTATGCTGCTCTTTCCATGCAATAGGACAATTTTTCAATGGCCAATGGGTACAATCAATACTGCCCAATATTCCAGGTAACCGTGAATGAAACTCTAGTAACCGTTGCATTACTTTCGTTAGCCCTTCTAAGATACTTATTGGAATAAAATTTGACAACATACACGCAAGACTTACCTAGGCACATGTCGTCATGACTTCAGTAATGCGTGCGTATTCATTTGTTGTGTCGCTTCGAATGTCGTATGCCAAATGACGTATGGCGGATGTGCATTTCTAGAGTCGTGAATGACCCTTTCGTTTAAACGCATCGGTTCTTTGCGTAAAGATTGTGACTCATATGGAACCAAACATCTAAAGAAGTTTTCCCTGAACACCGGCTCAGGAGCAAAACAGTCGTTCCAGAGACAACCTTTTGCACTTCATGATTCTTATTTATCACTTTAAGCTTCCTTGAGGTATAGAACTTGATCCTTCTTGTCTTTTATGTTGTGTAAGAGCCAAATACATGTCAATGTTATCACACAGTTTGTTCAAACTGTGTCTGGGCTAGTTGCATGAAAAGTACGCTCAAAATATAAGGAGGCATAAACTGAATTGCGAAGGGAGATTCCGGTGTTTCTTTATCACTAGAACTCATTGTGAGGATTATGAGATAGTTCAGAGATGGGTCGGAGAGAATTATATAAAAAATGGGTTGGAGATAATTGTGTGAGCTAGGGTGGAGAGAATTGTGAAGGGGTTGAAGAGATTTGAGTAAGAAATGGTTTATATAAAAAATGAATAAAAAAAAAGGAATGCTTTCGTTTAAGAGGAAGGGGCCCACCTAAAGAAGTCGGTTGGAGGTCCGGACTATCGGACTTGATACGGATCGGACAAGCTTCACAATGTTACCAGACAACTAGACGAGTGGTCCACATTGGAAGCCGACGAGCAAAAAGCACACATTGTGAGTGCTAAAGGGAACCAAGAGTGTCCCTCTCAAGTGGTGTTAACAAATAATGTATAAAAGACTATGAGTTATTGTTTTATTAAAAAGTGAAAAAAAAAGTGAATGCAACATAGATAGGAAAGATCTCTTTTTTTTTTCTTTAATCACTTTATTAAAAATGTTGTTTAAATTACATATATAAAAATAATTAAAACAAAAGATTGTGCTGCAAATATTTGATTGGCTAAAACAACTAAATAGGAAAGATGAAAGTGGGTAAGGCTACAGCCACGGGCAAAAGGGCTCACACCCATCAACAAATGGTGGGGTTGGCATGTGGGTCGTTATTATACTAATGTGTCATTGAGTGTGAGCGCATAACACATGGTCTCCAACAATGTGCTAATGTCCAATGCGACATCAGCCCAAAAGGATGTGAACATAGGGGGCGGGGCGTGAAAGGCTCAAGCTCACTGTGTGGCCAAGAGTCACGTTTTTACATACATTGGGACAATGATGCAATATTATTAGCAAATAGATATATTAAGAGTCGTATACATTTAATTATAATACATTACAACAAATTACATATTTTTGGCCAAGAAGCGACGTGATTACTGTTTTTTTGTCACAGCTTGCTAGGAAGAATTTTTGAAGAACCAAGACCCGTCCTGTTAGGCGGAGATGTTGGTTGTAAAAGTTGTGTTTCGGCAATAAACTTTGCAAATCTTGAACCCTTGGGATCTTTAATGCCATCTCCACGTGATCTGGGCTTGGGAGATACGGGTGGCATCAATGCCCATACTGCAGACAGATGTTCATTGGGTCGGTCAAGATCTTCCAAGATCGATAAATCCTTCATGTCTACATACAATTTCAACAAAAATCACTCAATTTACACATTACAAAGCACAAGATACAACTAATTAATGCATGATGACGATGAAGAAGAACCTTTCGAGAAGTTGAAAACAGGCTCCAATGCTGCACATGGAATGCTGAAGTTTAAATGAGGTATCACAGTGCCCCCACCATGCCTAGCATTGCTGCACCAAAAGTCAAAATCTCATTAACCTGAAAAAAAAGTCCAAATTTGCAGATTTGACCATTTTAATGGTAAAGAATGAATCCATGTTTGACTTTGACAAAACTAATTTTTTTGGCCGCTGGATGGTAAAAGACATTTGTTCCACTGACTTTATACAAAAAGTCACAGCTGTATACCCAAACATGAGAATAAGATAACCTAGGGGTGTTCACTGTTTGTTTTTTCGAAATATTGTGCTGAACCGCTAACGATGGTTTCAGTGAACTACAAGCCAAACCAGCTGGTTGGGTTGGTCAGCCACGGTTTTACCAATTTGAGGGTTTGAACCAACCTTTTTCTTTATTTTAACCGTTAGTTTATATATGACATGGTTGTCGAAGGCGCACTCAAGGAGCAAAGGGTGAGCCTTGAGACCCAGTGCAAGGCGCTTTAAAAGCGAGGACTTTCTTAGGCGAGGCGTATAGTATAAAAATACAAATCTTTTTGGATTAGTTTTGCTTGTTTAAGGTTCATTCCAGGCTTGTTTTGGGTTGGTATATCGTTTTTCAGACGATTCTTAGCCGGAATTTTATCTTGAACATGGCCTGAAAAAAAGAGCCTGAGGACCTGAGAGTGGGCGTTTGAAGCAACGCGAGAAGGCTGTGCTGGGCCTGAAAAGTGAACCTAGGCGCGAGCTTGACAACAGAGATTTATAAACTGAGATATTCAAAAATTAAAAAGAAGATAATAAAGGTTAAAAGGCCGGTTCACTTTACACGGTCGGTTCCAAGCTCCACACCCTCAGCCAAACCGCCAAAACCACACTGTGAACCAACCACACTATAAAAACCTCTAACCAGCCGACTTGCTTCAGTTGAAGTTAACGGTACCCTAAATAACTATTATATTATCCAAAAAGTACTAGAAATTATGCAAAAAAAAGTACTAGAAATTAAAATCTTTAATGGTGAAAGGAAATGAAAAGTTGAACTTTAATAAGCATGAATGCCGGGGCAATGAAAATGGCATCCATCATCAAAAGAAGGATGGTCTTTTTAAAGGTGTCAATTTAGACTCATTTAATTATAAATGGGTCTATCCGGGGATATTTCATCTCTAACGGTCAGACATGTATGATAAAAACAATAGACTGAAAGGAAACAGATTGAGCGGGTCCAAAGTGTAATTTTAATGCAAAAATCGTCCAATGTCATCTTATTCAAAACAATTACATTACCATAACTCTTGTATTCATATATGGCATGTTAATAACTTTGGATAAAAAGGTGGTTGACACATCCATCTTGCCAAACCTAGTTTCATTGGCAGAAATTGATGAAACATATAATACCTTGTAACAAGACTGATCATATGTCCATCTGAATTAAGAACAGCACCACCACTACCACCAGGATGCACGGCGGCCGTTGTTTCAATCATTGCCGGTACCTCTCCTTGTGCTTTAACTACTTTTGCTACCACTCCAACACAAGATGATGGAAGAAAATCTGAACATGCCAAAATTCATATTATGACAGATTTTGTAACTCAATTCGTACAGAAAACTTTTGCCAATCAATAAAGATAGTCATGAAATTAAAATATTACCACAACGAGGTCCAAAAAGCCCATGTCCAGTAACATAAACCCTTGATCCAGGAGAGGGACAAGTGAAATCCATAACAATAGGCAGAAGTTTATCAGGCACAAACTCAAGTTGCAACACTGCAATGTCCAGAGGACCTTTAGAAACGTAGACTACACTTGCATCACACCAAATCCAACGGTCCAAATAATCCACACGGACCCGTATGCTCTGATGATTTCTCTTAGAATGAAAGGCCTTATCATTTGAAGGGGTAAAAAAGATATTTGACATGGTTTTATGACTGGGTGCTGTTTTCTTAAACCTCCATGGCTCCATAAGGTGAGCATTTGTGAGAATAAGTCCATGGTTGTTAAGTAAAACACCAGATGCCCACACACCATCATTGATAGTGATAAGACATATAGAGGACATTGCCAGCTCAACAGGATTTGGATGTTTCAGTGAATCTTCTTTCAGGGTGGTTGTGTTGGGTGATAGGAATCCGGCACAGGTCTTTATAATAGCTTCCCATGGAATTACAAGCTGTCATCACACCCAACTATTAATATTTATGAACAGAAACACATATGTTTATATGAGCTTGGATTCTGTTTCATTGCTAATAGTTCAAACGGGTAAAGCCAAAAAATCAGCCAGAAAGGAAATGGCCCCATGAGTTGAAAGGATAATCAAATGCTCACAATAAAATGGGCCATTATGTAAATATTTTATCACCTGGACTTCAGCACTAGTACCCCTTTGTCTCAGTGGTCTTGTAAGCATACCAACAATCTCTGATTGTTCCCCAAAAACTGGACTACCTTCCATTCCTGAAAAATTAAAAAATATATATATAGCTAAATCTGTAGCCTAACTCAGAAAAAAGGCAGAAATCAAAAAGGTTAGTTTTAGTACCCAGAACCTCTTTTGTACAAAACTTTCAGATCTTTATTTAGAATAGTTGTGTAAAAGATGCATAATAATCTAACTTAGGAGGTTTTTAGCATTACAGTTGACTTTAGACCCATTTGGCCATTTCCTCTAAATTACCCATTTGACACGTTTGAGATAAGACATGGCCCCCTTCCTGCCAGCTGTACATTGGTATATTTGAAAATACATGTTATGTGCACGCACCAGGAAGACACCGAATGTCTGCCATCAACAGTGATGCTTTGGGGGAAGTAGGAGGGTAGCAGTTGGAAACATAGCCAACTGATATACTGCTCCATGTAGCAAAATGTCAATTCATTCATGTAGTCAAGGGTAAGTAAACATAGCCCAGCCCAACTGATTGATTGATTGATTACCTGTTACAGAAATGAGCAGGAGACAACACACCAAATGGAGCACCCATTGCTACAACAAGATCACCCCTCTTATTTCCGGCTGATGATGTCTTCAACTTTGGCAAATCCTACACAAAATCATTTGCCAACTGAAACAAAAACAAATAAAAAGGCAGCAAAAGCAGATTTAAAGGGCAGATTACGGCGCTCGTGATATATATGTATCACCGTTTCTTTCTACATATAGAAAAACAAAAAGCACCTCAAAACTTGTTGAAGAAAGTTTCAGTATAGCAATTCGAGTTGCCAATTTTCCACTTAGACTTGGTTCAACTTGACTTTTAACTGCCTGAAATAATCACTCACAACATAAGCATTCCTACAAGTAAAGTTGGCATCAGGTAATAGGTTGAAATGGGTCGTTGTATTCTAGCGTGGACCATAACTGGTTGGATCGGCTGCAACAGCTTAACTATAAGAGATTGGTGGAACATACCTCCTCCTTCTGTGTAGCATCAAAATATCGTTGATTGTAAGAGGCCAAAGTCCAACCAACTTCCCAGCCATGATCCAATGATCCACCCACTATAGATTGGAGAGCAACAGATGAAGCAGGGATGTCCACCTTTATTTGCAATTTGCAATAAACCAAAAAAAATTCAAACAATGATCATAGCAGGAGATCCTTAATAATAAAGTAGGAACTTTAGAAAAAGGGAAAGAGGTTGGGTAATGGGTCAAAACGGGCTATTTTTTAAATGACTTTGCACATTTCTTGAAATTTTCTAATTATAATTTGGTGTGCCAAATATGATTACTTACAAAAGTCATATGCATTAATATACACAATGGAAGACTTTCGGCCCATTTTCTTTTTAGCTTGCCCATCTAACCCGTAGAGATTAAAAATAACCCAATGTAACCATTTTATAGATAAATGTATCGAAACTGCCACATCTAGGTATACCAAAATTATACAACTTTCATGAGGAAGAGTGCATTACGTCCACTAAACCTTTGAGCATGCATATCAAATTTGAAGACAAATTAGTTTGTAAGTTTGTTTTGAACCTTAAAAGTCCAAATTTTATTAGCATCACTGAGTAATTTATAAAAAAAATTATTGCAGTACAAGTAAAATGTATCTACCAAAGCTATAAGTTGAGCAGGTAGCCAATGAAGAGTTTCAGTGTCAGACTTTGTAGCATTCCCCTGCATCACAGGCACCAAGTTATGCAAATAAATCTTAACCTATCCGCATTTAAACAAAAATGCAAGGGTTCAGAGCAGGCAGTAGGGTAAAGCGTCAAAAGTAATTTGTTTTACCTCTACCATTATATCAATCCGCGCACCAGGAATCAAATCTGGTTTCACCTGGTCACTCTTATAAAAAAACAGATATACACAGTACACACAAATAACACTACGGTATTAAAAAATAAAGGTGAAGTGTAACCTGATCCCTGTGCTTTGATGTAAGAAATGGCTCGACTATTGATGCAACTGTTATAACCAATGACATTGGCTCCCTGCTAACATCAAAGGAACTAGGCAATATGATTCCAGATGATGAAAGAGTGGTTTTCCCTGAGCTATAAATAACCAATGGATTGAGTAGGTTAAAATTGATCTCTAATCGTTCAAACAATTTAAAAAAAAAAAAAAGAAACACAGCAAATGGGTTGAACTTGAACAAGTCAATTGTAAGCTTGTCACCTATAGTGTTAATACATGCAACCTCCTAATTCATAGTTGAATTAACTGAAATATCATTGTGATACTATAACATTATTCATATCTAACATGAATTTATACTCTATAAAGAAAGGTAAAAACAACATAGAAACAATTATTCACAAGTCCACCGAACATTTGTATTGCAAAAGAACATGTGTTGACCGTTAACTAACCAAAACAACCCACCCGCCTCTAACATAAAGTCTAATGACACTTCAGTTTAAACTGGGTTATACCCAACTCTTCCAATCAACTCTCACCTTCAGTTTGACAAAGGGGACACAACATATACTGTTGACTTCTGTTAAACCTACATATATACATACATATATATATATCAGTTTTGAGTTCTCAAAACAACAAGATAGACATTTTGAGATTTAAAAACGATGGTGTTACTTCATGTACATGAGTTAAGCCATATGCTTAAACCACTCCCTATAGGTGCTCATTATATTGGCAAATTGGTTCATTTGATCTACCCATGACCGTTCGTTATTCATAATTATATCATATTCAAACTGCCATCACATTCGTGTTTGATCATAAAATTCCACCCATATTCACTTCTGACAGAAACAAATGCCGTGCATAAGCCCTCCTTAATTCCTTATAATTAGATATGATGATAATATCCAGTTTCTGTAACCACTAAAAATCTCCTTGGAGCTCGAATTGATGAATCGCAAGCTTCAAACCATAAATGTTATTGAATCATATCCTAAATGCTTCAGTCACTCCGTATAGATATAAGTCAAAACAAAAACAAAAACAAAGAAGACAAGTGTTATTAACTTACATGTAATGATGAAAAGCATGTTTTCTCATCTTTAATCCTTTTGGGTCCTATGAAATTTTGGGTTGTTAGCATAGAAAGGGAAAGGGAAATGGGGCGTGCGTGTAAAGTGGATAAAAGCTCACCGGGCCCTCAACTCTGATCATCACGGAGAAACTCCGAGCAACTTCAACAACTTCCGGCAGACCCATACTCGGATTTTGGGGTGGGTTTGTCTTGTCCCAAGGAAGAATGTATGCGACTTACGAGGTCACTTCATCAGCCGCTTTGCTTTGCTACCTATACCACGTCGTATTCTTCAACTATATGTTTGTAACTAGGGGGACTGTGGCGCTTCGCGTCGTGCTTTTAGTCGCATCGGTTTCATTTGTAAAGGTACCGGTATGAAAGAGTCACTCGTTCTAGCAACCAAAAAAGTTAAAATAAATACCGATGCTGAAGAAACATCATTTCAAACCGCTAGGGATAGAATCATAAGTGAGTATTTCAACCGTGGAGTTATTTTCTAAATCTTTTCCGTGATCGATACAACCATGAATGATCTGCGGAACTAACAACACCGTTAGCTCGTTAAGAGGAGAAGGAGGTTCTTTTCTTAACGAAAATTTGGCGTAAGAACAAGTAACTGTTTAGAGAGAGAAACAGCGTGTGTTTAAAGTGACAGAATAGAGATCTGAATCCTTAAGTCTTTGGATGAGATGAGTATCTATATCCGAAGGGTTAGACAAGGAGATTGGCTGATGGGCTCATGGGCGAGACGTCGCTTTCGAATAATATCCATTTGGTCCCCTCAGACACGACATGTATTGCTGCAAATGTGAGGGTAAGATGGCACCGTGATTTGTTACACGTCACGTGCCAAATGTACTTTTTGTCGCATCTGTCATAAGCCTTTAGTGGAGATCATGGAGCAGTGAGCGGTGCACACTGATTGGTTACACGTCACAGTCATTTTGTACTGTTTGTCCCCTACACGATTGGTCATCGTGGGGATTGCGTGGGACAGATCCCGACACATGCTAATTGGTTGCAGGCTACTACCACTTGTACAGGTTGTACTTTTGTAAGTTGTCATGCTTGCGCGCCCGCAAAAGTAACCCGTGCGGAACCCTGGAACTAGTTGAGTTTTCTGAGGATTTAAGTGTGGATATGGTCTTGCGCGCCATTTGGGACCAGGCTTTAGTGGTTCACATTTGAGAATGCGGTTTTAGATAAGTGCACACTAGGGAGTCTGGCTTGAAAGAGGTGCACACTTGTGGGTGTGACTTGGATAGGTACACACATACGGGTGTGGCTTGAAAAAGTGCACACATGCAGGTCTGACTTGTATAGGTGCACACATGTGGGTGTGGCTTGAAAAAGGGCACACGTATGAGTGTGGCTTGGAAAAGTGCACATAAACGAATGGTTGGTAATTTGCTGAAGAATAGTGAACATTGGCGCATGCGAGTGTGATTTTGGATATGAGAGCATACTCGCGCATGTGAACAGGAATTTGAAAAGGATTCGTTAGAGATAAGGTTAGTGAAAAAGGTGATGTGACGACTGACTTTGTGTAGGGGCATGACGAGTGTCGTGTCAGGGTAACTTTTCGCCCGTGTCAGAAGCGTAACAGCCACGCGTGCGAGTGAACTGTCATTCCTCCTTTTCCGCGTGACGTGTCATTTGCTATTTGGGTCGTCGTGCATGGTTACCATCGTATTTAATGTGATAGTTATAAATAGTCGTTTGAGATTTCATTTAAACCATTTGATCACTTTTCTATCATTTTTTTCTTTCAAAAACTTCTTGAAGATCTTCAAATCTTCAATGAGTTATTCCAATCTTCAACCGAGTGTTCAACCATTCTTCAAACATTCAAGCAGTTTTTTTCGAAAAATTTTGCAATACTACCCGAAATATGTCTACATCTACAAATATTGAAGAGTCAGCTAAGGGCAAAGGCAATAAAGACTTTGTGCCTCAAATGGAAGCGCTGGTGTCGATTAACTGGAGGGATTCGGGGTTTGAGTGGTTGTTGGCAAATCTAGAGTTCCCGGAGAGTTGGGGGCGCAATATAACCTGCAAAGGGCCATACGGCTACGCAAGCGTCACCTGGTATGATTGCACTATACGTCGACTTCTTCTATGTTGGGAACTTTAGGCTTCTCATCACAAAATTTGTTGTTAAGCTTTTGATGAAATATGGGATTCATATTTCCTAACCAAGTCTGCTTGGGATGGTGCACTTCAGGCACTTGAATTTTGATGTAAATCTCAAGGTATTATTCTTGATGGTGATAAATTTAATGTGTTTTATTATATGCAATTTACCAATGGTTTTATTTCGCTGGTTTGCGGTTTGGTGCTTTGAAGATACTGGCCCTTTCGTAGAAAAGTATGCAAGACTGGAAGCAAACAAAATTCTACATTTGCACGGTGGTGATTCCAGTTCAAATGAATTTTCAAGAGGCTGGTGAGATTCCTAAGGAAAATGTGAAACTGCCCAAGGGCATGAATTCGTATAAGAAACTCTGTGCGAATCTGAATGAGTGAGAAGGCTATAACACCTCGTAAATTCGTGTCCGGTAATAAACTGACACGTGTCCACACTCTCATTTGTGCCTGATATTGGTTGAGAGGGACTATGTTTGTCAATAAATGAAAGTATGAATATGAAGGGACTAAAAGTGGCAGCTACAAAATTGGTTTGGAGCCCAAATAAAACTCCAAGAAACCACTACCTTGAAACCTTGAGCTTTATTGGTTTGGAGCTCAAGCAAAACTCCAAGAAACCACTAACTTGAAACCATGAGCTTCATGGCGCTCATGCCACACTTTAGGACATGTGTACTGATCATAAACACCCTCTTAACACCTGAACAATCTCAAGCATCTCCTTCAAGTATAAATAGGTGCCCATTTCTTGCATTTCAACTTGCACCTTTTTGAAGTCATTCTATGTCCCTCCTCTGGAAGTTTCTAACTAAAAGGAGCATCCAACTCAGTCTATATTCCAAAGGATCACTTGTAAGTGTTCCTTTCCTCTGCATTTTCGTTTTATAGGCTTTAATAGCCGAAAGTCAAACAAAAACGATTTTTGCTTTGACTTTCGGTTTAGACCATTATGGTCCAGCCATGGTTTGAGTCGAATATGGCTACGTGATTGTAATTAGGTAGGTATTAATCCCTCAAAGAACGTTAACTAGGTCAAATGACGAGTCAAAGTGTATTTACTTAAAAAGTCAAAAGTCAATTTTAATGTAAACTTTATAAATTGATTATATAAATGTTATAATAGTGTTTTGACACATAAATAAGTTGGGAATAAATATTAGAACATGTATGAACATGTTCGGCTCGTCATTTCCAGTTTTAAGGTCAGTTCACAACCGAAATTCGAGCAGTTTGACTTCTGCTTTGACTTTCTGACCCGATTTAGCATAGTTAGCTACTGAATTTAAGTTGTATCATGATCATATTATAATGTAGGATAACCCTCTGAGCTTGTACTACATGATCATAATCAGATTCTGTGTTTATATGCAAGTCTCTATAGTATGCCTAACTTTGACCAAAATGTCCTTTTTGCACAAAACATGATTTTACTCGACAATGAACTTGCAAATGCTTTATCTACTGATATGTTAAAATAATTAAGATATTTTGGTATTATGATTCTGTTCATAACCTGAGTTTTGATTAAAGATCGTAAATTATGTTATAATATGACCAAAACGCCCTTTGGCGCATAGTATGGTTTTTAACCATAACTATCAATCAACTCTTATTACCTACTGATATTATAACATAACTAAAATGTCTTCACAAAAGGTACTTGATCATGACCCAGATTTTTATGCAAGTTCGTAAACTATGTCACTTAATAACTAAAATGCTCTTGTGGTGCATATTTTGATTTTAAAACCTTAATGGTCATATAAGTTGATAACCTACTGATGTTACGACTTATTTAAAGTATATTGGCATATAGAACTTGTTTATAGCTCATCCGACTACCCGGTATCGCTTATATGAGTACGGTTAAGATTATGTAACTAATTTACGTAAGTTTACCAAACGGGTCAAATCTTATCATTTTTACTTCAAATTCTAGAATGTATATTGTTTACCCATATTATACAAGTCTTAGTACTTGTGGGTTTAAACCACATTCTATTCCGGTCATCGCTTAATCAAGCGTATCGTATCGTTTTCGTTAATTTAAGTTAACCGGTCCAAGTCTACGACTTAAAAAGGATCCGTTGACATTCTAATTGGTTATTTAAACCATTCATTCCAAACGAGGGTCTTCCGGTAAATTGCAACCAACCTTAGTTAAGTGATTACGACTGAGCTATTTATAATTCTTGTATATTAAGACGAGTTTTAGCCAAGGTAAATACTCTTAGCCTATTTTCCCTATATGGGCGTGGGATACGGTAAATTATTATCGCTTAGTCAGGTATGGGACATATGTCGGATTGTGACTAGAAAATCCGCGTAACCCGTTCTAATCTATTTTGTCTGATAACTTAAACATTAGGGGTTAACGCGACCGTGTCCTGGATATCCTCGGTTCATTTAAGTTGCTAATGGCCACCACTAAGCATGGGGTGTAGGCATACACCTGACAGATGCTAATGCTATTTTAAAATGTTTTCTTACCCATATTGGGGATACCCCTTTGTGGGTTAAAGTGAGGTGTTGATAAATCATGTTATTTGGTGTCTGCACCAGACCCCATATGTATTGACAGGCATCTAAAAAGGTATACAAGATTATTATAATTGTCTGGAGTTATTTATGAAAATACATGTGCCTTGTGCACTTTAATCAATTTTGAAATATTTTCAAAAAGAGTCGTTTATTTGGATTTACCAGTGTAAACTGACGTATCTTCAAAAGACTAAGTGACAGGTTGCAAGGTTATGAAATAGGCTGGAGGTGCCCGGTAATGCTTAAAGAGGAATTTGCAACTCCCTTACATAGAAGCCTAAAGTCTGTTGTCTCATTTTGTAACTTCTCGATCCGCTTGTGGATCTTTTCATATACTATCCGTTTGTATAATATTTTAAACATTAGGAAATTTGTATTGTAATAATTTAAATCCAAGACTTCCGCTGTGCTATATATTCCCCAACCGGGCCCACCAGGCGATGTGAGAAATATCGGGGTGTGACAGGTTGGTATCAGAGCCAACGTTTGAGAGAATTAAACACTAGCCTTTTGTGTTTAATCTCAAACAGCAAAGTAGCATAGTCCTTAGACTTTCTGAGTCTAGGCATTGACCTAGGATCAGTCATATCTATATTAAGTTATTGCTATTGTTTTTTAGATATTAAAAACAGGAAAAAATGCCACCAAGAGTCCGAGGAAGAGGAAAAGGTCCAATGAGGGGAGGACCATCAGGACATATACCCTCTCATTCTCACAACACGAATCCTTACCAAGATTCAGGAAATTCTTACTCGTCACAACCAGCGAGACATTCTATCTCACATAACTTACCACCCACTCATTCTCGCCATTCATACCATTCGCACCACTCCCACCATTCCCACCACTCACATTCCCATTCATTTCATGGGTCATTTGACCCAAACCAGTATATCAACACACTTTCAGCTGCCCAAAACTAGTTGGACTAACCAAATGAGCTGGACGAAGACTCAGATCCGGAAATGCCACCATCCGGGTCGCATATACACCCCATAGAAATTTCTAGTGGTTCTACATCTTATGCAGGATCACCTTATTAAGGTCCTAATGAATTGGACCAATATTGGAACCAATTTACATTAGCTAATACACCTCCCTATCATTCTCGATACCGCCTCCGCAGCCTCCACAAGAAGATGTGTAAATGGATCCATGGAGCAACCACAACCGCCTCTAGAACCACCAAGGAGGAAACGTGGAGCACGCATGTTTGTGCGCACGAGACAATGGTCGGGCTCGCTACCACCATTGCCCCAAACATACCCAACTATTCCCGAGGACCCACAAATGGGTGGACCCTCAAATACTATACCAGTAGTTGACCCAACACCACAAACTTTTGTTCGACTACCACCGCCATCAGGTTTTGATAACCCAATCCCTACGTATCCAGATATAATCCTTTATACCCGTCTTGGTACAATCCTTTAAACCTATCTACATCGATAGAATATGACTATTAGGCGCCATCGTACGACCCTTATATGCAAGCAGTTATACATAATACAATATACCCGTCTCCTTTCCCTCCCGCATTTCCAACTACGGGATATCCAAGTTATGAGTACCCGTATCCTGTGGTGCACACAAACCACAGCCACAGCCACAGCCACCGCCACCGCTACAACTACAGGCCATTAATCAGGCCTTGGAAAAAGTGGAACAAATTCAGCGTCATGCTGAAAAGACTGAGAGGAAGACAAACAAGTTCTTTAAAAAGCTCTCCAAACTGGTCAGGGGAAAGAAAGATGAGTGAAAGCTTTCTTCAAATTATCATGTATTAATTTTTTTTACAAAAGTCCCTGCGTGGATAAGTATTTCCTCTTTAGTCCTTGCGTGGACAAGTGTTTCTTTTAGTTCCTGCGTGGACAAGTATCCTATTTTATTTCAAAAGTCCTATTTAAGGCGAAGTACTGTAATCTTTTCATTATTTAATGATAATTTTGGAATTATTCATAATATATGTATTATTTCATTACATCCTCTTCAAGCGATCGTCTCGATTTTATTAAAAATTTTATCGATCCGCTGTATATTTCAAATAGATCATCTTAATGGTTTTTGACCAGCCAATTGGCAAAGTCCATGTTATTTGGCAACTATAAATGACAGTTAAGGATGACTAGCCCTTCTGTCCGGAGATGGTGAACTATGTTCAAGCCTCATAAGCGTTATGGACAAATGCGACCATGGCTACATATATATTTATTGTCAAACTATTAAGACAATTGTTCAGTATTAACATTCAAGTAATGTTAATACTCTCGGCAGTGTGACATGAGAAACCACACTAGCTGTCTAGGTGATGGACTACGTCCAAGCCTTATAGCCTATATGATCACGGTTAATATCATCAAATGTGATGATCATTTGTATTAACATCCTTAGTGATAATCTGCCTATGGGTTATATTTTTATTTCCAGCGGAGATAGTGACAGTTGTGACCTTATGATCCACTGTCCGACAGTGATGGACAATGTCCAAACCTCAAATGCCATTGATGGTCCTTTGAGACCTAGGCTAATTATACATAGTTTACTTTATTCAACATTTACTTTAAAATGTTAAAATTATAAATTTTGGCAGTTGTGATGTTATGCACACTGCTCCGAAGGGGTGAAGGATATATACATATATATCCAAACCGCATAACCTATATGGTTTAAGTAGCAGATTTGTTGATCAATTATTATATTGCCACTGAGCAATTAATTAATTAGTTTTTTTGACCAAGCATATTGAGATGGCGAATCCACATTCTGATGGAGCCAATAGCGAAAAAAACAATGATATTAATGAGAATGTTAAACGCATTGGTGAGGGAGTTGATCTCCAAGCCATGACAGCCGCAGAAGTCAGCAAGGCTATGAATAACTTTATAGCTAACTTTAAGGGATCGAGTACCGCTCGTTCTAAGTCCCATTCGATTCCACATTCATCTGCCTGTAAGGAAAGCTCGCATTACTCTTCAACTGCAAAGAGCGAGCCAAAGCGGAACTATAAGGAAAAGCCCTGTTCTTCAAAGGACGGTTATACAGTACTTTGTCTCATGCAAGCCCTAAGATTTCAACGGAGAAAAGGGGGCTATTGATGCCATGAAGTGGCTAGACGAGATGGAGACCGTAGTGGATATCAGCGGTTGTGCTGATAAAGATGTTGGTGAAGTACGTCTCACAATCATTTAAAGGTGATGCCTTAACTTGGTGGAAGGCAATGATATAATCAACAAGGAAGATACACCTATACAATTTGGAATGGTCCAAGTTTGTGGACCTCATCAAAGAAACGTATTGTCCACCACATGAGGTGGAAAAGGTGGAGTCAGACTTTCCGATTCTCACCATGAAGAACCCCTATATTGTCGGAAGTATGTGACCGATTTTAACTCTCTGTCTAGGATAGTGTCCTATTTGATTACTCCGGAACCTAAGCGCATTGCGTGATTTATTGGGGGTCTAGCACCTGAAATCAAGGGTATGGTGAAGGATTGAAAGCCTACCTCATATAGGTCTGTTGACCTAT
Source organism: Scalesia atractyloides (assembly GCA_947069175.1). Classification (NCBI taxonomy): domain Eukaryota; kingdom Viridiplantae; phylum Streptophyta; class Magnoliopsida; order Asterales; family Asteraceae; genus Scalesia; species Scalesia atractyloides. The sequence goes on along the minus strand of CAMTDV010000002.1, from coordinate 30,870,164 downwards.
CCCTTTCCCCACTCTGGATGCAGTGAGGCAGAAGTCGGTCAAGACCGAGACCGACGGGAAAAGGAAACGGGAGGTTGATAACTCCCAAAAGTCAAAGAGAGTGAATTTTGGGTTCAAGAGGAACCAAAAAAGGTCCGATGAGAAGCCTGTGTGCAAGACCTGCAACAAACGGCATGGGGGACAGTTCGTTCAGATCAGCAGGCGAAACCCTATGGCATACGCAAGAAATCGGGGCGTAGGTCCTTGGATTGTAAGGACCTAAAGAGCGCTGTCTGTTATGGTTGTGGCGAGAAAGGCCCATCAAGACTAACTGACCCAAAGCTGCCAAAGAGGGTGCTGCAAAACCCGGAGAGGCGAAAAAGGGGAACTCCTAAGCCTTCCAGATGAATGCGAGGGAAGCAGTTAATGACACACATGTCATAATGGGTACATTCCTCATTAACGATATCTTTGCTAGAGTTCTCTTTGATTCTTGAGCTGATAAGTCTTTTGTAGACCATAAGTTTAGTAAACTACTAAATCAACCTATAAGAACCCTAGATATAGCTTATGAAGTAGAATTAGCCGACGGTACATTAGAAGCTGCATCTTCTATCCTTGATGGATGCTCTATATCCATTATGAATCATTCAAATCCTCATATCTCTTCTGCCAATGAAATTGGAAGGGTTCGATGTAGTCTTAGGCATGGATTGGTTATTTTTTAACCAACCCGCATTGTTTGCGATAAGAAACTCATCAAAGTTAAGACCCCATCTGGTGAAATGCTCACCATCCATGGAGATTTACACTATGGATTGCCTGAGAAAGTGTCACTACTCAAGGCATACAAATGTCTGAAGAGCGGATGTGTCATTTACATGCCACATGTTACAATAGACGAGCCAAGGCCCAAGATTGAAGACATTCCAGTCATATCTGAATACCCTGATGTACTTCCTGAAGAACTACCAGGCCTATCTCCAGAAAGATAAGTGGAGTTTAGGATTGATATCATACCAAGAGTTGCATCAGTTGCAAGGGCACCATATCGGCTGGCGCCGACGGAGATGAAGGAATTAAAGACCCAGCTTGAAGAACTTTTGGAGAAAGGCTTTATTCAGCCTAGTTCTTCACCCTGGGAGCTCCTATCTTATTCGTTACGAAAAAGGACCAATCAACGCGAATGTGCAAATTAACGAAAACCTGAGGTTTGTTGAAAAACCGATCTCGATCGAGGATCGACATGCTAGGAAGCTCCGAAAGAAAAGGATTCCAATTGTGAAGGTTAAATGATGCACGTCGAGGCCTCGAATATACATGGGAGGCCGAGTCCACTATGCGACAAAAGTACCCCTATCTTTTTATAATATAATCTCAAGGTTGAGATTTCTTTTAAGGGGGTGAGAATGTAACACCTCGTAAATTCGTGTCCGGTAATATGCTGACACGTGTCCATACTCTCATTTGTGCCTAATATTGGTCGAGAGGGACTATGTTTGTCAATATATGAAAGTATGAATATGGAGGGACTAAAAGTGGCAGCTACAAAAATGGTTTGGAGCCCAAGCAAAACTCCAAGAAACCACCACCTCGAAACCTTGAGCTTTTTGGTTTGGAGCTCAAGCAAAACTCCAAGAAACCACTAACTTGAAACCATGAGCTTCATGGCGCTCATGCCACACTTTAGGACATGTGTACTGATCATAAACACCCTCTTAACACCTGGAACAATCTCAAGCATCTCCTTCAAGTATAAATAGGTGCCCATTTCTTGAATTTAAACTTGCACCTTCTTGATTTCATTCTATCTCCCTCCTCTGGAAGTTCCTAACTGAAAGGAGCATCCAACTCAGTCTATATTCGTCCAAGGATCACTTTTAAGTGTTCCTTTCCTCTGCATTTTCATTTTATAGGCTTTAATAGCCGAAAGTCAAACAAAAACGATTTTTGCTTTGACTTTCGGTTTAGACCATTATGGTCCAGCCATGGTTCGAGTCGAACATGGCTACGTGATTGTAATTAGGTAGGTATTAATCCCTCAAAAAATGTTAACTAGGTCAAATGACGAGTCAAAGTTTATTTACTTAAAAAGTCAAAAGTCAATTTTAATGTAAACTTTATAAATTGATTATATAAATGTTATAATAGTGTTTTGACACATAAATAAGTTGGGAATAAATATTAGAACATGTATGAACATGTTCGGCTCGTCATTTCCAGTTTTAAGGTCAGTTCACAACCGAAATTCGAGCAGTTTGACTTCTGCTTTGACTTTCGATTCTGACCCGATTTAGCATAGTTAGCTACTGAATTTAAGTTGTATCATGATCATATTATAATGTAGGATAACCCTCTGAGCTTGTACTACATGATCATAATCAGATTCTGTGTTTATATGCAAGTCTCTATAGTATGCCTAACTTTGACCAAAATGTCCTTTTTGCACAAAACATGATTTTACTCGACAATGAACTTGCAAATGCTTTATCTACTGATATGTTAAAATAATTAAGATATTTTGGTATTATGATTCTGTTCATAACCTGAGTTTTGATTAAAGATCGTAAATTATGTTATAATATGACCAAACGCCCTTTTGGCGCATAGTATGGTTTTTAACCATAACTATCAATCAACTCGTATTACCTACTGATATTATAACATAACTAAAATGTCTTCACAAAAGGTACTTGATCATAACCCAGATTTTTATGCAAGTTCGTAAACTATGTCACTTAATAACTAAAATGCTCTTGTGGTGCATATTTTGATTTTAAAACCTTAATGGTCATATAAGTTGATAACCTACTGATGTTATGACTTATTTAAAGTATATTGACATATAGAACTTGTTTATAACTCATCCGACTACCCGGTATCGCTTATATGAGTACGGTTAAGATTATGTAACTAATTTACGTAAGTTTACCAAACGGGTCAAATCTTATCATTTTTACTTCAAATTCTAGAATGTATATTGTTTACCCATATTATACAAGTCTTAGTACTTGTGGGTTTAAACCACATTCTATTTCGGTCATCGCTTAATCAAGCGTATCATATCGTTTTCGTTAATTTAAGTTAACCGGTCCAAGTCTACGACTTAAAAGGACCCGTTGACATTCTAATTTGTTTTGCGTGCGCGCACCTTTGCTGGGGTGAAGCTCCCTTGAACCACTCACGACACGCCGACCAGTGAAAGAAGTCATCTCCTTCTTTAGCTTCAACACACAGGTGTGGATCTCTGATGCGCAGCTTCATGATACACCCTGTAATAATAATCACCAGGGGTTTCGTCCGGGCGGATTGGAGATACTTCTGCGGAAGGGCTTCTACCAGATCCGCCGGCCTCACCCTCGGGGGCAGGCTCTTCTACATGCATCCCCTGTGGAGCATCAGCTTGCTCACCCTCAGCGGCAACCATCATCGGTTCCGTTTCCTCAAAATCAACCTTAGGATTCTCCACCACCACCTCAGGCTCTACAACCTCAACCTCCACCTACACCTCTGCCGTAGTTGATTCCCCACCCTGTGCGGTGGACGCTTGCGTGCTTTCACCCACAGGTGGGGGAATTGGAGTATCCTTGGGTGCGGTCGGAGTGGTGGGAGCCACAAATATGGGCTCACCTCCCCTGCGAGATTACAAGCAGTTAGACAAACATAAAAGAAAGAAGTGGGGTGACAAACAAGTTCGAAGTTTACCTAGGGAGATCTTGACAGCGAGCGCGTCCAGGCTCCCACGTTTCTCTATAATCCCCCGCGCAACCTTTTTGGAGGGCTGTGCGAAGATATCGCCTTTTGGGGCCCTCTTCCGCTTAAGAGGCTCAGGGCTGGACTAGACCTCCACCGGGTCTTCCGGATTGGTAGCCGGGATCACCACCAGCTCCAGCTTGGGCTTCCTCACACCTACAGGCGCAAGACCCTCTAATGAGTCAGAGACTACTACATAGTCTTTCCAATGATCGGCCATAATGCGCTTACCTTTTGGTGGATCTGCCCTGGGTTGAGGTACCCTCTTCTCAGCCGCCGCGCTGGGCCCCGCGTGCTTTTTTTTTCTTTCGATCAGGGCCAATGCCCAAGTCCTTTAAAGCGCCTACACAATGGCGCAACACAATAAGTGATCTGCAAAGATACAAACACTTAACACTACGAAGTCTTACCAGACTCAGGCGCACGGCCCAACAAATCTGCATTCCTGGGGAGTTCAAAATTCCCTAGGATTTGTGTGTACCAGGTGGGCTCCTCCAGGCCCAGGGCGATATTCTCAATGTGCCCTTCCTTCCTCTCAAACGCCATCAAGAACAGTGGGGCCCCTACAAAGGAAAAAGCACATGGTCAGCCTACACACAAGGTGAAATCAAGAAATAATGCAACAAGAAGACAAAGTGCTTACTCCTATCCCCCTCCATATAAACCGGCCTCTCCCGGTGGTTGGGCTTTCACACCAAAGTCATCCCAACCACCACTAATGCCCTCTCCGGCAGTTGGATCACCGGGATCTCCTTCAAATCCTTGTACCAGGAATCCACCACTGGTATAAGGACGGTCTCCACAGGGATATCCTCTACCCCCCAGAAGTGCATCTAGAGGGGAATAACTCCAGCCTTAACATAAAAAAATTAGTCTTCCAATCATGGAAAGACTTGGGAGGGGAGAGCAAAATTTTCTTCGCCTGTACACGGTGTTGAAAAGAATAAAACCCATCGAACAATGGAGTCGATAAAAAATCCGAAACCAGTCGACGGTTGGGATAGCCCCTGTCGACCGGCACAAAGACTCAAAATGCTTTATTCTCACCATCCCCATCGGATTGAGTTAGGAGATGTGGAATTCGTAAAAATCCAAAATTTGAAGAAAGAATTTGGTAACCAGTAACCGAAAGTTACCGTCTGCAAAAAAAATCAAAAAATAGGGTGATGTAACCGGCCGGAGCATCGGCAGCAGTCTTACCCTAGAAACCAGGCATCCCAGTCCTTAGAGAATCGGAAGCCGGAAACCATGCGTTGGAAACTGGCCTGGCCCCACTTGATCGTCGGTAAAGAGGTCGAAGCCTCTGCAGAAGAAACAGTCTCAGGACCCCTAGTGGCCATGAGAATCAGAAAAGAAGAGTTTTGAGGACGAAAAGTTTTAAAGACAAGAAGACTCAAGAACTCAGAGAAGATTTCAGAGAATTTGAAAGCAAACTTGAAGGCGTGAATGAAACCCTAGATGGTTAACCCATATTTATACTAATCGCATTTATTGCGTTAGGGAATTGTGATACACGCGGAGAAATAACCACCAACCACGCAGGATGCGTGGCAAGCAAGTGGTAACTGGCGATTCTCACGCGCGTGTGGCCGCCACTTCCCCTACCAATTTATAAATGAATGTGAGACGACACTGTTGACAGCATGCCACAGCTGTCAAATGTCCCCTCCATGGCACCCTTTTTCTCACCAACTCACCTACAATGTCAAAATGACAGAGATTCAAATTTCAAAGACATCATTACGAAAAGGTTCCCTCACAGAAAGGTTTCCTCCAACCCTTCTTGAATTTTTGCCGTTGAAATAAGCGCACATAGAACAATTCTTATAGTCCAGCACTCCACCTATTTGCAAACATGCGCATAGGAACAGCACTGGACTGGTGGGACTTGGAGGGTATGGTCCTAAAAACTTGCGCCTGCGCAAGGATCATACCCTCAACAACAACATACTACAAGAATAACCTTGCGCGCAAAGTGCAATGGTGCGCCTTTCTCGAAACCAACAGGTTGCCTAACAACCTTGCGCGTAATGCGCAATGGTAAGGCATCCTTAATACATGCAAGTCTTACAACGAGCCTTGCGCACTCAACGGAACGACAAGTAAGACCAACTCATAAAGGTCACACAACGAGCCTTTGCGCAACGGCAAGTTAGACCAACTCATAAAGGTCACACAACGAGCCTTACGCACTCAGCGCAACGACAAGTTAGACCAAACAATATAAGTCACACAACGAACCTTGTGTGGCACAACAACAAGTTAGACTTAGAAGCGCAGGCCACTTGACCCTGCACGGACCAAACAACCCTCTAGCCGCGAAGTCCTAAATCTTGCACAAGGCCAAGACAAACATGAGGGCAACTCAGTCTTGGGAACAAAAGGATTTAATCCCTACAACTCTGCGTTGTCAAAAAGCACTAAAAGCCACGCGGAAGGGAAAAACGCAAAAAGGCATTGACCAATACAAGGGTACAGAGTGGCAGAGCTGTGACCCAATGGTTGCTTGGTAGGTTGTGTCAGACTACGTCACATGAACAGTAATGAAGAAGCCAGACTGTGCACCAACCATACCCACACCAGTGACTGTCACACATTCTCCACTTTCAGCTGATGACAGGTCTAACACCAGGGACAGCGGCCATAACACGTGGCACCATTCAACATCCGACAAAGCATACTCTTGCTAGAGATCATTTAATGATCACTGTAGATGGACAAAACGGATAACCCTGGTCGTCTGGGCCGGGCCCAAGGCCCATCAGCCCATCTCCTAAACCCACTTATTTTTTGCTATAAAATAAGTTTCAAGCCACAAGTAAAACTATCTGCATGCTTTCCTGCTCACTCACTAATTACTACTTGCTATTACCTTGCAATACACAAATACTTATTCTCACGCCGGAGTGTGGTCACGGAGAAAACCCTCCCCTTTCCCCGTGACGAGGCTAATGACGTTGCTAGTTTTGTTGATTAGCTTGAAGTGAGATCACCCAGAAGGACGAACGAGAGACAAACTTTATGCAGAAAAACTAGGCTGTAACTAAGATATCTCGGATACCTCTCGGTTCGGCCGGTGTTTTTTCAGCAACCAACCTTAGTTATTTTGATTACGACTAAGCTATTTATAATTCTTGCATATTAAGAAGAGTTTTAGCCTAGGTAAATACTCTTAAACTATTTTCTCTATATGGGCTTGGGATACGGTAAATTATTACCTCTTGGTCGGGTATGGGATCATATGTTGGATTGTGACTAGAAATTCGCATAACCCGTTCTAATCTGTTTTGTCTGATAACTTAAACATTGGGGTTAACGCGATCGTGTCCTGGATATCCTCGACTCATTTAAGTTGCTAATGGCCATGACTAAGCACGAGGTGTAGGCATACACCTGACATATGCTAATGCTATTTTAAAATGTTTTCTTACCCATATTGGGGATGCCCCTTTGTGGGGTAAAGTGGTGTGTTAGTTAATCATGTTATTCGGTTTCTACATCGAACCCAATATGTATCGATAAGCATCTAAAGTTGTATACAAGATTATTATAATTGTCCCGAGTTATTTATGAAAATACATGTGCCTTGTGCACTTTAATCAATTTTGATATATTTTTAAAAAGAGTCGGTTATTTGTATTTACAAGTGTAATCTGACGTATCTTCAAAAGACTAAGTGACAGGTTGCAAGGTTATGAAATAGGCTGGAGGTGCCAGGTAATGCTTAAAGAGGAATTTGCAACTCCCTTGCATAGAAGCCTATAGCCTGTTATTTCATTTTGTAACTTTTCGATCCACCTGTAGATTTTTTCATATACTATCCGTTTGTATAATATTTTAAACATTAGGACATTTATATTGTAATAATTTAAATCCAAGACTTCCGCTGTTCTATATTTTGTATTAATATCAATTTTGTCACATATTCCCCAATCGGGCCCACCAGGCGATGTGAGAAATATTGGAGTGTGACAGGTTGGTATCAGAGCCAAGGTTTGAGAGAATTAAACACTAGCCTTTTGTGTTTAATCTCAAACAGCCCAATAGCATATTCCTTAGACTTTCCGAGTCTAGGCATTGACCTAGGATCACTCATATCCATAGTAAGTTATTGCTATTATTTTTTGTTATTTAAAATAGGAAAAAATGCCACCAAGAGTCCGAGGAAGGGGAAAAGATCTAATGAGGGGAGGACCATCAGGACATATACCCTCTCATTCTCATAGCTCGGATCCTTACCAAGATTCAGGAAATTCTTACTCGTCACAACTAGCAAGACATTCTATCTCACATAAATCATCACCCACTCATTCCCGCCATTCATACCATTCACACCACTCCCACCATTCCCATCACTCACATTCCCAGTTATTTCATAGATCATTTGACCCAAACTAGTATAACAACACACCTTCAGCTGCCCAAAACTAGTTGCACCAACCGAATGAGCCGGACGAAGAGTCAGATCCGGAAATGCCACCATCTGGGTCGCCTATACAAAGGGGTGAAGGATATATATATATATATATATATATATACATCCAAACCACATAGCCTATATGGTTTAATACCATGACTGATGAAACTGTTAAGTCATCAGATTTGATGATCTATTATTATATTACCACTAAGCAATTAATTAATTAGTTTTTTTAGACCAAGCTTATTGAGATGGCGAATCCACATTCTGATGGAGCCGTAGCGGACAAAACAATGATATTAATGCGAATGTTAACCACAATGGCGAGGGAGTTGATCTCCAAGCCATGATAGCCGCAGAAGTCGACAAGGCTATGAATAACTTTATAGCTAACTTTGAGGGATCAATACCGCTCGTTCTAAGTCCCATTCGATTCCACATTCATCTGCCTGTAAGGAAAGCTCGCATTACTCTTCAACTGCAAAGAGCGAGCCAAAGAAGAACTATAAGTGTGAATGGGGGATCGACTCCTTCGATGAGCAATCGGACTGATCTAACTCAACTAACAGAGGCGGAATTCATTGTTAGTGAGGTTGATAAACGAACAAGTGAGATCTACTGTTTAACTGCTTTGAATATACTTATTGACGTGAAAAAGTAACACGTAAGTAAACAATTCAGCAGGGCTTCGCCACACCAACTGGACTAACACTACTTAGCTCTGACACAACACTCCTCTATTTATAGGTCGACATGACTCGCACAAGAGAGTGTGAAACAGAGTGTGTGACTCGTGCAAATGGCTGCCTCGTACGAGTGACAGAGTGTCACTCTACGAGTCATATGAGTCACTCGTACGAGCCAGCTACACAACATATAATCTATACAATAACATATACAATCTAATGTTCTAAGCCCTATATACAAAATCAACATATCCTAGACGTAGGCAATAGACATTCTACACCAACAAACTCCCCCTTGGATGTTGCCGTAGTCTTAGATAGTCTTCAAAAAACTTCATAAGATTTGACGTTTATCGACCAAAGAAACACTTCGGTGGCTTGCGACGCTCCTCAAAAGCTATAGGCGTTTGATCTGTTGGAGGAGGTCGGTTAACTGTATTGCCAAACCGAAAACTTCTCGGCGACGCTATACGAGCTCGCTCTGCAATCCTCTCTTCCTTCTTATCTTTCTTTCTTTGCTCTGTCTTCTCCAGTTTCCTCCATGAAGTGTTCCATGTAGATCCAGAATGTATATCGTTGGTGAAACAGATATTAACAATCTTCTAAAACTGGAGTGCTTGTTTTTTGTCTTTCTCTTCATAGCTGATTTTGCTGTAGAACAAACAATCTACATCTTTCTTTGAACAATTTACTAGCCACATCGGGTCTAGTACTCGAGTGCCATGCCACATCCCATATATTCGTTTGTGTGCTATGACGGCTTCGGTAAGCTCCTCTGTTATCTTCCACGAATCATCATCAGGGTGCACACAAATAACAACTTCTCCTATATTAGAATTATAGTGCCACCACTTGAAGATTTTGTGAAAGTCTTGCTCCATCTGAATCATAGGCATATTCCTCATTACCTTTGGCCTCTTCACGATAAGCGTAACATCTTTTTCTTTAGTAATCAGATCAATCTTCGTAATACGCTTCGTAAAATGAGGTTTCCAGTGTATAAATCCATGCGAAGCTTCAAGCTTAATCAACTTCCATAGTCGTTGGTGGTGAAATTTCATCTTCAGATTTATCATCTTTGTTTGCACGAGCTCTTTAATATCCCAATACGCAAGGATTTGATGTCGCTCAAGTATCTGAAGTACTGGATCCCAAACTCCCTCTTGATAGCGTAAACATTAAGTTCTTCGATCCATCCCCAGCTAATTATGTCCCCTAGAGAAATATCTGCACCACGTGTAAAGAATGCTAGAGGATGTTTGAACTTTCGCTCGGCTGGTGAAACTTTGAACCACTTCTTGCTCATTTGTACAATTTCAGCTCTATTCAACTATTGAGAAATGGTACCGTGTTTAGCAGCTTCTTCAACTTTACGTTTCAGAACATCAGCATTTTCCGCTGCAAACAACTCACTAAAAGTTGGGGAGTCATCTGTACCCTGATCGGCAAGGTTAGTAACATCGTCATCAGAATCATCCTCCACGACAACTCTATCATAATCATTCGCATCTTCAACGTGCTCGAAGACATAGTCAACTGGCTTGAAAGCACTAATGTCATTCAGCTCGTCTTCAAAATCAAACTCGAAATTTTCTTCGTCCATGCCTAACATCTTAGCAATCTCTTCCTTAGTATAGCTATGGACATATTCACCCTCTTCAAAATCGTGCTCAAGATATAATATCTTCGGCTTTGGCACGACAGGAACGGAAGATGTATCGGTTACCGTGAAGATTCCTATCTACTGAGCACCTTTAGATCCTTTCTGATCTTCCCTGATCTCTATCTTCACTTACCTGATTCGCAGAGTCATCCAAGTAAGCAGAATAATCAATATCTTCATTTAAAACAGATTCTGTTACATGGACACCCATACCACCTACATCATCATCACCATCATCACTATCATGATCAGACTCATCAAAAAATAGATCATCAAAAGCATCTAAGTCTTCAGCCTCTTTTACAGCATCCTCATCAAACTCTTCAACCACTGCTTCAATCTCTCTTTCTATCTTCCTCTTCTGCAGCCATTCACGATGTCTTGTTGAAAGATATGTCATGTCAATGTCTACATCTTTAGGCTTTCCTACCAGAACAAACTTCTTCGTCATTGTATACACCACAATATCAGTAATAAATGGCATAGATTCAGCTTCTGGATCAGTTGTGGCATTCACAGGATCCTAACCGACTTTAGCTTTGCCTTTGCCTTGCACGTCAGATAATACTTTAGCAAGGCTTTCTCTCTCAGCAACCCACTCACTTGCTTCAGCTCTTTCTATTTCGTCAATCTCAGTAGCAATATTAATAACTAGCTTCTTAGTCAGTATCTTCTCGAATAAATTCACCCTTCTGTCGCTCATGAGTCGTTCTTCTTCATATTTAGCCATACGAATCCGTAAACGCTCATTTTCAGATACAATGCTGGCTAACATCGCTTCAAGCTGCTGTTTGTCTTCATTCAAAACATTGAGTTGTTCCTGTAACTCTGCAATCTTGACGGTGTTTAACATGACCAGCTTGTATAACTCTTCAACGCGTGGGTCATTAAACATGTCAGCAGTAAAGTCTTCGCCCCCAGGTGTGTCACCAAAGTCGAAATCAAAATCAAAATGAAGCTGTGACTGTGAGGGTTGAGGCTTTGGTTGCGGAGTCGGTTGCGGTTCTTGCTGCTGTGGTGGAGATGGTGCTGGCTGAGGTGTTTGTTGACGATCCGGTGATGGTGGTGTTGGTGGAGTCGGCTCAACATGTACCTCTTCGACAGTCTGCTTTTGCACTTTTTCTTTAGATTTGTCTTTAGGAGAATCAGTGCTTCTATCTGCTGGTCGTTTGAGACGTCGAGATTTCTTCTTTGCAGGCTTACGCACAGGAGTATCATAATCAGAACCCGAAGGTATATAAGTTGAATCATCCTCTCCTGTCGCTTTTCGGTTTTTCTCTTCAGCTTTTCTCTTCTTTTCGGCTAAGCGTTCTTTTTCTATCTCTTTAGCCCTCTCCCTTTCTCCAGTTCTTCTATCCTCAGAATCAGTGCTAGAAGACGACGCTTCTTCAGCCACTTTTTCACAACCAAATACTTGCCTCTCTATATCAGCAACAATATCTTCAATATTCTCCTCAATCTCTGGTTCATCTATCAGTCTAGAACTTTCAGCTGTTTTCTTTTTCTTCTGAGGAGTAGAAGAAGAAGATGTAGATATTGGTATCCTCTTTGTTCCCTTTTGCCAATCTTTAATAAACCAAGCACTTCGTTTTGCAATAAACCCATCAAGTGCTGTAATCTCTTCATTCTCGTCACCACTATCTTCCTTTCTCCACTTTCATGGTGTTGGAGAGACATAATCTTTGTCAATGATAGCGCCAAACACGGGCTTTGGTTCGGGAATGTCTTAAGATGCAAATTCATCTTCTTCAAAGTAGAGACGTCCATGTGTTCCAACTTCAGCACATCATCTTTCTCTTTCTTCAAATTTGGATGCAAATGATCTAGCAGCATCAAGACGAAACGTCAGTAGTGCAGAAATTTCTCTCTCTGAATATTCTACACCATCTAAGTGAAAATTACCTTTAAAAAGTTGTATGGAAGATTAAGAACAAGCGCGGTGATCATGCACATCTGGTAGTCAACCAAATCATCAAAACCTCCTTTTCGGTGACTTAGTGCATGTATAACCAATGTCCGATATATCGGAAAGGTGCACTTAGGTTACCCTTCTTGAACGGAGCAGCATTCACAGACCCGGCGTAACCCATGCGATAGAAACATCCCTTCACCATATATTCCAAAAAACCCGTCGGATCATCTTCATGGTCTTTAAAATCCAACACCTTCCTCATCAATTCTTCTGCGATTTTCACCTGAATATCTTCATTTCCAATCTTTACAGTTGAGACAATCTCATTCTCTTCAGAATCAAACTCTGCTGCATTCCAAAAGTACTCTATATCTGATCTATAAGCAACATGGCGATCCATTAGAGATTTCCTAATAGGAATTCTGCCCAACAACTCTAACACTTCCTGGTAAGCAGAGAGAAAGAAGATTTCATGACCTGCACACATAGACATGTCAAACCGCTGGAAAAATTTTCAAAAATTTCAACTTTGAGAGTCACTCGTACGATCCATTCATTCGTATGAATCAACACTTAGACAAAGTTTGGGTCAAATCTTCACTCGTACGAGTCACTACTTCGTACGAGTGACCAAATACTTAGAAACTTTTTAAAGATTTTGACCAAACTGCTTCCTATGGACGATGCCTCGTACGAGTCATCAACATTTAACAATTTTATCTTTTAACTTTTAAAGATCCTACTCGTACGAGTGAAAAAGATCTAACATTTTGAAAACCTTCGCTAGTACGAGTGAACATTCATACGAGTTGTAAACCGTATCAAATAACACCAAGTTAAACCAAACCTAGAACGTGTTGTTTTTAACAAATTGAAGGTTGATTTATAGGTTTTGGGGCCGATTTTAAGGTTTTTAAGTTCAATTTTATGTTTCACCGGTCCAATTTCCCTAAAACTACGTTTTACATCGTTTGGTCTAAATCCGGCATTATAACGGCTAAGAACAAGCATTAGTACCTTTCCATTGTAAGAGGTGTGTGACGACCTCCCCAATGTATTGGTACATAGAATATGTCAAGAAAAATGAAGTATAGAACGGGTTCGCACAAAGTTCTCTCTCAATCGCACAGTGACATTAGGCTGACTCGTGCGACTGAAGGAGCCTTTTATACTAATTCAGCATCGCTCGTACGAATCAATGATTCGTGTGAATGAAAACAAATGTCACTCTACGAGTCAGTGCCACTCGTACGAGTCAGTTCTGATACTTGTAAAACTTTCTGATTTTTTATGAAATTTTATCTATTTAAAATCCACTCAGTTAACCAAGTCCAAGTTAATGACCCTGGTTATCTGATTTGCCTACCATGTCCAAGTTAATGACCTTGGTTGACCTTTGTTTGACCAAAACAGATTTATTTAAAATTGTAAAGTTTCAAACTAATGAACTTTATTGACGTTCAGGTAAAACTTTCTCTTCATGATTAGCTCCCAACCCGTGGTCTTCAGTTTTCCTTCAGCACAGTGTCGCCATGACTTGAACTATCAGTGTTTTCATCATCGGTAGCTAATACTAAACTAAAATGCTAAGAAAACTAAAAATCTTTTTGGGTTTTGGGATTTTTTGAAAAGAAATAACAAGTAAAGATGTATATACATTACGTATTTTTGTGAGTTTTGTGTTAAGAGAATCATATCAAGTTTTTAACAAATCACCAGTACCGTTGATCTTGGTATACTCATTAAGCTTTTAACCAGATTTACTTAGATTGCCAATATACTTATCCACTTAAACCTCTTCTCATTTCTCAACTGTTTCAAGATATGTTAGGTAATATTAGGAACATGAAATAACTGTGTTTCCCATCTCAGAATATACTCCCGTATCAAGATTCCCATAATTTCATTTCACAGGTGAATATATCCAATCGATATCTGTAAGGGGTGAATTGCGAGACCTTGAGAGCTCAGGTTAGTACTTCCGTACAGACAAAGAGATGAAGACTCGTCTTAGGTGGTGTTCCATTAAGGAATCTTTTGAACTGCAAATGTCACAAAGTTTATGACATAATCATTTTTGCAGCTTTTGTAGGCAAAAAAATGCGTAAAGTATTATACAACTTCTAGGCCATTGCTGATGCAAAATCAGAAGAACTCGGATAATACCCCAGATATCGATTAAATATAAAGACCTAGTATCGCAGAATCTGGCATTCTCTCAAACGAAATTTAGGAGTACTAAGTCCATTTATCCGAGAGATGTTAACCCACAAGTTATTCAGTTTTTTCTTTTAGGTTTATATCTTGAAAAACAATTTACTAAACGAGTGAAGCCTATTGGCACTTCCTTAGTAAGACCTGTTTAATTACTTGTTTAATCATTCCATATCTTTAGCATACTGTAACTGTCATATTGATATAATATGATCTCTCTTTTTCACAAAAACTCTTTTTGACTTTTATATGTTTTTGTATTTTCTCAAACTTTCTTCCCTAAAATCAAAAACATATTTTTGGATTTTTAGAATTTTAAGAAAGTATGTACAAAAAACACGTCATACGATGAGAATCATGTCAAGTCCTCGTCATCCTCAAACTCAACCTCATGAATATCCCCTAATGCCATATTTCTTAAACCATTTAATTTTAAAAGATTTTTAAATCTTGAATGATCAAATGCTTTGGTATAAAAATCTGCTTTTTTGGTCGTCAATGTGGATTTTTTCAATTCTAACCAACTTTTTCTCGTAGCAGTCACGGATAAAGTGGTGTCGAATCTCAATATGTTTAGTAGGTGAGTGTTGACATGAGTTTTTAGTGATATCAATTGCAGCCTGATTATCTACATATATGGGCGTGTCAAGAAATTGCAGTCCGAAGTCTCTCATCTGCTGTTGAATCCAGAGAATCTGGGATCAACAACTGGATGCTGAAACGTATTCAGCTTCACACGTAGAGAGAGCGACCACGGTCTGTTTCTTGCATTGCCACGTTACCAAACGGGTTCCGAAGAACTGGCAACCAGCCGTCGTAGATTTGGCGTTTAGTTTGCAGCAACCGAAATAAAAATCCGAGTAACCCGCAAGATTGAAGTCGTCGTGCCGAGGATACCACAAGCCGGTGCTTGGAAATCCTTTCAAATATCTCATAATACACTTGACAGCTAGCAAGTGCGAATCACTTGGACTGGACTGAAAACGGGCGCATAGGCATGTAGGATACATGATATCAGGTCGAGAAACAGTGAGATACATCAAGGACCCGATCATGGAGCGGTATAATGTTTCGTCAACTTTGACTCTATTAAGATCTGGACACTTAGAAGCTAATGGGGTAGATGCTAGTTTAGTTCCTGTCATATCGAATTTCTCCAATATGTCATGAACATACTTCATCTGATGGATGAAGATACCATCAGGCAATTGATCAACCTGAAGTCCTAGAAAGAACTTCATCTCCCCCATCGCACTCATTTCAAATTTGCGCTTCATGACTTCTTCGAGGTCTTTACACAGCTTGTCATTTATCTATCCGAAGATGATATCATCCATATATATTTGCATGATAATCAAATTTCCATCCACTTCCTTAGTAAAGAGGGTAGAATCTACAATTCCTCTAAGAAAGCCATTGTCTAGAAGATGTCGTGACAGCGTTTCATACCAAGCTCTCGGTGCTTGATGTAGACCATATAAGGCTTTGTTCAAAAGGTACACTTTGTCTTATGCGATCGACAAACCCCAGTGGTTGGCCGACATACACCTCCTCTTTAACTTTTTCATACAGGAAAGCAGATTTGACATCCGACTGGTACACCTTGAAACCTTTCCAAGAAGCAAAGGCCAAGAATATGCGGATCGCTTCAAGACGGGCGACTGGGGCATAGACTTCAGTATAATATATCCCTTCTTGCTGATGAAAACCTTGTACCACGAGTCGAGCTTTGTTACGTACCACAATCCCTTTGTCATCACGCTTGCACTTGAAGACCCATCTAGTGTTTATCTTTTTGTGATGATCTGGTAGGTCAACAAGCGTCCAGACTCCCAGCTTCTGGAATTGAAGCAATTCCTCTTGCATTGCGTTCACCCAGCTTTCTTCTTTTAACGCGTCTTACCAGTTCCCGGGTTCCACCTGAGAAACAAAACAACTATTAGAAAGTCTGGTTTGTAGTGGAGCATTACGAGTATAAAAACAGCATGGATCCTTGTTGATCTGATTGCGAGTTTACACTCCCGTTTGTAAGCTGCCAATAATATTCTCCGATTGATGATAAGAAAGTGTCCTCGGCATCACTTCACTCGGAACATCCACTTGATTTTGCAAGTTTGTGATAACTTCATCAACAACTGGTGCAGATGATGAAGCTTCATTCTGACATTTGATTGATCAACTTGATTATTTAGGAAGCTTTCAATATGCTCAGATCCTTCATCGGAACTAGATCCTCCATCATTGAAAGTTGGTTCACAATCAGAGTCGGCATTTGGCTATTGTTGGGCAGATGATTCGGCAGTGTTTACAATTGGTACATATACAGATTCTTGATGAGTAGTGCTCAGACCTACATCAGACGGGTTGACAGGAAGTGATGGGGAAATCACCAATGGTCTAGAAACTTGTTCTTGATTAGATATTTGATGTTGTTGAAAGAGCATAACAAGTTCTTCTTTTGATGGCATGTCTGGTAGGTCGAATGAATTCCACAAACCCTCATAATTGAACAGCCATGGATCCCCAAGTTTCTACATTGGCGTAGTATACCGTTGACAATCAACATGCTGCGCAAGAATAACCTGGTTCAGACTCGGCAAAAAGACACGTTTTTGTGGAGTAGCATAACCGACAAAAAATCCTTCCAAGGATTTGGCTCCAAATTTACCATCCGGGTCTAATACAGTACAGGTGATCCAAAAGGCTCCGGAAATGCAAGATTATGCTTCCGTTGATTAAGTAACTTGAAACAAGTTTTGTTGTGAGGCTTGACTATTAACACACGATTGAGGGTGTAACACGCTGATGCGACTGCTTCACTCTAGAAACTGATTGGCAATTTCGAATTGGCGAGCATGGTTCTAGCAGTCTCGATCATTGTGCGATTCTTACATTCAGCTACTCCATCCTGTTGAGGAGTATAGGGGGCGCTGAATTCGTGAAGAATCCCCTTTTCATTGCAGAATTCGAGCATCCTTTTATTCTTGAACTCTGTACCATTGTCACTGCGGATTCTCTTAATTGGCAAGTGATACAGGTTTTCGAGTTTTCTGAAGAGAATCATTAAAGTCTCAAATGTTTCATCTTTGCTCTACAGAAAGAAAATCCATGAGAATCTTGAGAAATCATCTGTAACGACTAGGCAATATAGATCACCAGAAATGCTTTTGACGTTCACTGGCCGAAAAGATCCATATGAAGCCTCTCTAGTGGTAGCTTGATAGAATTCAACAGCTTTCATGGGTGTGATTTCTTATGCTGTTTCCCCTTTTTACAGCTCAGATAATCATCGGATAATTGAAAAATTTTCAGATTAACACCCTCCACTAGGTCGTTATGCACTAGATAATTCATCTTTCTCAGATGAATGTGCCCCATCTTCCTATGCCATAGAATAGACTCTTTCTCGGTAGCTTTAGAAACAAAGCATTGAACCTTCTTTGATGTTGTAGATGCAACACTCATATCGAGAACATACAGATCATTCTCTCTCGGAGCACGCATAAGAATCCATTCCTCAGGAATCCTTAATACCAGCTTTAGAATTAAGCATTCTTTATCATTGAAGTGCGTTGTGAATTTCTTGTCACAAATTTGCGAAATGCTGAGTAGATTGTTCTCAAGTTCTGCGATGTAGTTCACTTTATCAAACGAAACGAATCCATTCATGAGAATTCCCTCTCCAACAATTCTTCCTCCTTGTGTTCCGGCAAAACCTACATATCCTCCTCAGATCGCTTTTACGTTGTGTAACAACACAAGCATCCCTGTCATGTGTCTAAAAGCTCCACTATCCATAATCCATTTAGACATGATCGATCGCGGGAGCCCCTGCACACATGATGAAGAAACTATTTAAACAAAGAAACCCAAGCCTGCTTGGTATTGGGTGGGTTCGGAATATCAAATTTCAGTCATACTTTGTTTTTGACATTCAGTTTAGGCTCGGTTTTGTTTGGAACAGAAGGTTTCAGTTCTACCTTGGATGGTTTGACTTTTGTAACCCATGTTTGCGTTTTCATATTAGACTTTTTAGCATAAAATTTTGAATCCATTTGACGATATTTAGTTGATGTTTCACCAATTTCAAATTTAGAATTACGTTGAATCATTGGTTTAACATTTTTATAGGATTCGTTGTTTCTTTTCAAAATTTGCTTAGGTGCAACCATAGGTGCCTTTTGTTTCTCATCCTTGATAAGCCTGTTAGAGTTAGAAACAGGTTTTGGATGTGTTTGTGAGCAATATCGTGCAATATGCCCAACCTTTTTACATTTATAACACGTCCTACTGTCTTTTCGGACAGAGGAATCCAAAACTTGTTTTCTACTCTCTTTCTCTTTCTTAAAATCATCATTTGATTGTGTTCCAATGATTTCCTTTTCCTTTTATGTTGTTGTCCCAAAAACAAAATTGGTTTTCTTAGTAAAGTTTAGCTTTTGGGACTTATTGGTCATTCTTCGCTTTTGGAAACCTAAACCAGCCCTCTTATTCTCAGGATAGTCTCTTTTTTTTATGATGGTAGGGTCTGTTAACACATTTTGATTTAGAGTAAGATGATACATCGTGTTTGTCTAAATCAGAATGGCTTGCCTCCACAAGCTTGAACAATTTATCAACACGATCCAGATTCACATTCTGGATGGGAAAATCCTCATCAGAATATAGTTTATCAGATCCATGCATTTTACAAACTATGACGTTTGGATCATTGTTTAAACTATCTTCCAATGTTTCAACATCAGATTCAGACTTGTCAGATTCACCTTTTAAAACATTTTCGACCACTGTTTTAACCACCGCAGAGTCACATTTATTTTTAGATTTTGTGTAAGTTACGTCAATGTTCGTAAGCAGCTCGTCTGACTGTTCAGTTTTAAATTTTAGATTGAGCGCCTTTTCCACCCCTGATGGTTTTTTACAAGCATAACTATTCCACATGGGTGGTGGAACACGATCGTAACTTGCACTTCTGTTTTCATCATTTTTAGATTCTTCTTTGTTTTCGATCTTGGGTAAAATGTGATCAATGACGTACGAGCTTGCGGAACAACTGATTAACAATTTGTTAACCTATTCTGTTTCGATTCTTATCTTCTCAAGCTCACTTTTTAGCTCAGCAATAGTATTCAAGTGAATATTAATGGCCATTTGCTTGTTCATTACAGTAGCTTTAAGCATAGAAAGTGTTTCGTCATTTTCTCTAAGAGCTTTTTTCGTATTGTTTAACAGTTTTGCTCAATTTGTCATAAGCTTCTTTTGTGGCTTTATAGTACATGAAAAATTATCTGTTGAACTTTGAGCTCATTATATGGTGTGTCTTTTACAACACATTCACTGCATGGCTCAGTATGTTTTAAACATGGTTTTTCTACCACAGACTCACATTTAGACTCATTTATGGTTGCCATACACGCTTTGCTGGTCTCATCAATCAACTTCTCCATCTTTTCATCAACTCTTTGTACAACATCAGGAGTCTTCTGTTCTTCACAAGATGATTGATGGCTTGGTCCAAAGTAACCTGCAAAAGTTTTCAAGATATCGTTAGGCAGGAGATGTTTAAAAGCACTATTTAAAAGTTCCTCCTCTTCTGATGATGTGTAATAGTAATAATCATCTTCTGGAGCCTCATCAAACAATGCCCTGATTCTTCTTCATGTACTTAGATTATTTCAGCAACCAATGCCAAACTCTCATTCTTGGAAATGTATTTGTTCCAGTTAAAGCCCTCATCTTCTTGAGTCACTGCAAGCGCTTTGTCTTTGGTTGAGGACGGTGGTAGATAGCTTTCTTGTAGTAGTCGTCAGCAAATGGGTTCTGATTACCCTGAACTTCTCTGTTTGGGCATTCACGTTTAGAATGTCCCTTCTCCGACACTTGAAACAAGTAACTTTGGACTTGTCGAATCCCAGTTTTCCATCCAAACCTCCCAAGTTCTCTTTCCCGGTGATTTCCATAAAGCGTTGTGCGCGTCAACAATAGATGCCATACACCATTTGATGTCGATCAACTCCATCTCGACCTGATCAATCTGATCATAGTCCTCTCTGGTCATTTCAGAATTCCCAATCTTTCCTGCTACAAGATTGTCATAAGATTCGAGAACCGATGCTAAAAGTGACATATGTTGCTTCGCGGTCTTTTCATCAAAGTTTTGTGCATTCTGGAAATCAACAGCGATATTGCACTGTAGTACCCTTTGAGTAGGATTTGACTGACTGTCTGGTTGATCTGGGATTATTCGATCCATTTGATGATTGTGGGCTTTGAGACGTGTTCGGATTGACCGTAGCAAATGATTGAAAACCATTGTTTTGAATTGACGGTGTGCTTGGTGTGCTGTAAGTGCTAAAGGCAGTCTGGATCTTTGGAGACTGTATCTGAGTGGTAGAACTATTGTTGAAATAAAGATTAACGTCTTGTTGCACTTGGGCATTTTTGTTATTCGCCGTTTTCTGCATTTCAAGTTCATTTCCCTCCAATCTCTAATTGAATCGTGGTAATGAGAGATTACCATATTTAGTTCCGTTCTTCAAAATGGTCAAATAGGTAGACCATTCACTTTGTGGTAAGGAATCGGCGAGTTTATCAATTAGTTCTTCGTTCGTCTTTATGATTCCCATTCGCTTCATTTGCACGACTAGATGACAGTATCTTCCAATCAGTTGTTTTACTGTATGTCCTTCGATCAAAGTAAAGATGTCAAATTCTTTACTCAACAACACCCTCTTCCCTTTACGCAATTGGGCACTTCCATGGAATTTCAATCAAAGAGCGTTCCATAATGATTGCGCATCATCATCATCATCATCATGTTGTAACAGCGCCAATATGTCCTCCTTGATGGATTGTTGCAAAATGTTCATCATTTTCTTCCCATTAATAAACTTTTCTCTTTCAAAATCTGAAAGTTGAGCCAATGTCTTTTCGAGACCATTCTCTCCAACAGGATATTGATACATTTCTTCGATAGCAAACCAACAAGTAAAATGATTCGCCTGAACCCAATTCATGAAACGTTTGCTCCAACTATCGAAGTCTTCGAGGTCATCAACTTTGGCGGCTTCGTTATTGTACCCACTTCGTTCTCGAGGTTCATGTTTTGTGCTGCAGTAGTCGTGATCGCTAATGTAGCAAATGCGTTATAAAATGATTCTGCCATTTTTCTGTAAAGATTTAGAAACACACTATCAAAAAAAAACTGATAAGAATAATAAAACTTACTTCGTGCGAATACCAAAAACAGTTCGTACGACCAAGATTAATTCGTATGACTCAGAAATTCGTGCGAATGAGATGATTCGTACTGAGAAGATATTCGTGCGAACACGTTGTTTGTATGAATGAAAAACCATTGTTTGTACGAGTAAGTCGCTCATATGAGTAAGTAACTCGTGCGAATGACAGTTTTAATTTTTAAACTTGTAAATTTTTAAGAACTTTTGTTTTCTCGTTCGTACGAATGACTTAAATCGTACTGACAGTTGTTTGTGTGAGTGGTCTCTCTACCCGTACGAAACAACTTAAGTCTCCAAACGGATTAATTTTACCGATTTTGATATGATTAAGTTCGATTTTAGATCTGAAATTGTTAGATGATTGATTGATTTTAACGTGATATCCTAGAATCCTAGTCCTTTTTGTCCGTAAATTCGTCCAATTCCGAGATCAGTTTGGGAAAGTGTAGAAGTAGAAAGCTGCAACAGTGAATCTGAATCTGAAACAGTTGGTAGCCTGCAGAAACTTGACGTTTGTCAGCAGATCAGACCTCAAGGCTCTGATACCACTTGTGAATGGGGGATCGACTCCTCCGATGAGCAACCGGACTGATCTAACTCAACTAACAAAAGGGGGAATTCATTGTTAGTGAGGTTGACAAACGAATAAGTGAGATCTACTGTTTAACTACTTTGAATATATTGATTAGTAAACAATTCAGCAGGGCTTCGCCACACCAACTGGACTAATACTACTTAGCTCTGACACAACACTCCTCTATTTATAGGTCGACATGACTCGCACAGGAGAGTGTGAAACAGAATGTATGACTCATGCGAATGGCTGCCTCGTACGAGTGACAGAGTGTCACTCGTATGAGTCATATGACGCACTCGTACGAGCCAGCTACAAAACATATAATCTATACAATAACATATACAAATTAACATTCTAAGCCCTATATACAAAATCAACATTAACTAGACGTAGGCAATAGACATTCTGCACAAACAATAAGGAAAAGCCCCATTCTTCAAAGGACGGTTGTACTTACAAGTACTTTGTCTCGTGCAAGCCCTGAGATTTCAATGGAGAAAAGGAGGCTATTGATGCCATGAAGTGGCTAGACGAGATGAGACTGTAGTGGATATCAGTGGTTGTGCTGATAAAGATGTTGGTGAAGTACGTCTCACAATCATTTAAAGGCGATGCCTTAACTTGGTGGAAGGCAATGATACAATCAACAGGGAAGATACCCCTATACAATTTGGAATGGTCCAAGTTTGTGGACCTCATCAAAGAAACGTATTGTCCACCACATGAGGTGGAAAAGGTGGACTCAGACTTTCTGATTCTCACCATGAAGAACCCCTAGACTGTCGGAAGTATGTGACCGATTTTAACTCTCTGTCTAAGATAGTGTCTATCTGATTACTCCGGAACCTAAGCGCATTGCGTGATTTATTGGGGGTCTAGCACCTGAAATCAAGGGTATGGTGAAGGATTTAAAGCCTACCTCATATAGGTCTATTGTAGACCTATCCCTTTCCCCACTCTGGATGCAGTGAGGCAGAAGTCGGTCAAGACCGAGACCAATGGGAAAAGGAAACGGGAGGATGATAACTCCCAAAAGTCAAAGAGAGGGAATTTTGGGTTCAAGAGGAACCAACAAAGGTCCAGTGAGAAGCCTGTGTGCAAGACCTGCAACAAACGGCATGGGGGACATTGTCGTTCAGATCAGCAGGCGAAACCCTATGGCATATGCAAGAAATCGGGGCATAGGTCCTTGGTTGTAAGGACTTAAAGAGCGTCGTCTGTTATGGCTATGGTGAGAAGGGCCACATCAAGACTAACTGCCCCAAAGCTGCCAAAGAGGGTGCTGCAAAACCCAGAGAAGCGAAAAAGGGGAACTCCAGAGCCTTCCAGATGAATGCGAAGGAAGCAGTTAATGACACACATGTCATAATGAGTACATTCCTCATTAAGGATATATTTGCTAGAGTTCTTTTCGATTCTTGAGCTGATAAGTCTTTTGTAGACCATAAGTTTAGTAAACTACTAAATCAACCTATAAGAACCCAAGATATATAGCTTATGAAGTAGAATTCGCCGATAGTACATTAGAAGTCGCATCTTCTATCCTTGATGGATGCTCTATATCCATTATAAATCATTCAATCTCCATATCTCTTCTACCAATGAAATTGGCGGGGTTCGATGTAGTCTTAGGCATGGATTGGTTATCTGATAACCAAGCCTGCACTGCCTGCGATAAGAAACTAATCAAAGTTAAGACCCCATCTGGTGAAATGCTTACCATCCAGGAGATTTACACTATGGATTGCCTGAGAAAGTGTCACTACGCAAGACATCCAAATGTCTGAAGAATGGATGTGTCATTTACATGGCACATGTTACAATAGACAAGCCAAAGCCCAAGATTGAAGACATTCCACTCATCTCTGAATACCCTAATGTACTTCCTGAAGAACTACCTGGCCTATCTCTAGAAAGACAAGTGGATTTTAGGATTGATATCATACCAGGATCTGCACCAGTTGCAAGGGCACCATATCGGCTGGCGCCGACGGAGATGAAGGAATTAAAGACCCAGCTTGAAGAACTTTTGGAGAAAGGCTTTATTCAGCCTAGCTCTTCACCCTGGGGAGCTCCTATCTTATTCGTTAGGAAAAAGGACGGTTCAATGCGAATGTGCATTGACTATCGCGAACTAAATAAGATAACAATCAAGAACCGTTATCCTCTACCCAGGATCCACGACCTGTTCGACCAACTTCAAGGGCTAGCTACTTCTCGAAGATCGACTTGAGATCAGGATATCACTAACTAAAAATTAGGAATGAGGAAGTTCCAAAGACTGCCTTTAGGACCAGAGACACTATGAGTTTCTAGTGATGCCTTTTGGGTTCACTAATGCACCAACAACATTCACGGATCTCATGAATAGAGTCTGCAAGCCGTATTAGACAAGTTTATCGTAGGCTTTATAGATGACATACTTATCTACTCTCGTAATCATAATGATCACGAGAAACACCTTAGATGCATCCTAGAGTTTTTCTAAGACAAGAGAAGCTCTATGCAAAGTTCTCTAAGTGTGAATTTTGGCTTAGAGAAGTCCAATTCCTTGGACACATGACAAACGAGCATGGTATCCAAGTGGATCCAGCCAAGATTGAAGCCATTATGAGTTGGTAAGCACCCAAGACTCCATCATAAATTCGTAGTTTCTTAGGACTAGCTTGATATTATAGAAGGTTCATTGAGAACTTTTCTAGAATAGCTACTCCTCTGACTACCCTGACCCGCAAAAATGTCGAGTTTGACTAGGTCCCAAACAAAAAGAATCCTTTGAGACTCTAAAGCATAAATTGAGCAATGTTCCAGTGCTAACTTTACCTGAGGGTATTGAGGATTTTGTTGTTTATTGTGATGCCTCACACACCGGCTTGGGTTGTGTGCTGATGTAGAGAGGAAAAGTGATTGCTTATGCATCACGACAATTAAAGGTGCATGAAAGAAATTACACCACCCACGACTTGAGTTGGGTGCTGTTATGTTTGCACTAAAGTTGTGGAGACATTACTTATATGGCACAAAGTGTATTATATACACTGAACATAAAAGTCTCCAACATCTATTAAACGGAAGGATTTAAACATGCGACAATGCCGCTGGATGGAGACTATTAATGACTATGATTGCGAGATTCGCTATCATCCCGGCAAAGTAAATGTAGTTGCAGATGCCTTAAGTCGCAAAGAAAGAATTAAGCCGATAAAAATTAATGCCAAAAGTATCAAGCTCAAATCTAGTTTGAATGAGAGGCTACTAGATTCTCATAAACAAGCTTTATTAGAAGGAAATGCTCCCAATGAGGGATTAGGTGCAACTGTTGATCAGTTAACACCTGGGAGTGATGGAATCCTGAGACTTAATAATTGTATTTGGGTTCCTATCTTTGGAGGACTCGGAAATATAATCCTCCAAGAAGCTCATAATTCTAGGTACTCCGTACATCCTGGAGGAGATAAGATGTATCAGGATTTGAAAAAGAATTATTGGTGGATGGATACGAAGAAATCCATAGCCACCTACGTTGCTAAGTGTCTGACGTGTTCGCAAGTTAAAACTGAACATCAGAAACCGTCAGGATTTCTACAACAGCTCAAAGTTCTCACATGGAAGTGGGAAATGGTAATGGATCTAATTACCAAGTTACCTAAGACTAAACGTGGTAATGACACGATTTGGGTCATCATTAATAGGTTGACGAAGTCAACACATTTCTTGCCCATAAAGGAGACGTATAGCTCCGACAAGTTGGCTAGTTATATGTGGACGAGATTGTGTCTCTGCATGGTGTGCCAATATCTATCGTCTCTGATAGAGACACTAGATATACATCCCACTTATGGAAAAGTTTCCAACAATCACTAGGCACGAAATTGAATTTCATTACGGCTTACCACCCTCAGACTGATGGACAGAGTGAGTGTACCATCCAGACTTTAGAAGACATGCTTAGAGCATGTGTAATTGATTTAGGTGGTAGCTGGGATGACCATCTAACCCTAATAGAATTCTCCTACAATAATAGTTATCATACAAGCATCAAGGCTACTCCTTTTGAGGCCTTCTTTGGGAGAAAATTTCGAACAGCCGTTTGTAGGGCCGAAGTTGGGGAAGTTCAACTACCAGGACCTAAGATGGTCCTAGAAACCACGGGAAAGATTGTCAAATCCATGATCGTCTCAAAGCTGCGAGGGATAAACAGGAGAATATGCTGACAAGAGGCGTAAACCTCTTAAGTTCCAAGTAAGGGACAAGGTCATGCTAAAAGTATCACCCTAGAAAGGTGTGATGCGCTTTGGAAAAAAATGGCAAGTTGAGCCCAAGATATATCAGACCATTCAAGATAACTAAATGTGTCAGATCTGTAGCATATAAGCTTAAGCTACCTGAGGAGCTCAGTGAATTCACAATGTGTTCCACATTTGTAATTTGAAGAAATGTCTAGCAAATGAGTCGATAGCAAGGTCACATCATGATGTGCAAAATAACAAAAACCTGAGGTTTGTTGAAAAACCAATCTCGATCGAGGATCGACATGTTAGGAAGCTCCGAAAGAAAAGGATTCCAATTGTGAAAGTTAAATGGGATGCCCGTCGAGGCCTTGAATATACATGGGAGGCCGTGTCACAACCCTCAATTTCCACTTGCGGAGTTTTACCGCGAGGCGTGTGATCAAACCAGAATCTGAGACACTAGTAATATCGAACGACTCTATATGATTTATTTAAACATTTTCCAAAAACATTTGTTTAACCATTCATAGTTATTTTCAAATTATCTTAGTTTCAAAGTTTAGCGAAAGCATTAGAGTAAAGTAAAGTAACGAGCGCCCACATAAACGCCAAAACCAAAAATCCCAAACAATATTCGTAAATAAAACTCGATAAAAATGTCTTGATCAATGCAAGTGAGTGCACCTAGCGCTCCTAGCGTCCTGAGAAACATGTAAAGAAACAAGTGTCAACATTAAAGAAGAGTGAGTTCACAGGTTTTATAAGTTCACAAGTTCGGTTAAATGTTTGCTTTCCCCGTTATCCCTAACCCGGGATAACGATATAGTTCCATTATTCCTAACCCGGAATAATAATGTTGGTTTGTAATTAAGTTCAATGTTAACACGTAGATAGCGAGCCTAAAGTTACGTCACATAAGAGTTCGCGATCGAAGCTGACTGTTGTTGCCTCAGTGTTGCCAGGTCTATCACTAACCATGGCGAAAGTTAGGCCAAATTAATCATCCGTTGACCATTCCCGGTCGGCTAGCGCGACTAGCTAGGGTGGGGCTTGTCGGGCCCAGTAGTACTACTTATAATTTCCCGGCTATCTAACCCAATACTAACGATCCGAGAGTTTGTTGAGGACTTCCGTGATATAGCTACTTAGTGACCATAACGTACATTAACATTAACTTAGTTACCGAGTAGTTTAACGACGTTAATTTCGCATAACGTAAAAGATAGAGTTATAGAGTATATACATGTTTTCCCCCTGTTGTTTAAAATCGGATAAAATAGGGGCCGTGTACTCACCTTTAATTGCTCGGTTAGAGTAACACAAAAGTAGCAAATGATGGGACCGCTAGTCGCGTCCTAACATGTCAACCGATTTAAAGTTAGTGTGTGAACACACTGATACAAAACCCTACGCATAACTAACACACAGTGCGGCACACGCAATAACCAATTCGAAAACACAATCATGCATGCAAAGTATCATCGTACCAAAATAATGATCAAACCAACTTGTCATAAACACAGATTAACTCATACAACACTTTGGTACACACAAACGCAAATTATCATGTTTCAGCTTGTACGCTCATAACTGGGCTGTTTTCGAGGATTTTTATAAAATAGTTCCAACGTTCCAAAAATTCCAATTTTTTTACAGGAGGTGTCAACTAAACTGTAGAATTTTATGCAAACTTTTCAAGTCCTAACGCTTTACCAATTATTTATAAACATTTATATACTAGGCTGCGTCAGATTCGTCGCTTTCTGACTGCAGTCCACGGGAAAAATTATTTAAAAATCATCGTTCATCCAATTAACAAAATTCCAGTAGGAGTTTTCCGGAAATTCCCGTCTCCAGTTACTGTACAAATTTCGTGACCCAACCATCTACAGACTATGAGATCCGACTCGATAAACAACTAGCAAATTTTGCAGAATTTACGCAGCTTCAGCTGCTGCACTAAATGACCACTTAAATATAGCAAACGACCTCAGAAAAATATGAATCTGGCGCCATTAGAAGCGTTTTTCAAAAATACATGTTTTAGGCTTCAGAAAATACACTTTTCGATAAATAATGATCAGGTTACAGCCAACTGAAGTTGGCTGTAAATGCCATTCAGCAACCTGTTTTCGACTTTTATCGCAATACATCATGCTTAAACGATCAAGAGGCTAAATAATAATGATCAAAAACAGGTTTATTTGTCAAATATCATCATGTACATCAATATTCATGCAAAACCTAATCATATAACATGATCTTTATCGCTAAAACGCAGCCTATGATTTTTGTATTCATCATAACATTACAATCGCAAAAACTCGCACAATTATCCGAACTAATCATAAGTCACAACACTTTTCATAACAATGATCCTACCATTACATATAATCATGATCAAGATTAAACAAACCCTAACGTGATTTGTAAAACAATTAAAACCCTAACCTTGAAACGATGATGATGATTAGCGAACCGGGACAAGATTGGAATCAATTCGGGGTTGGAGGCTTGTGCGATCGAGAGAGGGGGGGGGGGCTGCCGTTGGTTCTCTTAGGACTAGGGTTTCTTGTTTTTTTTTTTGTTAAAACACAACTCATGCATTTATATAAAACAAGGGAAAAAGAAAGGGAAGGGGGTGGGGGGCTCGCGCGACCGCAAAGGGGGGGTTTGGGTAAGTAGCTTGGGCCTCAAGTTTAGGTTAGTTCCTTGGGCCGCAAGGAGGTGAGGTCGACACGTTTCGCGGCTCGGTTCGGTTCGGCTATTTACTTATTATTTATTTATTTTTTTATAATTAATAATCGCGAAATCAAAACGTGATATAATAATTCTACAAACGTCTAATAACACAACACGTAATTCACCCAATGAATTCACAAAGTTAGCGTAGTTATTGCGAGCGTGTAATTTAATTCTCCGAATTAAATTAGGTAGGAATGAATAACCGTGAAGTAGCGCGTTTAAGATACCTGAAAAGCCGGGATGTCACATTATCCCCATGTTGAAAGAATTTTCGTCCCGAAAATTGAGTAAGCGCGGTTTAGAATGCAACGCACAAAGATTCAGTTTGTTAGCAATGGTACAAGAAATTCCCAGGCTGTCACAGGCCGAGTCCACTATGCGACAAAAGTACCCCTATCTTTTAGAATAAAATCTCGAGGTTGAGATTTCTTTTTAGGGGGTGAGGATGTAACACCTCGTAAATTCGTGTCCGGTAATATACTGACACGTGTCCATACTCTCATTTGTGCCTAATAGTGGTCGAGAGGGACCATTTTTGTCAATAAATAAAAGTATGAATATGGAGAGACTAAAAGTGGTAGCTACAAAAATTGGTTTGGAGCCCAAGCAAAACTCCAAGAAACCACTACGTTGAAACGTTGAGCTTTATTGGTTTAGAGCCCAAGCAAAACTCCAAGAAACCACTAACTTGAAACCATGAGCTTCATGGCTGCTCATGCCACACTTAGGACATGTGTACTGATCATAAACACCCTCTTAACACCTGGAACAATCTTAAGCATCTCATTCAAGTATAAATAGGTGCCCATTTCTTACATTTCAACTTGCACCTTCTTGATTTCATTCTATCTCCCTCCTCTAGAAGTTCCTAACTGAAAGGAGCATCCAACTTAGTCTATATTCATCCAAGGATCACTTGTAAGTGTTCCTTTCTTCTGCATTTTCGTTTTATAGGCTTTAATAGCCGAAAGTCAAACAAAAACGATTTTTGCTTTGACTTTCGATTTAGACCATTATGATCCAACCATGGTTTGAGTCGAACATGGCTACGTGATCGTAATAGGTAGGTATTAATCCCTCAAAAGGGCACCTCCTGAAAATCATGTTAACTTGGTCAAATGACGGGTCAAAGTTTATTTACTTAAAAAGTCAAAAGTCAATTTAAATGTAAACTTTATAAACTGATTATATAAATGTTATTAATCAGTGTTTTGACGCTTAAATAAGTTGGGAATAAATATTAGAACATGTATGAACATGTTCGGCTCGTCATTTCCAGTTTTAAGGTCAGTTCGCAACCGAAAGTCGAGCAGTTTGACTTCTGCTTTGACTTTCGATTCTGACCAATTTAGCATAGTTAGCTACTGACTTTAAGTTGTATCATGATCATATTATAATGTAGGATAACCCTCTGAGCTTGTACTACATGATCATAATCAGATTCTTAGTTTATATGCAAGTCTCTATAATATGCCTAACTTTGACCAAAATGTCTTTTTTGTATAAAACATGATTTTAATCGACAATGAACTTGCAAATGCTTTATCTACTGATATGTTAATATAATTAACATATTTTGGTATTATGGTTCTGTTCATAACCTGAGTTTTGATTAAAGATCGTAAATTATGTTATAATATGACCAAAACGCCCTTTTGGCGCATAGTATGGTTTTTAACCATAACTATCAATCAAAACTCATTACCTACTGATATTATAACATAACTAAAGGGTTTTCACAGAAGTTACTTGATCATAACCTAGATTTTTATGCAAGTTCGTAAACTATGTCACTTAATGACTAAAATGCCCTTTGGTGCATATTTTGATTTTAAAACCTTAATGGTAATATAAGTTGATAACCTACTGATGTTACAACTTATTTAAAGTATATTGGCATATAGAACTTGTTTTTAACTCATCCGACTACCCGTATCGCTTATATGCATATGGTTAAGCTTATGTAACTAATTTACATAAGTTTACCGAAACGGGTCAAATCTTATCTTTTTTACTTCAAATTCCAGAATGTATATTGTTTACCCATATTATACAAGTCTTAGTACTTGTTGGGTTTAAACCACATTCTATTCCGGTCATCGCTTAATCAAGCGTATCATACCGTTTTGTTAATTTAAGTTAACCGGTCCAAGTCTATGACTTCTAATTGGTTATTTAAACCATTCATTCCAAACGAGGGCCTTACGGTAAATTGCAACCAACCTTAGTTAATTGATTACTACTGAGCTATTTATAATTCTTGGATACTAAGACGAGTTTTAGCCCAAGTAAATACTCTTAACCTATTTTCCTTATATGGGCTTGGGATACGGTAAATTATTACCGCTTGGTCGGATATGGGATCATATGTCGGATTGTGACTAGAAAATCCGCATAACCAGTTCTAATATGTTTTGTCTGATAACTTAAACATTGGGGGTTAATGCAACCGTGTCTTGGATATCCTCGGCTTATTTAAGTTGTTAATGGCCACGACTAAGCACGGGGTGTAGGCATACACCTGACAGATGCTAATGCTGTTTTAAAATGTTTTCTTACCATATTGGGGATACCCCTTTGTGGGTTAAAGTGGTGTGTCGGTTAATCATGTTATTCAATTTCTGTACCGGACCCCATATGTATTAACAGGCATCTAAAACTGTATACAAGATTATTATAACTGTCCCGAGTTATTTATGAAAATACATGTGCCTTGTGCACTTTAATCAATTTTAAAATATTTTCAAAAAGAGTCGGTTATTTATATTTACCAGTGTAAACTGACGTATCTTCAAAAGACTATGTGAAGATTGCAAGGTTATGAAATAGGCTGGAGGTGCCCGATAATGCTTAAAGAGGAATTTGCAACTCCCTTGCATAGAAGCCTATAGTCTGTTGTCTCATTTTGTAACTTCTCGATCCGCCTGTGGATCTTTTCATATACTATCCGTTTGTATAATATTTTAAACATTAGGACATTTATATTGTAATAATTTAAATCCAAGACTTCCGCTGTGCTATATTGTGTATTGATATCAATTTTGTCACATCCAACCGGGCCCACCGAGCGATGTGAGAAATATTGGGGTGTGACAAAGGCTCTGGCGGTCGTCGACATGAGCACGCTCTAGGGGCCGAATAGAGAGGCGCAAACATCTGTTAACAAGGATGGAGATGAGGGTAAGTTGTAAGCCTATCTTCTTTTATGTTGATTTTTGTTCCTGTCTTACTACTTTTGATGTGTAAAGAAAGATGTGTATAATATTCTTTTGGAGGATGCGCCCAACGTTATGGGCTTAAGGAAGTCAAGAGAAAATGAAAAACCCTCGTTGGAACAAATTGCAGGCCATTTCATGATTCATAGTGAGGCAGAGCTGCGCAAGCCTCTGTCCGTTAGTATAGGTGTGCCAATTCTCAGCCATCGACCTTGTAAGGTTGTGACTCCTGTGGGGGTGGAAGTTATAATCCTCTCAAGCGAGGAGTCAGTTGCTTCTTCTAGGAAGTTTTTAATTCCTCCCCATGATGTGACCCTTGCAGGTGGTGAGGCATTTGGGTTAATTACAGGCCGAGAGGGTGCAGGTGCAAAGGTTGTTAGTGGTGAGAAGGTTAGTAAAAGGTAATCTATGCATGTGAAGACTTCGAAGGCGACTGGTATTGGTCCTCCAAAGAAATTTGATGGTGTGTTGCTACATCGGATGCAAGTTCAAGGAGAGGTAACCCCAATACTATTGTTCGTCTAAAAAAGTGTGAGATAGTGATGACTACACTGTAGTATCTGATATGTATGATGGCCTTACAACAGGTGGAGAAGAAAGATGCTAAAGTTGGTGCTAGCCCTTTAAAGCTGCATGATCCTTATGAAATAAGCATCTTATAAAATACATTACCCTAAACCAAAGTCATTGGTGAATCAACATCGCAACTTTGCCCATTCAGGTTTTAGCAATGGCGAATTTGGTCACCAAACACCATCAATGATGACCTTAAAGTATCGTATCATCAAATATTCATAGCAACACAACAAATAACTTCTAAAGAATCAAATCATTAAAGCAAACTTTAAGAGTCTAGAAACGCTAAGAAAGAAAAAATAAAATCCATTTAGGTTAAAACACCTCATTTCTCTTTTTAAGTCAATCGTAAAACAAAAACTAAAAGTATGCAAACAACTCAAAGTATTATACACCAAAATGTTGGTAGTTTCGAATTTTTACACACTTTAACAATCGATGATAAAAGGATTAACCCAACACAATAAAACATGTAAAAAACAAATAACATTATAAGATAATAATGCAAC
This sequence comes from Scalesia atractyloides, assembly GCA_947069175.1. Taxonomy (NCBI): domain Eukaryota; kingdom Viridiplantae; phylum Streptophyta; class Magnoliopsida; order Asterales; family Asteraceae; genus Scalesia; species Scalesia atractyloides. Next base: position 30,836,442 of record CAMTDV010000002.1, on the reverse strand, counting down.
ATATTAACAAATTATCAAACCCTTGCAGAAAAACAAAAAAAAACGTGTTTCACCTTTAATTGTAAAAAAACGCAAATCGGAAACGTTGTTACTTTTAGGGTTTACTTGGCCCTATCAACAAACCCACAACACACAATCCAACAACCATAAATAGTACATATATCCAAAATGACATCCTAAGAAAATTACAAACACAAAGAAAAATGTGTACAAGAAAGATAAACACAGATCAAAAACATATAAACGCATGCAGGAGCTTAGGAAACCATCATCACTACCATAATAATAAGACAGAGGACAGAAAAAGGCCTTCAAGCGACAATCTTGTAATTGGAATAGCAAAAAAAACACCAATAAAGAAAACACGTATAAGCAAATAAAGAGGTAGCTGGAGACTAAATCGGAACAACAAAAAACACCAACAAAAAAACAACTTACGTATATAACAAACGTATAAGCAAATAAAGAAGTAGCTAGAAACTAAACTGGAACCTCATGCAACCCAAAAATAGCCTGAGATGAATACACCCGAGAGAGAGAAAATGAAGTGTCAAAAGTCGAAACATGTATGACATTATAAGCAAGCACTGCCTTATATGTCATTATTGAAAAAATGGACCACAAATGCAAAAAACACAGAACATTAAGGGTTTACATGAAACAAATAAAAGCATAAGGACCAGATCAACCATTGCTAAAACCCGAAAGGCCAAAGCCGGGAAATGGAATCACCACCAACTTTGGTTTTTATTATATAGGATAATTCTTTTACTTTTTTCGTGTTTTAATCAATCCTATTTTACAATTTAAAATTTAATTATTTTATGTTTACCTTTTAGGGTTTTTTTGTTTTTATATTATTCAACTTATATTTCAGAATCAAATGCAATTTGCGTCCTTAAGGTTTCCATGTGAAGTCAACTTGAATCCCCGCAACGAGTTTTTGGATGCGTGAGTTCCTGTACTTTGAAAAGCGTTATACTTTGAGTTCATGGTGGAAATTCATTTTACCCTCGAACCTTATTGTGGAAAGACTATTTTACCCCTAAGCTTTATTGTTATCATTATTATAAATTTATAAATCAATATATCAACCATACATTATATATCTTCATCCCCATCTTCATAATCTTTATCTTATATCATTCATTATAAGAAAAAAGTGCATATTTCATCCCTTTTGTTTTCCAACTACAGTAGGCTCATAATGTATCTTAATGAACTTTATCAACTATCACCAAAAAAAAGTTCTAAGCAAAGAAATTTGATCCATATGGATATGGATGAGGGTTCCATGGTATCTTCTCTTTTACACTAATCCACACAAAACAAAACCTCCATCTGCTATCTTCTTTCAGACTATTCGGTGTGGGTGACGGGCCTCTCTAGAGGATGACCCGCCACGTCAGCATACACGTCAGAGTCTTTGGAGGACGCCCCTCCAGGGATGGAAGTAAGAAAATGGGTGACGACCCGACCCCACCTAGTTAATTTATTTTTTAATTAAACTAGTTTTTAACATTTATTTATATAAAATAAAATCATTAGTATTAAAACCACACATTACATAACCTAAAAAACGTAAAAAATAAAAAAATAACCGAAAAAAATAAAAAAACATAAACCTAAAAAAATCCTATGAACTCCACTTTTTTGCGATTTTTTCTTTCATTCTTCGCAAAATCGGACGATCTTCTTCCGGATACGAGTTTATGTCGGCTGTCATGATCTCCCACTCTTTATAATCGTTTTCCTCATGCTTCAACCGAACCCGTTCTTCGACCTCACTTCCTTCGCCTTCACCTTTTGGTCCGTGACCTCGGTGAACGCTTTGAACTGAGCCATAAGGTCGTCCATTTTGGAACCGCCCCCCGACGCGGCTTGTTTTTTTGCAGCTGCCGCCCTTTTTTATTTGTCCCTGCCCGGGGGACATTCCTCCTCTCGAACCAAAAACTCTTCATCGTCAAATTCGGGCTCGTCGTTTATATTTATTTGACAACATGCGTCCGAGCCCCCCGCACTGTAACTACCAGTCTCCGACGTTTTTGTTCGTTTGGCCGTTGCAACCTCATTTGGAACCGGCGCCCACTTGTTACTGGTTCGCAAAATTTCCCAAGCACGTACGTGAGGGAAAACGGTCCGATGCGTATCTTCATATCTACGCATCGCTTCTTTAAAAACGTCTTCATCACTCATCACACTACAGCGACTAGTATACAAGTTATAATAAATCGCCGAAACCGGTTAACCACCAGATGCATCTTTCTCCACTTGGAAGAGATGGAATCGATGTCGCGATAATGACCTTGTTCCATTATCGCAAGACACTTCAACAAAATTTCTTTCCAAAACCCCTCGCCGGTTTGGTTGTTACCTATAATTTTAAATTGTAGCAAAAGTTATATTAAAAAAGTATAATATATAAATTTTTTGTATATTTTTAAAATGTAGCAAACGTTATATACCGATAATGGGGCTTTTGGAAGTGCTAACCTACGCCTTGGCTAACGGCTCCTCCTCCATCTCCGTCCAAAGTTTCGCCTTCCCTTTCGAAGGTTGATCTTTTTCAACCATATGTTGCTTCCCTTTTTTTCGTTTAGACGATTGCAGTTGGGTCTCCGGCACAAATTCTTGAACGTCGTCCTCTTCGGGTTGTGGTTGGGGAGACTCCCGTGTTGGGGAATATTGTGGTTGGGTTGGAAATTACGCATTAAACGGGTTTCGCATCATCATTTGTTGCACCGACTTCATTATTTGCACTTGGCTCATTTGCGAAAACGCGTTGGGGCTTTGTTGAAAACCCCCAAAAGCGTTGATGAAAATTGTGAGGATGACCAACTCGGTTCCATACTAGGATAGTAGCCGGGTACCGAGAAAATGTTTTGGTTTGGGTTTGGGTTTGGGTTTGGGTTTGGGTTCGGGTTTGGGTTCGTGTTTGGGTTCGGGTTCGGGTTGCTCGGGTTGTATTTTTAAAATGTAGCAAACGTTATATACCGATAATGGGGCTTTTGGAAGTGCTAACCTACGCCTTGGCTAACGGCTCCTCCTCCATCTCCGTCCAAAGTTTCGCCTTCCCTTTCGAAGGTTGATCTTTTTCAACCATATGTTGCTTCCCTTTTTTCTGTTTAGACGATTGCAGTTGGGTCTCCGGCACAAATTCTTGAACGTCGTCCTCTTCGGGTTGTGGTTGGGGAGACTCCCGTGTTGGGGAATATTGTGGTTGGGTTGGAAATTACGCATTAAACGGGTTTCGCATCATCATTTGTTGCACCGACTTCATTTGTTGCACTTGGCTCATTTGCGAAAACGCGTTGGGGTTTTGTTGAAAACCCCAAAAGCGTTGATGAAAATTGTGAGGATGACCAACTCGGTTCCATACTAGGATAGTAGCCGGGTACCGAGAAAATGTTTTGGTTTGGGTTTGGGTTTGGGTTCGGGTTTGGGTTCGTGTTTGGGTTCGGGTTCGGGTTGCTCGGGTTGTATTGATCCATGGCGAAAGTTGAAGGATTTTATAAAAGTTTGAAGAATTATAAAAAGATGGGAATGATTTTATAATATGAGAGATGGAGGTGAATAAAGTGTGTAAAAAAGTGGGATGGTATTGGGGTATTTATAGGTAAAATTATTAATTTAAATTTTTTTTATCAAACTAGCCGTTCAAACTAACGGCTATAATTTTGAAAAATCCGGCCTGTATCCACCGACTTCAGGCCGACGCCTAAGACAACGACCACCCACCCGACACGGTATTGAGGGGGGTCGCCGGTCCAAGCCGGGCCTGAACGGCCCCACATCGAGTGGTCTCACACAAATAAATCCTCAGATCTTTGTATACTCAAATCAAATCGTGTCTCAATCAAACTCAATCACAAACCAAAACCATTAACCTAAATTTCCATAATTGTTGACTACATTAAGCATAAAAAACTACAACACTTGTCTTCGTTCACCATTTCAACTATGTTTTAAACCTGTAAATAAGAAATTAAATGGTGTGTCGTTTTCGTTCACCATTTCAACTCCATTTAAACCTGCAAGTCGTCTCTCTCTAGCTTCGTTCTGTTTCTTAATCTAACAAAACATGACAACTGAAGAACAGATAATCAAAGATGAAGACTTGATTTCTAATTTGTATTACTGTGACTTTTTGTCCTCAATTTTGAACTTCAATTATTGATTGTACCAATTGAATATGCTCCACCAAATTTTAGACTTTCTATGATTAAAATTGTAACATAGATTCACAGATTGAATCCACATTTTTGTTGATACTTTGTGATGTTGAATATTGAGCACCGATTGAACGAACAACTAGTGGTGACAGATGATGAAGATTAGAAATTAGGCTATATTTGTGTTCAAGAAAAAAGAAAATGGGGGGATTATATTTGAATTTGTTTTTTTAAATATTGTGAATTACTAAAATACCATTTTGACCCAATGGTTAAACTAACAGAATCTTAATAAAGGGATTCAGAGTGTAACGCTTTTCAGAGTGAAAAGACTCATGCATTCAAAAACTCGTTGTAAAGACTCAAGTTTACTCCGCTCAAGAATCTTATGGATACAAATTGCATTTTACTCTAAATATAATTAAATCTTTTTCAATATTTTTTACCCTTTTATTATGTAACTAAAATTCAATTAAATCTCCCAATATGTTTTAGGCATATTTCAACTATATTTTTTTTATTTCCTCCTTGATTTGGTATAACGAGTTTTTCTATTTTAATTTTTCATATTTAACTTAAGTTTAACTAAACAATTTTTATATTGTTTACTTTTTTATTGTCTAACCAAAGATAAATAATAAAGCAATTAGCTGAACACGTTTTATGACTATACTAGGTTATAGATCCACGTATTACACAGGTTGTGTGTATATACATACAATACATACATACATGCATGCATGCATGCATAGTGGAGACGATCAATTAGAGTCGTATTTTGTTGAAAAGATTCATCTGAGTAACATACTTCATTTTAAAATAGCAAAAGAGTAAAATGACCAAATATGTCAAAAGTATTTGAATGCTTAAAATGTTCTTAATCGTTTTATTAAAAAGAAATCTTATCATACTTTTGATAATATTTTTTGATACTCATTAAATTATTGTGAAATACAAGAATATGTAAAAACCCTATTACAAATATGTGATTGACCTGAGTAGTCTATAATATTCACCTTAAGCATAAATTATTATAAAATACAAGAATAAATCGAACTAATATGTGGATTAAGAAAATTATAGATTATATGAAAAAACTTAAGCATAATTATTTATTTTAAAAATATTAAAATCATAAATTTTAAAATTATAGATAACTATCATTAAAATAAAGTTGAAGTATTTTTTAAATAAAAACTTTAAGTATTTTTTTAATCATCAATCTTGAATTTTAATTAATATTAATACTAATAGGATGATATTATTAATAATCATTAATTAGAATTAGATATTGATTAAATAATATTATTAATGATTTGAAAAAAGAATGACATATGACATTAGTTGGAATTTTGAATAAGAAAATGTCATGTAATATTAATTGGAGTTTTTTATTAGTATACTAGGTTGAAACCCTATGTATTACACGGGCTGACAAATATAATGTTATATAATTAGTAATAAAAAAGTTATGTTTTAAAATAAGGAAATATCATTAAAAACTAATATATTTTCTGATTTTTCTCATAATAAAACCCCTACACATGTTTTTTTTTTTTGTTGCATATGAAAAATTGTCATACTTTTTGATAAAAGTATTTATTTCAAAAAAGTCCTTCAACATTTTTTTGAACATTAAAGTCCCTTCACATGTTAAATTTGGACAAAATTATGACAAAAATAGTTTAAACAATTTGGAACCATTAGAGGTGTCCATCGATTCTTTTCAGTTTATTTGATTATTTGGTTCCTTTTATTCGCTTTAATTTTTTTTTTGGTTAAACTATGCATCGAACCAAACTAAATGAAATTAACTTACTTCAAAATTGAATCACAAGTAGCATTCAAATTTGGTTTGGTTTTCGGTTTCAACTGAATACAGCGAATTCATATAACTGGGTTTATTCGACTAAGTATAAAGTATGGTTTATTTGGCTACTCGGTTTATTGGGCTACATATAAACCGAATTCATTTTATTTGGTTTGGGTTTAATCGGTTTTTGTTCGATTTTTGTTTTTAACATGTTTTCGGTTCTATAGCGATGACCTTTGAGCTTTCAAACATATCTCAGGTTAAAATATAACTTCATGTAGCAAGTTATAAATTTTGTCATAATTTGTTCAGTGTAGGGAATTTAATGTTAAAAAATTGTGGATGGATTTTTGTGTGACAAAACAGAAAGTATATTGGTTTTTTACATAAAAAAAATTATTAAGGGACTTTTATGAAAAAAATGAGAAAGTATATTAGTCATTTATGGTATTTGCCCTTTAAAATAACATATACTTCGCATAATTCAATAATCCCATGTATTATACCAATTTAATAAAATATAGTTAATTTTTAATATATACGGCCGTTCATATATGCATTTTAAAAAATGAACATTAACCTGATAATTATAAAATTTGTTAATAAATACAATTTTGAATTTGGTGAAGTTTCTAAGTAAAAATATACGTTTATTTAAAAGTTTAACAATTAGTTTTATATTAAATTTCTTTGGTAAATAATATATATAGATATAGATATAGAGTATGAAGATTCATGTTAAATAAAACATGCATATAAAATAAGGGTATGGATATATTCTATTTTGTATATCATTGTTAATATTTATATAATAATTATATTTTGTTTAAAAGATAAGTATCTATAATCAAGCAAGAAAGAAAGGCAAGAAAAAAACAAAAATTAATGACTCTAACGTCATACATTGGTATATTTTTACTAGTCATTTACCCACATGATGCGGCGGGAGTGGCAATTTACAATAGGATACTCGTTCATCGTCAGTTTATCAGTCGTCTCGTGATATATTATATAGTACTTAAGTTAGTTTTCTTATTCGTGATATGTTGGCACATGGTTTTTTTGTTAGTTTATCAATTATTTGGTGATATACTTTTCCTCATTTTTTTATTTGTAGCTTCGGCGTGATCGATATGCAAGAAGAGTACAAAACAAGGAAGTAGATGTAATTAAAAACAAGAAGCGTATAGTACAAGCAAGTAGCTGGACAAAACACCAAAAACAAAATACGGGGAGTCTCTTGTATCTCTTCCTGTTTTACCAATACATCCGTTCGCTCATAAATTTCTTATATCTTCTCCTCTACTGTACCAGATTTCGGCGTATAAAAAAATAATTTTAGACGCTTACAATTGTTTTAAAAAGTAACTAAAAAAGTAATTTCTGGAAGCAATTAAGGCACAAAATCTACTAACTTACCTTAGTTTTGATACGAATACGGTTCATTAATCACGCAACACTTCCTGGTAGACACAATTGATGTGTAAACTCCGCGTTGTTTAAAATCTTTGGCGAGATGTACCAACACCTTCAAATTTTATCTTGAAATCCCTCTTGATAATGCCACATAAAGTTGTCCATGTGAAAATACCAACGTGCGGAATTGTTTGACCTTGAGCTTTATTAATCGTCATGGAAAGGTTAGTCGAATTGGAAATTGTTTTCTTTTCATCTTGAATGGGAAACATGTCATCTTCAGAAAGGGTTAGAGGGATTCTTGGCAAAAATACTCGTTTACCGGCATGTTGACCGACTGCAATTTGCATCAATAACATTTCGCATGAAGCCTTTACATGTCAACCGTGTGCATTTACACATGCCATATGATGGATCGATATTCCGTAATAATATTATTGGGCATCCAATTTTTAAACGAAGCTTATGAGGCGGCAAACCACTAACATTTAGCGAGTTTAAGAACTCAATCAGATAGAAGTTGTGCTGATCGTCTTCAGCTTCGTCAAAACTGTAATACACTTTTTCATCCCCTTGAAAAATATCAATCATTTGATTATTAATCTCGTTAACACTCTCATTTTTAGTGGATAATATTGCTCTAGAGATTATATAATCTGAAGAATATACATTATCTTCAATTGATGGAAAGATGGCATTGATCAATTCTTGTATAGAGTTTTCTCTATTATTCCACTGAATTGTCATGTCATCGGGTATGTGGATATAGTTTCCTTCGATTGGTTCTTCAGTTCCATCGCCGACTCTTAAAAGAAATTTAGAAAACCATGGATCTTTCAACGCTCTCATATTTATGGTCAACCGCATCTGTTTAGTCAAAGACCAAAGAGGTGACATTCATAGGCTGGAGTCTACAATTTGTGCGCTCGAATGCCACGTTTAATAACCGGCAACACCTGTCTGAAGTCACCTCCCATAACCATTATCTTCCCACCAAATGGGAGACTAACACCTATAACGTCCTGCAATGTATGATCAACTGCCTCTATCGCATGTCATTTAGCCATCGATGCTTCATCCCATATGATTATTTTGGCAGACTGAATTAGTTTAGCGGCCCCACTCTATTATTTGATATTGCACATTGAATTATTTTCAAGATTAATAGGAATCTTGAATCTCGAGTGAGCCGTTCTACCTCCTGGCATATTATTAGCCGCAGCACCTGATGAAGTTGTTGCGAGAGCAATAAGACCACGTGACTGAATTTCAGCAAGCAAGGCATTGTACAAAAATGTTTTTCCAGTTCCACCCGGACCATCAATAAAGAAGACGCGTGGAAGATCATTATCAACATGCATCATGATCTCATCAAACACGTTTTTTTGGTCCGGATTAAGTGAAGTCTTTGGCACTCAATTGTTCAGGTTCCAAAACAATCCCATACTCCTCTTATAACTCACGATAACCTACATCCAGTAAGTTAACATCATCTATTATCTTAGGAAGTCGAATTCATTGATATTTTTACCCATGGATTGTAGAAAGACACTAATTTCGGTAAGAACCATATTTTGAACTCGTTCAATACTTTGACAGTGTAACCGATGATCTTTAGAAAGTGAATCAAAGTGGTCATTCCATAACTTTCGAATATCTCCAGGTTGGTAAAAAATCGTTATGGCCGCAAATAACCTTCTAAGAACATTGGGAAACTGGAATATAGAGGCTTCTTTGAGACATTGTGATAGATATTCATCGTCTTCTATTAAGCCTAACTCAAGCGCTGCTTTTCGAAATGTCTTACATCTTTGACCATTAACTGCGCAAAGATGTTCAAAAGAAGTAGGCCCTTTGACATTTGACAAAAGTAGGCGTAAGTAGTACCTTTCTCCTTCGTTTGGATTAGCGGAAATGATACGACCTCTTTGTTTTTTACCGAAACGATGATTCCAACGACGTGTGCTTCCATTCCACGTGACGTGTTGTGGAAAATCTTTATACAAATATACCCTTGCTATTTCATCGATTCTATTTTTCTCAAAAAATGCTGTTAGCATGGTTCTCTTATCCCTTTCCCTATCAACAATATGAGACATTATCTCATCATCTCTAAATCTAACCATCTGATTATTTGGTAGATGATGTTGTAGGGCTAGAACAGAAGGAAAGATTTGAGAAAGAGAGAAGGAAAACATGCACCACAGAGCCTCTAGGGGCGATATGTAGCGTGCATCCTGAAATCTCTTTATCTCATTAATAAAAACCCTTGCTCACTTTTATCAACTTGAATAACCTGTTTGTCATGTCCTTTGTAAACATATTTGAAAAGATATTTCATAGATTTTATACTTGAGCAAACTTCAACATTGATGTGGCAGTTAAACATCATCAAAAGCCTTGGGTTATATGGGACCACCCATCTATTATCAAGTGTTTTTCCTGTACGTCCACTTCTATTCCGGTGTCTCTCCTTTGATACAACGGATATGCATCTTCTCCTTATGTTGTCTCTTCATTAAATTGTCTAGGATAGCGAAAACGACAAATTTTAGGATTACCCTGCATACAAGGACTACATCATCGTAACCCCGCAAGGGCCGTGAATCATGTACTTCACAACAATCGCATGCAATTTGGGATGTCTTAGTTTGTTAGGAATCTCAGCACACACAACCTTATCATAATGGTCCGTGTTATTGATTTTGTGTTGCGGGTACATGATAAGGAGAAAATGTGCGTGCGGCAAACCACACTTTTGAAATTCGTTGACATAAACATATGCCTTAACTTCCCTGAGGATATGTTTCTTGAAGAGTTGTTCCTTAAGATCTTCTAATTTAGCCCGAAACACTCTTGAAACAAGGTTTGGACGATCTTGTGCAGTTTGACCAACATGTAATTTATCACATATCTCAGGCCACTTAGGATTACACGTCATTGTAAGGAATATATCAGCCTTGCCGTCATCTTGAACTAAAGTCATCACATCTAGAAACCAACGTCGTATGTCGCGAGGCCCTCCGATGAAAGATGCAGGCAACACAATTCTTTTTTCGACTCTGTTTGCATGAACCTCACCACCAATGACGCCGTCCACAATACCTTGGTACAAGATGGCCCGTATCTTAGCCCGGTTTCTCTCAAAAATTCTAAACGTGACGTCTGTAACATTTATGAAAAACGGGTTCAAAACCCGCCCCATTTCAAAATGAATATTTCTTTTATTATTATAAGATATGGATTTTAGATATATCCTGGTTAATAAATAAACTTAAATATTTTTTTTTATAAAAAGAAATTCATATATATATATATATTTTATATAATATATATATATATATATATATTATAGTGTAAAAAAATAATAATAATAAATATGTTAACAAGAGGTTGAACCGGATTCGAACCCGGGCCTCTACATGTATACCCACACACTAAACACACTACTCCACACACACATTTGTGACTAAATCCAAAACCAAATAACATTTACGAAGAATCTAGCGGAAAACCTGCAATTCGAATACACCACCTCTAAATCAGTCGTCAAAGCTTGAGCGCAAAATTTATGGGCAAAACGCCTCTGTTGATCGAAAACGTGTAATATTAATGACCGGCAATGGTTATAACCGAAGTTTTTGAAACCAATTTTTTTGAAATTGATGAACTTGAAACCGAAAACTTGAATCTGGATTTCTTTTTCTAAATACTGTCCTTCAATCATTTCAAGCTCGCCTTTCGTTTCAATTATTACCCATATCCTCTCTAAACTTGTCTCTTTCGTCGAAAAACTCAGTTTTGTCACCGGAAACTCTCGCCGGAAATCGCAAATCAGGGCCGACGAAAACTTTGCCGGAAATCTAAAGAAACTCTCTGTTTTGGTATGTCATGTTACTTAATTTTTATTCAATCTAATATGAGTTTGTTGGTCAATTAAGCAAAACAGTCGGGATCAATGTTCTGTGTTTTTCTTAGTGAAGAAGATGAAGCTTAAGTTGTATATTAATATAATTAAAATCGGGTATTAAACCGGGTTAGACACACAGTCCAGCGGTGGACTGTGTGCAAATTTAACAAGCACGTTCCAGGTTCGAGCTTGCTTGTGAACGATAGTCCTGATTAAAAATTCATTTTTTTTAAAAGGAGTCTGTGCTTTCGGCAACCAGTTAATAAAAGTATTAAATCTCCCAATAATTACGGGTTAGACACCCAGCCCAGTTGGTAGGGTTGGGTGCAAATGAATACAAGATCGAGAGTTCGATACCGCGGGTGGACAGCGGTCCGATGATTTTAAATCTTTTTAAAATAAATGAATTTCAGAAAATTACTTAACTAGTAATAAGAATAATTAAATCAGAGAATATTTCGGGTTAGACACGTAGCTCAGTTGGTAGAGCTGCGTGCACGTATACGGGAGGTCGCGGGTTCGAACCTCACTCGCCGCCTGAAATTCATGCTATCCGACCGGTCAGACCCGGTCAGACCTGACAAGGTCAACACATTTTTTTTTAAATTTTGTTTTCTCATTTTTACTTATTTAATTGAAAAATTATTTAAAAATACTTAAAAATAAGATTCCTAAGGTTAAAAATTTGAAATAAACTCATAAAAATAAATCTAAAAATCTCATTAAGAGCACTAATTAAAAATATTAATCCCAAATAAAATTATTTATTTTTCGAATTATTTCGTTATTATTTAGGTTAGTTTTCCCTCGTCGGTTGAATCATAAATTCGTGCGCATTCATCATTATCAAGGAACGCACCCACTGTCAGTGAACCTCTACCAATTCCCCGTTTTAATCATGTTTTGGGGTGTATCATGTGTCGTACTATTCTTTTATTTTATTTAAACACTTGTGCATACATCATATCCGTGATCAAATGTGTATTGATTGTTGTGTGAATTATATGTAGATTGAATTTATCATTTCAGTGCACGCATTTCATTAGCCCATCAGTTCCCCGTGGGATACGGGTTGAGCATCAGGAGCCTCATTAGATCGGCTCCATTTGATTGAGTCCTTGATCTCAAATACATCATCATTCATGTCATATACTCATCCAAAGTGGTTTGTGATTGTTTACATATATACGTTTGCTCACATGTGATTAATGCAAGAATTTTCTTTAATAAATAAAACAAGAAATTAGTTAAAATGTTTTATCAAGGTTCACTCGCCAACTTTTGTTGACCCAAAATCTCCCCTGTTTTACACATGATACAGGTGATCCAGCTGAGACAGGAAACACTTAGGATGGCCTAGAAGAATAAACAAGTTAATGCCTTGGAATAAATATATAGTTTTATTTTCCTTTGTAATTGTATGGATTTTGTTTTTGGATATTTAAGTTTGTAATTTGAATTTAATAAATATGAAACATCTTAGTAAATATCATGAGCTTTGGTGATAACTCAATTATGCCCCGACTTTTATTCCGCTGAGGGTCGGGGTGTGACAGATTGGTATCAGAGCTTGTGACTATAGGGATATAGGATAGGTTATTAGACCCTTAGAGCCTATACTATAGTTGATTAAATTTTAATTGTTTATGCGTCACATACAAAATTCATGATGTTTATATGTTTCATGTTTATTTTCACACCCAATATTATGCAAGCACGCTCACAAGTACATGTTAATATGCAATGCTCATCATAATTCATATCCTCATAACATATCATATATATGAGAGCACACACCTCACGATTTCCATGATTTTTGCAATGATTTTGTATTTTTCAAATCACATCAAAGTGAGTTCTCACGACGGGCATGTAGTAACTGGAAGGGTACGAGTACCGGTAGTCAGAACGTCCTGTCTAGGCTTGGCATTCGTATAAAATCCAAAATAAAGGACCAGTTTGCCTACCTGGGGACTAACGATGAGAGTACGAAGGACCTATTAGGCCAAAGCATGCTATACCAAACGTCGTGTGAGCTAACCCCACTTTGAGTTGTCATTGTGTCTACACCTGGACACCCTCCTACCATACATCTCGCATTCATGTTTTACGATTTTCATTCGGGTGGTGCGAGTGTTAACCCGCCGACACCAATGTGAATCCTACCAAGCCCAATAGTCATGGGGGCCCACATGACTACACAAGCAATGGTATGGGGGACATTTGGAGGCCCAAACATGAGCAAACCCAAGACATCCTATGGATGTAGTTAAATTATTGTCAGTTATGTTATTTTTCATTCTTTTTACGACACATGACACCTAGAAAATTCTTAAACTCACAATCTTCCTATATATGTTCCTGTAGATGTCGGCTAGGCAACTACGTGGAGGTAGAAGGTCAGGAAAGTCAAACGAACGCTTGGCCACACAAATTGCTAAACAAATGACCGCAGTGCTTCCTGACATCGTACTTCAAGTTCAACAAGCTCTCACCGCTAATCCCATCAACCCTCCCAACCAAGAAGACCAGGGCGTCGCCAACCCCTTCAAACCAAGTGCACCTACAAACACTTCAAATCCTGCGATCCCCCAAAATATGAAGGGACCGAAGGTGTTACCGCTCCCCTTCATTGGTTTGAAGAAATGGAAAACACTTTCCTCAATTGCGATTGTCCCGAGGACCGTAAGGTACGTTACGCGACTGGAAGACTGTTTGGGGTAGCCCTTACCTGGTGGAACACGGAAAAGGGTAAGCGAGGAGTTGAAGATGCCATGGCCTTAACATGGGAAGAGTTAAGGGAACTCATGACAAGACGCTTCTGTCCAAGAAGCGAAATCAAAAAGCTGGAAGACGAATTCCACGCACTGAAACAAAAGGAAGGAGACCACACTTCATATAATAAGAGATTTCTCGAGTTGAACCAGATGATCCCCAATTTGTTCACCCCCTTGTACCGCTTAGTCGAACACTACATTCGAGGCCTCCCCTCGAAAATCCAAGATTTGGTTTTACGCACTTCACCTACAACACTTGAAGCCGCAATGGAGTTAGATACAAAACTCACTGAGAATCGCATTCGAAACGGAAAGTTCAAAGATGAGAAGAAGAAAGCACCCATTGAGACCCCAACACCAAACCACCTCGTCTCATTCTCGAAGTTTGCTGGTAAGAGGAAGCGAAATAGCAAGAATTTTGCTGTCACTCAAACCAACCCTCCTATCACTGCTGCACCAATCACCCAAATTGCTCCTCCAGCTGCACCATTAAAAAGCCATACACTGGCCCACACCCAAAGTGCAACCGCTGTCAATACCATCACCCTCCGAAAACCCCTGCCAACATTGCACAAGTTGTGGCCGTGCAGGTCACACCATCCAAACCTGCCGTACCCTTCAGCGAATGAACCGCAGTCAACCTCAAACTCAAACCCAAAATCAAATGATGGGCCAAGCCCAACAACCCTTACTTCTACCACCTGCACAACACGCAGCCCAACCTTACTACCAACCCAACTACCCCATGATGCAACCCAGGCGAGCCTGTTTCAATTGTGGGGACCCAAACCACTTCAGGAACACTTGTCCACGCCTAGTGAACATCATCCATGCCCAAGCTCAAGCGAATCCGGTAAACCAAGCTAACCAAGCTCCTCCACCTGCCAGAGGAAGAGCTTTCAATATCAATGCCAACCAAGCCAGGGCTGACAACAACGTGGTCAATGGTACGTTTCTCATCAATGGTAGTTATGCATCCATATTATTGGATACTGGTGCGGATAAGAGCTTTGTGTCCTTAGAATTCGAACCTATCCTTGACCAACCTTGTGTTAATCTCATGGAATCTCTAACGGTGGAAGTTGCTGACGGAAAACCCACTTCATTAAACTCTATTATATGCAATTGTACTCTCACTCTAAACGATCACGATTTTCCAATTGACCTCATTCCTATGAAGTTGGGAAGTTTCGATGTTATAATCGATATGGATTGGCCCAGCCAGCATCACGCTGAGGTGGTGTGCCACAAAAAATTCATTCGCATACCTCTTGCAGACGGTCAGACACTACGTATTTTTGGGGAAACCCCTTCGAAAGGACTCAAATTGATGTCCTGCCTTCAAGCCGAAGTTATCTCCGCAAGAACTATGTCGCATTCCTAACTCACGTCGTCAAGAAGGGAAACAAGGAGAGGACTCGAAGATATCCCAATTATGAAGGAATTCCCACAAGTTTTTCCCGACGACATTTCAAGACTTCCTCCTGTGAGAGAAGTTGAATTTCGCATCGATCTTGTACCTGGCGCTACGCCGGTTGCAAAATCTCCTTATAGGTTAGCCCCATCCGAGATGCAAAAACTGGCCAGTCAACTGCAAGAGCTGACTGACAAAGGATTCATACGTCCTAGCTCATCGCCTTGGGGTGCACCTGTTCTTTTTGTGAAGAAGAAAGATGGAACGTTTCGCATGTGCATTGATTATAGAGAACTCAACAAGTTAACGGTTAAAAATCGCTATCCACTGCCTCGCAATTGATGACCTCCTAGACCAACTTCAAGGCGCCACCTGCTTTTCAAAAATCGACCTTCGTTCTGGTTATCATCAACTTAGAGTGCGCGAAGAAGATATCCCAAAAACGCTTTCCGAACTCGCTATGGTCATTACGAGTTCATGGTTATGCCCTTCGGTTTAACCAACGCCCCCGCTGTCTTCATGGATTTAATGAATAGGGTATGCAAACCCTACCTCGACCGTTTCGTCATAGTCTTCATCGACGACATCCTTATCGACTCCAAGTCTAAATCCGATCATGAGCGACACCTTCGACTCATCCTTACACTCTTAAGGACTGAAAAGCTTTACGCTAAGTTCTCAAAATGCGAATTCTGGTTAGGAGAAGTACAATTCCTTGGTCATGTCGTCAATGACAAGGGAATTCATGTCGATCCTTCAAAAATCAAGGCAGTACAGGAATGGCAAGCGCCACGTACCCCTACCGAAGTTAGGTCATTTCTTGGTTTGGCTGGTTACTATCGACGCTTCATTGCCAACTTTTCCCGTATCGCGGTACCACTCACGGCCTTGACTCATAAAGGAAAACCCTTCATTTGGGGACCTAAGCAAGAAGAGGCCTTCCAAACTCTAAAGCAAAAACTTTGTGACGCACCTATCCTCACACTCCCTGAGGGTTGCGATGACTTTGTGGTATATTGCGACGCATCAGGGCAAGGGCTAGGCTGTGTATTGATGCAAAGAGGAAAAGTGATAGCCTATGCCTCTAGGCAACTCAAAGTTCATGAGAAGAATTACACCACCCACGACCTGGAACTTGGAGCCATTGTGTTCGCTCTCAAGATATGGAGACATTACCTTTACGGTACCAAGTGTGAAATATACACTGACCACAAGAGTCTCCAACATATCTTCAACCAGAAAGAGTTGAATATGAGGCAACGAAGATGGGTCGAACTTCTCAACGACTACGACTGTGAAATTCGGTATCATCCTGGCAAGGCAAACGTGGTGGCCGATGCGCTCAGTCGAAAAGGTTATGCGAACTCCATTCGTCTTCTATGTTCGCAAATCATAACCGACATCAAAGATCGAATCCGGGCAGCTCAACATGTTTCTGTAACAGAAAATGATGTACGTGATGAGCTGTCATGTGGAGCCGAACTCAAAATCGAAACCAAATCCGACGGTATTCTATACTATTTAAACCGCACATGGATTCCTGATCGCGATAACCTTCGTGATTTCCTTATGAATGAGGCGCACAAAACACGGTACTCTGTACACCCAGGAGCCGACAAGATGTATCAAGACCTACGATACACCTACTGGTGGCCTGGCATGAAAAAGGACATCGCTGTTTTTGTTTCCAAGTGCCTTACCTGTTCCAAAGTAAAAGCTGAACATCAAAGACCTTCACGGCTTCTAGTCCAACCCGAAATACCTGTATGGAAGTGGGAAAACATAACCATGGATTTTATTACCGGGTTACCTCGCACCTCCAGTGGGTATGACACCATATGGGTAATCATTGATCGTCTTACAAAATCAGCTCACTTCATACCGATTCGCGAGGACTTCAAGAACGAGAAGTTAGCTCGTATCTACATCAGCGAGATCGTAAGCCGTCATGGTGTACCTTTAAGCATCATTTCAGACCGTGATGGTCGTTTCACTTCACGAACATGGCGAGCCGTACAAACCGCCTTGGGTACACGATTAGACCTCAGTACCGCTTTTCATCCTCAAACTGATGGACAATCTGAACGCACCATCCAAACTCTTGAAGACATGCTTAGCATGTGTCATAGACTTCAAAGGGAATTGGGACGCTCATCTACCATTAGTTGAATTTTCGTACAACAATAGCTATCATTCAAGTATCGGCATGGCTCCTTTCGAAGCGTTATATGGTCGTAAGTGACGATCTCCATTATGTTGGCACGAAATTGGGGAATCACAAATCACCGGTCCAGAATTAATTCAAGAAACAACCGACAAGGTCATTCAAATTCGAAACAATCTTCTAGCGGCTTAAAGTCGTCAAAAGAGTTATGCTGACAAACGACGAAAGCCCTTGGAGTTTGACATTGGTAATCAAGTACTTTTAAAAGTATCACCGTGGAAGGGAGTGGTTCGTTTTGGCCAGAAGGGCAAGCTAGCACCACGCTACGTAGGACCTTTCAATATATTCGAAAGAGTAGGTCCTGTAGCATACAAGCTTGTCCTACCAGAAGAGCTCAACAGAATTCATCCCACATTCCACGTATCAAACCTGAAAAAGTGCCTCGCCGATGAAAACCTCCATATTCCTCTAGAAGAGATTCAAGTCGATGAATCGATGCACTTCGTTGAAAGACCAGTGGAAATCATGGATTTCGGAGAGAAGCGTTTAAGGAGAAGTCGTATTCCAATTGTCAGGGTACGTTGGGAATCAAAACGAGGGCCCGAGTTTATTGGGAACGTGAAGACTCAATGCGCGAAAAGTACCCGCACCTCTTTCCGGTTACCACTACTACCTAAATTTCGGGACGGAATTTCTAAAAGCAGGGGATACTGTAACATTTATGAAAAACGGGTTCAAAACCCGCCCCATTTTAAAATGAATATTTCTTTTATTGTTATAAGATATGGATTTTAGATATATCCTGGTTAATAAATAAACTTAAATATTTTTATAAAAAGAAATTCATATATATATATATATAGTGTAAAAAAATAATAATAATAAATATGTTAACAAGAGGTTCAACCGGATTCGAACCCCGGCCTCTCATGTATACCTACACACTAAAAACCACTACTCCACACACACATTTGTGACTAAATCCAAAACCAAATAACATTTATGAAGAATCTAGCGGAAAACCTGCAATTCGAATACACCACCTCTAAATCAGTTGTCAAAGCTTGAGCGCGAAATTTATGGGCAAAACGCCTCTGTTGATCGAAAACGTGTAATATTAATGACCCGCAACGGTTATAACCAAAGTTTTTGAAACCAATTTATTTTGAAATTGATGAACTTGAAACCAAAAACTTGAATCTGGATTTCTTTGTCTAAATACTGTCCTTCAATCATTTCAAGCTCGCCTTTCATTTCAATCATTACTCATATCCTCTCTATTCAACTTGTCTCTTTCATCGAAAAACTCAGTTTTGTCACCGGAAACTCTCGTCGGAAATCGCAAATCAGGGCCGACGAAAACTTTGCCGGAAATCTGAAGAAACTCTCTGTTTTGGTATGTCACGTTACTTAATCTTTTTATTCAATCTAATATGAGTTTGTTGGTCAATTAAGCAAAACAGTCGGGATCACTGTTCTGTGTTTTTCTTAGTGAAGAAGATGAAGCTTAAGTTGTATATTAATATAATTAAAATCGGGTATTAAACCGGGTTAGACACACAATCCAGGGGTGGACTGTGTACAAAGTTAACAAGCACGTTCCGGGTTCGAGCTTTGCTTGTGACCGATAGTCCTGATTAAAAATTCGTTTTTTTTTAAAAGGAGTCTGTGCTTTCGGCAACCAGTTAATAAAAGTATTAAATCTCCCAATAATTACGGGTTAGACACCCAGCCCAGTTGGTAGGGTTGGGTGCAAATGAATACAAGATCGAGAGTTCGATACCGCGAGTGGACAGCGGTCCGATGATTTTAAATCTTTTTAAAATAAATGAATTTCAGAAAATTACTTAACTAGTATATAAGAATAATTAAATCAGAGAATATTTCGGGTTAGACACGTAGCTCAGTTGGTAGAGCTGCGTGCACGTATACGGGAGGTCACGGGTTCGAACCTCACTCGCCGCCTGAAATTCATGCTATCCGACCGGTCAGATCCGGTCAGACCTGACAAGGTCAACACATTTTTTTTTAAATTTTGTTTTCTCATTTTTACTTATTTAATTGAAAAATTATTTAAAAATACTTAAAAATAAGATTCCTAAGGTTAAAAATTTGCAATAAACTCATAAAAATAAATCTAAAAATCTCATTAAGAGCACTAATTAAAAATATTAATCCCAAATAAAATATTTATTTATCGAATTATTTCGTTATTATTTAGGTTAGTTTTCCCTCGTTGGTTGAATCATAAATTCGTGCGCATTCATCATTATCAAGGAACGCACCCACTGTCAGTGAACCTCTACCAATTCCCGTTTTAATATGTTTTGGGGTGTATCATGTGTCGTACTATTCTTTTATTTTATTTAAACACTTGTGCATACATCATATCCGTGATCAAATGTGTATTGATTGTTGTGTGAATTATATGTAGATTGAATTTATCATTTCAGTGCACGCATTTCATTAGGCCCATCAGTTCCCCGTGGGATACGGGTTGAGCATCAGGAGCCTCATTAGATCGGCTCCATTTGATTGAGCCTTGATCTCAAATACATCATCATTCATGTCATATACTCATCCAAAGTGGTTTGTGATTGTTTACATATATACGTTTGCTCACATGTGAGTAATGCAAGAATTTTCTTTAATAAATAAAACAAGAAATTAGTTAAAATGTTTTATCAAGGTTCACTCACCAACTTTTGTTGACCCAAAATCTCCCCTGTTTTACACATGATACAGGTGATCCAGTTGAGACAGGAAACACTTAGGATGGCCTAGAAGAATAAACAAGTTAATGCTTTGGAATAAATATATAGTTTCATTTTCCTTTGTAATTGTATGGGTTTTGTTTTTGGATATTTAAGTTTGTAATTTGAATTTAATAAATATGAAACATCTTAGTGAATATCATGAGCTTTGGTGATAACCCAATTATGCCCCGACTTTTATTCCGCTGCGGGTCGGGGTGTGACAACGTCTCAATCTTTATGTAAACATCTACCACAAACTATTGTAGCAGTCTACCACCAAACAGAAGCATGTTTTCGGTAGATCGAATCTGGAACTTGTAACAGTAGTACTTTCGCATAGCCACGGTTGTTCTACCACTTCGTGTGTTAGCCTCTGAATGATGAAGATATTTTAAAAACAAACAGTTAATAAAATAAAACGCATTAGGGTATTTTTATGATCGTCAAACAAATGGTTGGTACCTTCCATTTCTCCTTCGATGTTGTCATTGTTGCGAACTTCATCGATCGATACTCCATGACATGGTATGTTAGCATGCCAACCTGACTCACCATTAGGAAAAAATAGAGGATACGACAATGATCGTAACAACTGAAGTACCGTGAATAGTTTGGCTATATTCAGACCTACTGTAAATAATAATACTTTGTTTATACGAAGTGATATTGTCATTACCTTCAACCCAAATACCAGCAACCTATATGATCGTCAACTATAAGTAAATAAGATAAGCAATACTATTAAATAATTGTAATTAATACAATATTTTATGTTGAAGAAAGTAACAATTCAGTTGGTCAAATAAGGTCAAATAAAGTCAAACTACTGATGAGCCAACATCTGATGGAATAAAGCCAAACCTCTGATGAGTTTGCTAACCTCTGGTAGAGTAATAGCATCAGATGTTAGACAAACACTGATGATGTTGCTAACCTCTGATGGAGTAATAACATCAGATGTTAGACAAACACTGTTGGTGGTAGACAACCACTACTGAGTATAACATCAGTGGTTAGTAAGTTTGTGTTGAATTAGTGGTTTTGCTATACAACTAATGTCGGTGTGTTACCAGTGGTTTGTCATCAGTGGTTTGCATCAGTGGTTTCTGATCAGTGGTAGTTTGTGATCAATTGTTTAATTTCACGGTGTTTTTATAACTTTTATTACCTCTGATGTCGTTGGTTGGTTGTACACCCTTTGGTCAAGTTCAATTGAAGTATTCAAAGTGACTTTATAGTTGTTCAGAGGTCCTAGTTCCGTAAGTCTTCTAAGTGTATCGACATATGGTTTGTAGAAAGAACGCGTGTCAAAATCTGAGAATACGTCGATCAAGATTTGGCCATTGGAGTTTGAGATCTAACTCAGCATCAGGATCATAAAAATACAACTGCATGTACCTAGGGGTTCCATCCCTCGGAACTAATTGGTCGATTTTGTGATATATTCCTCTATGTGCACGAAAAGTATATAACCGTCTCTCATATTGTTCAATGTATCATCCAACGTCACTCCCATTGAGGCAAAAGAAAAATTGGTGTTATAAGCACGAATGTTTTGCCAAAAAATATTTCCAATTTCATCTTGCAATGTGAAAATTCGATGCAATTCCTTTGGAATTTCTGAATTTCCTAACACGGTTTTCCCACTCATACAACAAAATGTATCAAATTCAAATTGAAAACATTTTGCTCCACAATCAGGACATGCACCATGTTCTTTTAAAACACGATGCCCTCTAGGTACACGATCGTAAACAAAGTTATATGGATCATCTTCTACGTTCTCATCTTGGAAGGAAGGTTGATCAACTACTTCACAAAATTGAGGTAAAAGTGTACACGGTTGAATTTGAACACCTAAAAAATCATTGTCTTAAATAATGAAGGTTGTTAAAGATGTCAAGTTCGATAAAGAAATCATTATAAAATAAATAGAAACCTCGTGATGTTCTAGGCACGACTTTATCAGTCGGGGTTGTTGTAAATCGACTGCAATTTAAAATACGCATTCCATTGTACTCCTTACGTCCTTACGTTTCAAAGTAGAAATACTTAATGCATCCTCATTTGTCATTTGGGTAAATTGAGTAATATTAGTTTGTAAACTTCTTAACGATGTCCTTTCTGTTGATATATTAGTCATTAAAGATATTGATGAAGAACTTCGGGAGACCTCACCACTCCTAAATTTCAAGACTTTGTTATACTCTTTTTGTTTTTCGGCTCTAGTAGATGCACTCGAGCTAGAAGCATGATTAAGATGGCTTGGTTGTCGATTATTCATTGTAAATTGATGAAGTGTCAAATACCTTGCAAATTAAATAGTTATAATAGATTATGAAATTCTGAAATTATTACAAGATTACTAAGACACTTAAACAGATTAACATGATTACTAGAAAAAAAACCTAAATTCTTAAAACATTGAAATACATAATGATGACATTAAGTGAAAGCCAAATTAAATACTTGGTGAAACGACAGTCTCCACAAACACCGCACCCTTAAAACCACGAAACCAAGTAACAACTGAAGTATGGCTGAATAGTTTGGCTATATTCAGACCTACCATAAATAACAATACTTCGTTTATACGAAGTGATATGGTCATTATCTTCAACCCAAATACCAGCAACCTATATAATCTTCAACTATAAGTAAGTAAAATAAGCAATACTATTAAATAATTGTAATTAATATAATATTTTATGTTGAAGAAAGTAACAATTCAGTTGGTCAAATAAAGTCAAACTACTGATGAGCCAACATCTGACGGAATAAAGCCAAACCTCTGATGAGTTTGCTGACCTCTGATAGATTAATAACATCAGTTGTTAGACAAACACTGTTGATGTTGCTAACCTCTGATGGAGTAATAACATCAGATGTTAGGCAAATACTGTTGGTAGTAGACAACCATTGCTGAGTATACCACTGCTGAGTATAACATCAGTGGTTAGTGAGTCTGTGGTTTTTATCAGTGGTTTTGTTATACAACTACTGTTGGTGTGTTAGCAGTGGTTTTGCTATAAAACATGATTAAAATTAAACAACAACAAATTTAATTTAAACTAATACATAATTAAAACTAAAACAACTACATAATTAATATCAAACTAATTCAGGAAAAAAACTACATGGAAATAAAATTAACTAACTCATAATAAAACATTAGATAAACCACAAAATATATCATTATCACCATCATTGCGGTGAAGACAACCATCAAAGTTGTTCTAAGGTTCCCAAACCATTTCTTCATCCAACGGTGGTTCGTATTCCGCCCCAGGGTCACTTTCGTACCCTTCAGCCCAACTCGGCAGTTCTTGTGTTTGACTGGGGTTTTCCACATGAGGGCGGTTTGAAGGTGGAGGATGTTGTGGTGGTACAGGAGTGTTTACTACCGGACGGTGATGTCCATCCCCAATTCGTAGTCCACCAAATTGTAGTTGAGCAAAGGTATAGTTATATGCCCAATTCAACTCTTCATCCGTCAAAAAATGGATCATCATGTTGAAGGTTTGTTACCGGAGGAGGGTTTGTCACCGAAGGAGGGTTTGAAGTTGGAGGACGATAGACGACTGGATGAAAGGGTTTGCCATTGTAGGGTTTAAAGGATGGTTTGAAACTGGAAAGTTTATATTGCGACGGGATGATCGTCCATGGTTTGAAGGTCCTTGTGGTTCACCTGGAATTGGATAACCACCACCCATAGGTCTCAATTGATATGGGTTTGGAGTGAATTGTCAACTGAAAAATCAATTTTAAAGCAATTAAAAATATTTTGGTTATATATAAAGAAAAATTTTAAGATTTATAAATTAACTTTACATATTTAAATTTATATAAGTATTATTTCTAATTACAACTGTATAAAGATATTAATTACAAAACAAACTAATAAATAAACATTGTTATACCTATGTTTATGGCAGTTAAAAGTTACAAAACAAACCAATAAAAGCGAGAAAGCTTACAACAATGCAAGACCCAGAAGTAGAAAAGCCGAGAAATAATGCAAGACCTAGATGTAAAGAGCCGAGAAACAATGCAAGGTATTGATATTCTGAAACAAAGTAAAAAAGCACTTGTTGTGTTGATCCTTTAAAGGTTTATGAATTGATGGAAGATTTTGATATGAATTTAGTTAGACTGAGATTAACTTACAGTTGTAGGTTTAAATATTCATTTGCTTTAATTGCTCATTCCATGAAGCTATTCTCAGTTGTAGAGCCGAGAAACAATGCACTTTGGACTGTGATGTGGAATGATTGTAGAGTCTTACAGATTTACAGAGCTCCAAGCATGCTTTACCACCCACCAATCACTGTTTGCTTTACAGCTGTAATAGCAAGTATAAAAGCAACTATAAAAGCAAAACTGAAAGGTTAGGTAGTAAAAAATCTAAAGGACAACAGTAAAAACTCAAAAGATTCTCTAACATAGGGAGTTGGTATTTGAAAAGGTTAGTATTTCACAGCTGTTAAAGTAAGCCTAGTACTTAAAAGAGTAACTGAGAATATGATAGTTTAACGTAGATTGTAACTAAAAGGTTTGGTATTGAAAATGGCTCTATACATGACAGGTGTAAGAAAAGTTGACTATAACATCAGTGGTTAGTGAGTCAGTGGTTGAATCAGTGGTTTGCTATACAAATACTGTTGGTGTGTTAGCAGTGGTTTGTCATCGGTGGCTTGCATCCATGGTTTCTGATCAGTGGATAGGATTACAAGGACTGATACTTATTTTCTTATAAGTTCACGGGGCATTTATGTCAAGTTTGCTTTAATTCATAACAGTTGAGAGGTTGTTTTCATTGTCATGCTTTCGTAATTATGATTACTTGCATATGACTCATAATCTCCCCCTCAGCCTAAGATCGCTGATTTGTTCGTATGAATGTAAGGAAGATAGGTTAGATTGATAATCATTGAAAGTGATCAGATAGAACAGTACTGGCACAGATGACATTACAAGAACTTTATTATGA